>VDFB02358134.1:202553936-202743597 GCA_007258455.2 Sequoia sempervirens
GAATTTTATAATAAACATGACTGGGTAAGGATAATTTTGAGTAGGGTACATGCTGAGTTCATCTATTTGGAAAAACCCTACCAAATCACAAAGGAAGCCATCAATGTTGTCACAAGGTTGAATATGGTAGGGGAGATACCAACAAAGAAATTTTTCAAGAATGATAGGGTAATTGGGCTAGCTAGGGATAAATTGGATGGCTACAACTTGACTGTCAAAGAAATTACAAACCTTACAGTGTAGTATGCCACCATGGGTATCACATACAAAATTTACTATGCAAACTGAGAAGAATCAGCCGCAACAACCGCTATACACACCACATATCATATGGTGGTGGAAGGGAAGGACTTTGACCTTTGCAAAGTGATGAGGGAGAAATTAATGAAGAAAATTTAGAAGATAAAGACTTATTGGTATAATTTTTGATATGGTACACTACTAATTTTCCTAGTATTCTATTTTCTCAATGAATTACCTACATTCAAAGGGAAGGAATGGAAAACAAATTTAATAGTAGTGGAAAAAATTAAGTACCATAAAAAATAATTCAAAGATAAACCAATGTACAATGCCACCTATTGGGGATTTCTCAAAAGCCTTCAACAATAAATGTAGGCCAAAGAACAAACCCCCTATGAATCTATCAAACAATACATCAACAATATAACTTTCTTGGAAAACAACTTGACTATCTACATACATGAAGGAAATCTAGAGCTAAGAACAACGTAGATACCTAATCTCCACTATGAAGTAACAAAAAGGGAAGTTGATTCTTATACTGCAAATATATTAAGCAAACTGAACAACTTAAATGTGGAGAGATTTGGGACATACAAGGATATTATGGAAAACATGCAGAAGAAAAATGTAGTGGAGAAACTAGAAAAGAACAAAGAAAAATTGAATAAAAAATGGGTTATCTCACCAAAAGGTTCAGTACAACCATCCTCCTTTGCACCACTCTTAGAAGAAACCAAACCAATAGCAAGAATGTTTGAGAGACTACATAGAGCTACTAGTACACAATCAGAAGGCCCACCTCATCTTCACATATAGTTTCCACTCCACAGGTTGAGGTCTTAGAGAACCTAATTATACAAATAAGTATGGGTAAAGGAACTAGAAAATTAAGGCCAAAATGATTGGTAAAAATAAAGGTAATCCATATTTTCAGAGAGGAGGAAGATGTGATATAAGAGGGATTCACTGCACATGGGTCTCTTTATTCTCAAGAGATCACTAGGGAATGAACTACCCTTATACACCTCAACATAATAAAGTCAATGAAAATGTAGAAAAAGTATACCCCAAGTTGTGTTTAAGAGAAAATTATTTCAGATCCTGAGAGAGTGAAACCCTGAGATTTCTGCCTCATATGAGTGAGCTCTCGGCCAAAAGATAGCAGTGTGGCTTTAGGATGCCAATACGATGTGTTGTCATCTAAAAAGCATGCTAATATCCTAAGCACTAAAGGGATTAGGAGCTCAAGCGAACAAAACCAGGTTCCACTTCCAAGCTCAGGTTTGGAATGTACTGAGTGAAATAAATGAACAAAAAGCCAAGATTGAAATAAACACAAGGGGACTTGGAGAGAGCTTACCCTTTGTTAGACATTCTACTCTTTATTCCAAGCTCCACTTTGCACCTACACATAGAAGAACAAGGGGGAAAGGTTTGGGTTGTATAGGAGCTTGCCTCAATCAGACCCCATTTTAGTGTTCCCACATCCACGAATAGCCAAGTTTGGAAGGAGTGTAAATGAAGTAAACAAAGCATGTGGTGAAAGAAAAACCCACTCAGGAATAGAACCCACACAATGAGATAGTAAATGAACAAGTAAGGAAGGAAAGTGAAAGAGAGAGAGAGAGAGTTATCCATGGGTCTAGAACCTCTCTAGAGCATACAAATGCATCATTGAGTGCTTGCTTGAGAGTTTTTGCTGCTAGAGGAACCTCAATCTAGCATGGCTTCACTTGTGAGAGTGTTGCTATCAAAGATGAAGAGAACTCAAGACTAGAGCAAGTAACAATAGAGCTTGAATGAATGAATTTCAACCCCCAAATGAGAGCAAGAAAGGGGTTTTTAATGCATGCAAGGGCGGAAAAAGAGCTATTACATTTGAAACCCAACTGCTAGGACATGTGTCAAAAGAGTCAAGATTCTAGATTCCCTGTTTCAAACTCAGAAAACCACTAGGACGCTAGTGTGCCGTACAGACATTCGTGCCCCACGTAGGCATCCAAAGCCTATATTTTAAGGAAACATGTCATCATGCTTCTGTTGCTCTACCACAAGTCTACATGGATTCAGAATCACAAAATTCTAACTCATGATATTTTTGTCATTAATGCTCTAAGGTGTCATAAATGCTAGGGAAAAATACAAAAATGTGGAATTGCCCCTAGGTGCAATTTTGCGACATTATAGAAGAATAAATTGAAGAAGTCTAAAAACATCCATAGTAAAAGAAGAAGAGGGAGAAACCGGTGGAAATATCACAATAAGAAGTTTCAAACCAACAATAGTGTCATACAATTGATGTCACTGCCACTACAAATTTCATTATTTACCATGGCATGTTAATGTAATTGCTCAACATGTATGATGAATTAGATGTGGAGAAAAAAGAAAGAATAATCTAGTGCTTGGTAAAGTACATCAATAAATGCAATAAGAGTGTGGAGGAAGTCATTGAATGCTTCCAAGAACCAATCATTTATTCACTAAGGGATAAAAAAGAAAAGGAATTTAAATAAGAAGAATAGATAAAAGAAAAAGAAATTAAATATGTGGGGCTTGATCTGACCATACAAAAAAAGGAGAAATTGGCGCAGGCACAAGAAAAAGAGCTCTAGAAAAAGTAGAGGGTAGATACCCTAAAGGAGGGAGAGAAAAAATAAATGGCCAACATGAAGGAAGAAACAATAAATCTTACTAAGAATCTCTATGACTCCCTACCAAAAGAAAAACAAGTAAAACAAAAAACAATAACTAATTCATAATGTGGCCAATCGAGTGTGGGAGATGGGGGACAAGAGGTAAACATTGTAGAGGCCTCCACATCCCTCATATAATCAAGAAATGACTTCTTAGCATAGAAAAAGCAACTACAACTTGCACCAATACTATAACTATAGTTTCTTGTAGTGGGTTTCCAAGTGAACCTATCAAACATCTCCCCACTACAAAAAACTTCAACTAGGGGATATATGTTCCATGCTATTGCTAGGGAGGAGATTTTGAAACAACATGTGGAGAGTATAAAGTAGCTAAAAGAGGTGGTGAACACATTGAAAAGTAGCATACCACTATAAAGAGAGACACTTCCCTTCCCCTACCACAAAAACTCAAACAACTACTAGATGTATTGTAATCAAAATTGCACTCGCAAAAGTCCAATATAAGACAAGAATCCCAGTAGGATATTTTGAAGAAGAAATTAGAGTAATCTACAAATAAGTGTGCAACACCACATTCTCAATTATAAGTTTTGATAAAGAATTTTGAAGTAAGTATATATAGCGGAGGCCAATATAATATATCAATTGTCTTCAATGGACCAAACTTACTAAAAAAACTTAAAGGTTAGATTACTCACTTGGGGGCCCAAATAGTGAAAATTTTCTCTAGATATGATCCTCTGAAAGATATGAATGTAGGGGGAAGAGCATAGATAGAAAATATACATACACAACTACAACAAACTTGTAGGATCAAAGAGAGCAAATTGAGATGCAGATCAAACAAATTAAGAGAGACAATAAGTATAAAACTGGCACACTTGATAGGAATTTCAAGGAAAGAAAAGAATGTAGCACAATAGGTACATATACCTAGTAGTATTGCAGAGGAAAAGGTAACACAAATTAATACCCAAGGATAGATCAAAATCCTACAACAAGAAAAGAAAGTCACTGCACTTACATAGTTGAAGATAGTCTATAAGCATATTCTTTTCAAGAATTAAACATCATGTCTTTAGTCCACAAGAGATCATTTTAAAAATAGGGCATGATATTAGCAGGGTCACAGGGTAGTGACAAATCCTAACACAATCTACCACATAATACTTGTGGAACTTGAGGCTAACATAGGAGGCTAAGTAAGAGGTTCTCTATAAAGATCACATATCTCTAAGACACAATGTATATATATAAATATAATAGATAGAATAGGACAAAAGATGTGTGAAGAAGAATATATGTAGAGTACAGGCTAAGACCTACTTTTGTAATTGATGCAATATAATATGTGTATATATAAGGATTGATATATATGTGTTTGTGTGTGTTATGGATGAATGAATTTTATTTTATGAATATTAAATGTGGAATGAATATATTAATCTAGTTTACTTCTATAATTACTCTTTTCTCTCAATGTATCATCTAGGGTATAAAAAAACTACATAAGATATATTAGGGTTTAGATCTCCAGATTCTAGACCCCTCGTCCTCTTTCCAACACTAAGCATGGAGGATTTATTGTTCCAATTTCTAAGGGATTCACTTTCTTAGAATTTTTTTCTCCTAGAATCCTAAATTTTCTTAAGTTATTTTTGTTTAATATTTTTGGCCTTCCCCTTTCTTAGGTGCCTCATAAGGATCATCCCCAACTCTTGAATTTCAATTAAATATTTGTACTTTATCAAATTTGAAGTCATGTCCTAATTTCCCCTTGGGTAATTGTGTTGAACAACTAGAATACTGAGAGGGGGGCAATGAATCAGTATTCTCTTAAACCATTCAAACATTAAGCATCCAATCACTAATGCATATATTCAATTGTAGTAAGGAAAGAAAGCATGAAACATTCACAACATACATAACACATGAATACCAAGATTTTTACGTGGAAAATACAAAATGGGAAAAACGATAGTGAGGGTTAGCTCACAATATATTATAACTGGTTATAGTATATTACATAAATGCTCACTGCAGGTGGACTCACTATCCAAGTGGAATCACTATCTATAGAAAAAAAGATGGATGAGAGATGGTGGCTGACAACCTATTTTGAACTGTTAAAGTTGCATCTTATGTATGCAAGAATTACAATTCCATCGAAGTACAATAAAAATCTAGTTTTGATTCTGGTTCAACACTCTACCTTGCTCTTCATTCGCATAATTTTGATCTTCAATTTAACATTCATAACTCAACTTCACGCTGCTCTACTTAAATTTACATCACACATACTATATTTCACATTCACACCTCAAAACACTAAAAACAATCCAACATATATATCTACATCAGGTATAACATCAATTCAAACAACCTAATTAGATGTAATACCCAAAATATAATGTGTCGGCTCCAGAAAAATCTCATCCACATAACACACCATAATTCAAAACATAAAATATTTTAAGATAGGTTAGCATGGACCTATAACATATCCCACATAAGATAATAATACGTATTCAACCATCGCACAACATCAAATATGTTAGGCTAGCTCCAAATAAGACCTAAAAGAAAAAACCTTCATTTGTGTATCCAAATTTTGACATGTAGACCTAAAAACTTGATGTCATCTGGAATCCATGCTCAATGGACATCTGGAAACTTATCTTCAACACCACGAGGCCAAAAACTCATTTGTGGAGATGTGTGGATTCTCCCACACAAACACATTGTTCAAAAAATTGAGTGTACTATGCCAAGTCAAACTCTATTACTTATATCTCTCATACTGTTTGTCCAATCAAGACATGAAATTATGGAATTAGGTACATCTAACATCCACCAAATTAATGTTAGAAGTGTAGAGTGATATCTTCACTTGTGGAGTGGTGTGGACCCAAAAACTAACAAACTATTACACAAAAGTGGTAGATTTGACACAGTCAAATTTCTATGCAATTGATCTTTCTAGAACAACTCAACTTGCACAAATGTCTTCCACAACACCTCAAAAACCTATTAGGATTAATCAAAATGATCAGCAACAATGTTGACATCAATGAAAGCACTATATCATGTCATTATGAACCATCTATGCTCATGTTGCCAAACAACATCATCAATGGAAAACTTCAACAATCTCCCCCCTTTTCATTGATGGAAACATGCCAAAAAATCCAAAAATACTCTCCCCCTTTGACATCAAGTACAAATGGAACCTATATAAATTGTTTTTCCTCTTACCAAAACTCCCCTTGAATGATATAGTCATATATACAATTGGAAAAATAATGAATTAACTCCCCCTGAGTCATGTACTAGAGAAAAAACTAAAAAACTACAAAAAAAATTATTTATATTGTTTGCATATATATAAAGAATCTGAACATAAATGCATAAAAAGATAAATAATGAGTCAACTAGAGGTTGTTGATGCTTGTAACTTCTTCAAGTGATCTTCCCAGGCTTTCCTACTAAGCTCTCATTCTCTCTTGGATTCTACAAGAAACATGTTCTACATTTCAAGCTCAAGAAATAATTCCTCTCCTTCTTTCAAATTAGTAGGTATCAGATTCATCTTCTTAGCTTTGTTTGAGCAAAGAATAGCTCTTGAAATAATAACAAGTTTAGGATTGAACAAATCCCTTACCTCTCCAAACTGTAAGATGATATGTTCTTTCTGATTTTGCAGTTGGAAGAACTTCTTGTGTATCTCTTCTTGATTGTGTTCCTTGTTTCTCTGGTGAGATCAACAACCAGTTCATATGCACTAGAGGTAGCATTGATTTGGAAATCAATGGAGTCCATCTCCTTTCTTATGCTTTGTGTGGCTTCAAACCACTTCATGCTATACCAGTATAGTGCCTTAGCCTTATCAACACAAACTTTTGCATCCTTTAGTAATTTTGATAATTTTTTATGTGTAATTGCACATTTCTTTGTCATCTCCAACATCTTCTTACCACTTAACATTTTCTCCACTTCTTTCTCAGCTTCTTCCTTTAGACCAAATGCATAAGTTTTGAAAGAATTAATTAGCAGTTTGAAATTTTCCATATCAGAGAGTGTGGTATCAATGTTTGATCTGGGTATGGTCTCTTGTCATATTTTAACTGCTTCTTCCATAAGCTCTCTATTTTTTCAGCGTGTTTCAATTATTTCCTTCAGATCTTCTATTTTACCTTCCTTGATGTTGAGGACAGTCATAGGCTCTATGTCCTTCTCCTCCACATTGAAAATAGTTTCCATGAAAACCTCCTCTTCTTGGTCCTCTTCCTCTTCATCTTCCTCTTTGTTCCCCATCATTTTGATTGTGAGGGTGGTAGTTGTTATCTCCTTTATGGTTCTAGCTACTATTGGACCCTTCATTCTTTGTTTGATCCCTACCTCGACCACCATATGACCATCCACCACTATTTCCACCTTAACCTCTTTGTTTTCTTTCAAATCTTTTGTTTAGCTTCTCATCTACCTTCAAGGAAAATTGGTATGCATCTTCAATGGTAGAAATTCTCCCCAAAATCGGCTCTTCTCAAACACTTGGTTTCAACCAATTTATTTAATGAGAAACTTTCTCCTTGTTAACCTCAGAATGACCTAATCTAATTAGGACTCAGTAAAATTCCTCAGTGTACTCCTTGAGATATTTTCCTACTTGTTTCAACCCTTGCATCCTTTTCAACAAATCTTTCTCATAGTCCATGGGAATTAACTATCTCTTTAGCTTTTCCACCATTCAGTCTCATCTTGTTATTTTCTCTTTTCCTCTTTAATTTCTTTCCAATTGGACCTCTTTCAACCATATAATGGCATGACCTTTCAACTTGGTTTTTACAAATTTGACCCTCTCGGGATCTTACACCTCCTCATACTCAAAATACTCCTCCATATGATTGGTCCAATCAATAAACTCTTATGGGTTAAGACTTCTAGAAAATGTAGAAACATTAATCTTTGATTTCTTTCCAATCTTTGAATATTTAGCCCTAAAAAATTTATCCTCCTCAAGATCTTTAGTTGGTACCTCTTCTTCCTCAAACTATTATTCTCCTTCCTCATCTTCACTTTCATCTCTTCTTCTAACATCAATTCCTCTATGCAGCTCCTCTTGTAGTTCTTGAACTTATCTCTAGAGGGCTCTAAAACAATCTTCTGGTATTCCAACATTTCTTCCACCTTGATTTCTTCATGGATGCATCTTTTCCTATAAACCCACAACCACAATTCCCAATGTAATTGCCTCACATTCGACAATATATTACACACTCAAGAAAACCTGCTATGATACCACTTGATGAAGGGGGTCCCCTTACAAACTACAAACACAGAACAAATGCAAGAAGGAAACTAAGATTTTCTATTATTTCTGGAAATAAAATTACAACATTCTAGATAACCACATGGGATTTCCAAGTTACATCAATCTATAATACTATAAATCTAAGTCACAACCACTATCTACTCTTAACACATATTATTTCCAAGTCAACCATGCTAAAGCCAACCCCACATTCCTATTCAAATAATCTTTTTATCTCTCATCCATCTTTGTCGGCAAGAAAACCATGACCTTGTCTGGATTCAATGCATTTTCCCCCAAATAGTGACTTAGGATTTCTACTCATTTAATGATTTTCCTTAAAAATATAATCATTTCCTTGGTACTATCTCTCCATCCTATAAGAGAGGGGGACCAACAACGTCAAGGCTCCAGGTCATGGAGAGCCAAGAGTGGAGGGCTGCCCTAACTTACCTCACTGTAATGGATGTTTTAGGTTGAGGATTAAGAATGAAGAGCACTATGAAGTGCTTCTATCACTCTATACATCCAAAATTCAATTTGGGGCTAGACAAGCCAGTTTATGGAGTTTGAATTACACCTCAAACAACTCTCTTTCCAAGGATGGTAGCGCAGGTTTGGGATGACAGTGTGGCACGCTAGCATCTCTCTGGTGTGTTGGCATCCATATGGCCAAAACAATGCAAAGTACAGTAAGAAAACTACCAAAAACCTACTGACATCCTATCTAGTTGATTTTAATGAAGTAAATAGAATGATGAAGTATGAAAAATAAAGATGGAGATGATAAAGCAAGTAAATAAGAGCTAGGGTGACAAATATTATCTGACAAAAGTGCCATTTTTCCAGATAGCTCCATGCACAAATTCACCTACACATAAACAAGAAGGGGAAATTTTTTGGGGATGTATAGGGGCCTACCTCAGTTAGACCCCCACTTTGGTGTATCCACCTCCACAGACAACCAGAAAGCAACGAAGTAGAATATGCAATAAAGAAGATAGAAAGTATTGCAATAAACACTACAAAATACTAAATCACTCTATCAAATCACAAAGGAGAGGAATGAAGTGTTACCATGTCCACCCAAAGGCTCTCAAGGCCAATCAAGGGAGACTGCAAGCAATGAACTTGGAAAAGTAACCACCACCACAACCATGGTGGAGGGAGGTCTCGCAAAACTCTAATCTTGCAACTTATGTGATAGCCTCACACATGCAATGTGGAGTTTATGGTGTTTCAAGTTGCTGCAATGCTCAAATGGATTGGTGTAGATTGCTAGGAGTTTCAGAAATGCTTGAGAATGTGAAGAAGTTTGAATGAATTACTAAGAGAGAGCTGTGTGAATGTGAAACAAATTCTTTTGAAGGTGGGATGAGAAGGAATAAGCTATTTTTGACTTGGTTGGCTGACAAAAGGACATTACAATGCATCCCCAATGAGGAGTGTAATGCCTCTACCAACTTCAGATATGGGAACCCATCAGGGATGGTAGTGCGTTGTGTAGACATTTTCACACCGCACTTGCATCCCTAAAAAACATTCTCACTGACACATAGGACAAATGCCAAGTGGATGGAAGGCAAGTGGGTGATGTGGAATTTTTCCTTTGGATTTTATTTTTTAAGGTGAGGGTATTTGAAAGGGGAATTTACACAAGGGGTGAAAATTCACTCCTATACATTTTTCCCCTAGTTTAGCGAGCATGAGTATTGATGAGTGTTTGGTAAAGTATATTGAAGAGTTAGATATGTATACCTAAACCATCAAGGAAGCAAACTGCGATCTAGTGAACTTGAAAGTGTAGGGTGGGAAAAGGACTCCACAAGTACTCTCTCTTGAGGAGTTTAAAAAAAAATGACTCCATAGCCCCTTAAAACTATGAAGTTGCACAAAGTACACCAAAGGCCTTTAGACCAATGATGGACAAATCCTGCAAGTTGTAAGCACTTATAGGTCCACAGACCTGCAAGAAGGCATTCCCCCAAGTACTCTCTCATGAAGGAATCCTAGTGTAGGGACTCTATTGAGTCGTATTGGAAAGCAGCTTCACAAGCGCACCTGCAAAGCAACATGTTAATCCATAGATAAAACATGCCAAAAAATAAAAAGTAGCCATGTAGGCAAGCAAGAAAACATTCAACAAATCGAAAGGATTTCAAAGGGGTCCCTCAAGAACCCTTCAAAAGGAGAAGGGTCCACTTAAGGGACACACTTTTTGAAAGTGTAAGAATGTTTTACACAAATCGATTCAACATCATGGAATCCTTTTGAAATATGTTCACTTCATCAAGGAATTTGAAAGGAATAAAATTCCCCTCACAAGGGGAAGGTCGAGGCTTCTCCCATAGGAAAAGTTGCTACCTCCTCGAGGAAATTTTTTCAAGTTCTTTCTTTGTGAACCCATGATGAAGGAAAAATGTTCCACTATGGGTCAAAGTTGAGAATGCGATCTTTGAAAAAGCTTGAAAGGATTCTCAAGAAAAGATTCATTGGCAACGAATGCATTTTCTGAAAATCAAAACATTGTTAAAGTAACATTGTTGCACATATGAGGAACAACTCAAGAAAAGAAGAGAGAAAGATAAAATATTGAAAGATAAATTGGAACATCACAAACAAGAGACACATGGATGATCTGATATTTCAGGGTCAGAGCTGCTCATATGTATATATATATACACATATATACATATATGTGTATATATATAGTAACAATATATAAATGAACTATCATCAACCCCCTACTATATCAGGCCATGTGAAGAATGCACGAGAAGAAAAACTAAAAATAAAAAATTGGGTCAACATGGAAGGGAAGCCTAAATGCCCCCAACACTTTGCATCATCCCCAATTTGTTGAAAATCAATACACATAATAGAGGAAGAATGATGGAACAATTAGAGGAAGTTTTACGACACATAATCACTCATGTATCCAGGAACCTACAAGGGTGACAAGGGTCATCTAGGAACTCACAACGCAAGCATAGGGGAACACATCACAACAAACACACACCTAATCTAAAGATAAAGAAGAGGCCTCCCCCTAACACTCATCGACCAAGAGGTCATCCGCTTCCCAATCTAGATCATTATATGGGAAAGGTGGATGAGCTTGCAATGGTGGAACATTAAGGGGAGGTTCTTTCGACCCTCCCACAACAAGGGCTAAGGAAGAAGGCCCCACAAGGTCTTCTCCTCTAAGGTCTTGTGGAGCAATGGTTAGCGATTTTGTGAAGATTGCTGACAAGACCAGGACTTCTTGTAGAGAGTTAAACATGCACTTCATGGGAGTGCCATGTGGTACCTCAATGGATGGGGAAGGCAGTGCTTGATATTCAATGCTTTGATCACCAAGTGACTCAGGAGCATTAACAAACTTAGGGGATGTTGGAGCTGGCTTCGTCACAGGGATGGTGCATGCTAATGAAGGACCACCCTTTGAAGAGGGTGGGCTCCACTTTCGACCCCATTGTTGGAAGGTCCAACCTCCACATACTCCTTCATCAGAGGATGTGAAATCCCCACAAATGAGGCAAAAGGCACAAAGGTGGAGGAGAAAATTGTGGCAAACATGACCGAGGTGTTTGGCATGTCCATAGGCTTAGGGAATGGCAAGATGTCTAGAATGGACATCAAAAGAGGTAGCTCAACCCAAGGAGTAATGAAAACATGCACCTTTTTAGGGTTAGGTATGTTCATGCTTGTAGGAGGAACCAGAAGTAGAATTGAGTTTGATTGATGGAAGAAAAGGGGAGGAGAGAGGAGGATGTATCAGGAGGCCTTGAAACAGGGGCAGTTGACTCCTCTTCCTTTCTCTACAAAGCAATCTGTTCAATTGCTAGAGCCTTTTGTTAGTGCTTGCATTCACATGCAAGTTAGTTTCTATAACTCTTTGAGCTAGAGGTTAGGTGCTGGGAAAGGATAGCAGGCTCTTGCTCAGCCATAGGGGTGTCCACCATAGCTGGCTTAGATGGAGGGGCAGAATCCTGAATGGGAGCAAGAGGAAGAGACTAAGAAACAATGGGGGGAGTAGGCTTTAGCGCCTTGGTGGTAGGCCTCTTCCCATTCATTGCTTTAGGAGCAAGAGTGGTGGGAGGCTGGGGAGGCCGAGACATAGAGGACTCCCCATGGGGACCCTTTCTTCTACCATATCGAATGGTCCTACACTCTGTGGGTAGAATGGGAAGTTCAAATGCATGCTTCTTGGGATTTCACCAAGCAAGCACCATAGGGTTCTCCTGTAAACGTGGAGCAAAATCTGATAATGCCATAGCAAGGTGAGAGGAAGCAACTAGCTAGATATTGGAAGAGGAAGAATAAAAAACCCAAGAGCGCTTCTCTTCTTCCCTTCTACATGCTAGGGTGGAATCACTATCAACTTTCAAAAAAGCCCTATGTGAAACTGCATAAGGTGATGGAGGGTATCTCACTCTAGGCATTAAGTTCCCTTTCTTGTACTTCTCATAGATTCAGTACAAGAGGTCCTTCCAAGGTGGGAGTGGACCAATAGGTGTAGGCCAAAAGTGGCCTAATGAATAGAAACCCCATGCAATTGGTGGTTTATAGCCAATGTCATGGATTACATGCACTTAACCCTCATGAATAAAATTTAGATATTTATGCAAAATTGAGGGAACTACATTCATAGCTACTAACCAGGGGATACCCAACTTCACTCTAAAGAGTTCGAACCCTAGAATTATGTCAAACAGTAGGTTTATAGACTTAGGTCCAACAAGGATTGACAAAATGATGCTACCAAGGGGAGGTACAAAAAGTCTATTATACGCACAAATGGTGCTTACAAGTGTGTCATGCCCATCTTTATGAAGGAAGTTAATTAACACATTCTCCTTAGTTATAATATTCACTTGACACATCGAGTCAACAAGAACACCTACTATGGTGTTTTCATTGATTCGCATATGGATGAAAAGAGGAAACAATTCTCTATTAAAACACATCGACATGTCCTATGAGGTGATGGTTATACCTGGACTACTACTCACAGGATACATAGAGGGGATAGGCAGATGCAAGAAGCCATCACATACACTAAACAACACTTTCACAAAGTGACCCAAAGGTTTGAAATTGGACAGTGAACCAATTCAGGCCTTTTTCTACAATACTTACACCTACTAGGGGTTGTAGGTTGGGTTGTAAGGAAAAATTCCCCACAACACTCACACCTACAACTCTCCTAGAACATGAGGAATGGAGCCTTTAGTATTACTAAATGAAACCAAAATGGTTCACATCAGTCTCACCAAAATATAAGAGAGGGGGACCAACCACATCAAGGCTCCAGGTCATAGAGAGTCAAGATCAAAGGGATTCCCTAACTTATCTCACTCTAACGAATGTTTTAGGATGAGGACCGAGAATGAAGAGAGTTTTATGAAGTGCTTTTTACACCTTATAGACCCATAATTCAATTTGGGGCTAGACAAGCCAATTTCTGGAGTCTGAACTAAACCTTAGACAATTCTCTGTCTGAGGACAAAAACACAAGTTTGACATTACAACACAAAATTTTGGCATCTCTCTAGCACATTGGCATATGTATGGCCATAAAATGCAAAGTATAGTATGAAAACTACCAAAAACCTACTAACAACCTAGCTAGTTGATTTTAATGAGGTAAACAGAATGATGAAGTACGAAAAATAAAGATAGAGATGATAAAACAACTAAATAAGAGCTAGGGTGAAAAATATTATATCACAAAAGCACTAGTTTGTGATGCAGAGAAAGAAGGACTCAAAACAACTTCCCTAACACTCTCAAATAGGACTTCAATACTAGGGCTACAATCATGTACTTTTACTCATACTAGACAATGATTTCCCAAGCCCAAAAGGTGGGGCAACATACTAAAAGGTACTCAATGCTTGAAGTCAACATGGTATGAGGGTAAAGTGAGTTGTCTAGACCAACATCAACATATTTTGAAGGTCTCCAAGCATGCACATCTCCAAACACATGTTTGACACCAATAAACTAATAAATTAGGCTTATTGACACTAGGTATATGCAAGGGAATGACACCAAGCAAAGGAAACAACTTGTATTGTGGATTATTAGGCCTGTACATACTTATAAAATCATTTCATAATGATTCCTAAACCTTTCCTTAACAATCAATGTATAAATTAATCGAAACAACAATGAACCTAGGGTTTTTTTGGGAATGTTTCATTGAAAAATTAGAAATTTCTAGTGAAGAAGTCTCCTTCACACATGTACATTATGATCTGAATTTTTTTTTGATTTTTATAGACATCAATACAGACCTTTATTCTGAATTTCAGCTTTTTTCATTAGATAAAACAAAAGTTATGCCATATTCTATGTGACTGCAAACTTTAGGCAGGGTTTTAGGCAGTTTTTACAAAAATGCTTGTAACTTATTCAAAAATGGATGAAAATATACCAAAATAATTGAATTTGGAAGGTGATTCAATCCTCTATCATCTCCAATCAATTATATGTCATTAAATGCAAAGTACAACTTGTACAAATGTAAATAATAGTCATATTTGTAAGAAAAATATAGTTTTTAGAGTGCAAAAATTGAAATTTCTTCATTCCAATCTCCTCCCAACCTTCCCAACCTTGGGATTCATGTTTAAAACATGTATTTATTCTTTCCCAATCATTTTATAGCTACCAACCACCCACAACTAACTTCCTAATCAAATTTGTAACTTTAATGCACTTTTTGACAACTTTCACAATGACAACTTTTACATCTTTTTTGCTTGAATGTTTACAACTTTTGACCAATGGACCTATAACATTCCAAAATGGATCAAAATGATCCCAAATGGTCATAAATGACCTCATTAGACCGAAGACACCAAAACAAGACAAAAAATAAAAAATTGATCTCACATGCCTGAGGGTGCCCCTACACCTACTCCCAAGGGGAAGAAAACTCAAGTCCACTTGAGTGTAGGACTAAAATAGGTGTGGTTGTCATGTCTTCATTCTGAAACCAAATCTTAGGTTTCTTTTTTCTCTTTGAATTTGCTACCATGTATGAAGTTTTCTTGTGTGGTTACCCTAATGCCACCTTTAGGTGAACTCACCATTATTATCCCTTTGTCTTCTTGAAGTTCATCCCCTGTCACCATGTGTGCTTCATATGTGACCCTCTTAATTTGTAAAAAAAATTCTTCATTTATTTTTCATCCTCTTCTTTGGGTTCATGCATGCATTGATGCTCAATGAATTTTACTCCCCCCATTCTCCTTGAACTTCTCCTCCATGAGGTAAGACAAGTAATTTTAGATTGGATACATGAGACCTTTGCTTGCTACTATAAACTACATATCATAGTCTTTCCTCATTTGATAAGGTCTAATAACCTTAGGAAAATCTTGAATGGAATTAAGTATTCCCTTACTCAAAGGAATTTCTCCTATCTTGCCTTCATCCTCAAGGGTTTCAAATCCATAGGAATTACACAAATACATATCATAACTTTGTTTTTTTGTCTTTGGAAGACCTTCTTCATCCATCTTCATTTCCTGAGATTGTATCAAATCATGCTTTCTTTCATTGTTCCTCATGTCTCCATTTTGAAAAAAAATACTGGAATGCACATCCTCAACCTCTTCAAGTGAGCATCCCTACTTTTAATTGGGTCTTTCCTTCTTTATCATCATACCATTACCTGCAAACACATACTCACACAAAGGCTTAGTTTCAAAAACACAAGATTTTCTTATCTCTTCAGATGCTTCTAGCACCCTTCCTTTCAACATATCTTGCAACTCATCGCTTGTCATCTTTTTCCTTCTTTTCTGAATGATCTTCTTGATGGGCCAATTTACGGCTAATGCTAATGGTTTGTTTTCTTAGGAGATTGTTACATCTCAAGATTCATTATTTCTTGAATTTGTTTCATTTGTTCCAAGGCGTGCCTCAACTCTATTATCTCTTTCTTAATTTTTTTTTTCCTTCTCATTTTTCTTCTTCATCTCACTTCCCTCTCTTCTCATCACTTTTTTCTTTCTTAGTAACTCCTTACTCTGCAAGTCTCCATGGAATTTTCTCCTCAATACTTTCATACTTCTTTTGCAATCAAGTCTCTTTCACCTTGCTTCTTCTCAATGTTTCTTCTTGTCTTCATGATACCTCACGTTAGGCCCACTTCTTTTCCCTTGGCCTAGTATTTTAGTATCTAGGTTCTTCCTTAAACTTGTAAAAAAAAGATAATACACAAACTCCCAAAACTTCCTTTCCTAGATCTTTGGGCTATGATACCAATTTGATGTAGAGAAATGACTCAAAACAACTTCCCTAACACTCTCAAACAAGACTTCAATACTAGGGCTACAATCATGTACTTTGGCTCATACTAGACAATGATTTCCCAAGACCAAAAGATGGGGAAACATACTAAAAGGAACTCAATTTTGAAGAAAACATGGAAAGAGGGTAAAGTGAGTTTTCTAGATGAGCTTCAACATATTATGAATGTCTCCAAGTGTGCACATCTCCAAACACATGTTTGACACCAATAAACTGATAAATTAGGCTTATTGACACTAGGTATATGCAAGGGAATGACACCAAAAAAAGGAAACAACCCGTACTATATATTCTCGGGCCTTTCCATACTTCTAAAAGCATTTCATAATGATTCCTAAACCTTCCTTTAACAATCAATGTATAGATTAATCAAAACAACAATGAACCTAGGGTCTTTTTGGGAATGTTTCACTGAAAAATCAGAAATTTCTAGTGAAGAGATCTCCTTCACACATGAACATTATGATATGAAACTTTTTTTTATTTTCATAGACATCAATACAGACTTTTATTCCAAATTTTATCCTTTTTCATTGGATAAAACAAAAGTTATACCATTTTCTATGTGACTGCAAACTCTAGGCAAGGTTTCAGGTAGTTTTTACAAAAATGCTTGTAACTTGTTCAAACATGGATTAAAATATAACAAACCAAATATATTTGGAATTTGATTCAATAATTTATCATCTCCAATCTAGTGTTGTTCATTAAATGCAAATTACAACTCGTATAAATGAAAAGAATAGTCATATTTGTAAGAAAAATATAGTTTTTAGAGTGCAAAAATTGAAAAAAATTCATTCCAATTTCCTCCCAACCTTAGGATTCATGTTTAAAACATGTATTTATGCTTTCAAAATCATTTTCCAACTACCAACCACCCACAACTAACTTCCTAATGAAATTTGTAATTTTAATGCACTTTTTGACAACTTTCATAATGACAACTTTTACATCTTTTTTGCAAATGTTTATAACTTTTGACCAATGGACCTATAACATTCCAAAATTGATCAAAATGATTCCAAATGGTCATAAATTACCTTATTATACCAAAAAAACAAAAACAAGACAAAAACTCAAAAATTGATCTCATATGTGTGAGGGTGCTCCTACACCAGTTCGCCAACTATCTCAATGCACACGTTCACCTACATACAAACAAGAAGGGGAAAATTGTTGGGGCTATATAGGGGCCTACTTGAGTCAAACCTTTGCTTTGGTATTTCCACCTCTACGGAAATCCATAAAGCAACGAAGTAGAATATGTGATAAAGAAGATAGAAAGTACTGCAATGAACACTACAAAATACTAAACCACTCTATCAAATCACAAAAGAGAGGAATGAAGCATTACCGTCTCCACCAAAAGGCTCTCAAAGAAAATGGAAGGAGAATGAAAGAAATTAAGTTGGAAAATTCACCACCGCCACAACTATAGTGAAGGGAGGTCTCGTAAGACTCCAAGCTTGCAACTTATGTGGTAGCCTCACATGTGCAATGTGGAGTTGATGGAGTTTCAAGCTGCTACAATGCTCAAATGGATTGATGTAGATTACAAGAAGTGTGACAAATGCTTAATAATTTGAAGAAGTTTAAATGAATCAATAAGAGAGAGCTAAATTGAATGTGAAACAAATACTTTTGAAGGTGGGATGAGAAGGAATAAGCCATTCTTAGGTAGGTTGGTCGACAGAAGGACATTACAATTCATCCCCAATGAGGAGTGTAACACCTCCTCCAAATTCAGACGTGGGAATCCATTAGGGATGGTAGTGTGCCACACAAACATGTGCATGTTGCACTTGCATCCCTAACAAATATTCTCTCACTGACACATAGGACAAACACCATGTGGATGGAAGGCAGGTGGGTGATGTGGAATTTTTCCTTCAAATTTGATTTTCTAAGGTGAGGGTATGTGAAACGGGAATTCACACAAGGGGTGGAAATTCACTTGGACTATACACATCCAGTCAACAACCAGATTGAATTGGAGTTGTTTCCTCATTTTTTGTGCCATCAAGTCATTCATCCAAATCTATTGAGAAAAATATGTTTCATCTATTCACATGAACCTCCAAATTGTGCCAAAATGAAATCATTAAAAATCATGCCCTTTTGATTCACAATGGAGATGTGAGTCAAGTCAACCAAATGCCACCTACCATGTGTCACCATGCTACAACCTTGCACCATCCAAACCAAGTCAAAATCAGCATTCGATGGAATGGCAGGAGTCAAACTTGTCAGGCATTGGGGATTTCCCTTCTCTTGTACTTCATACCTTAAACACAGTGAAGAACTTAAGGAACAAGCCCAAACAGTGATGTATGAATCCTTCTAGCCTAATGTCAGGGTTCAACCATTAGCCTTACTAGTTATTACTTTCCCTCCTTTAAGGCATAAGCCTTCCTTTTGGATCACAAATCCCAAAACTTTCCTTCCCTAAATCCTTCCCTTCGGGTGTTAGGGTTTGGAGTTACTCCATACCATTTACCACTAAACAACTAAGTTAAAGCCTAATCCCTAACACCAAAGCCCGATGTCCAACCACTCTCAGTAAAGATTAAGACAAAATCTTGAAATCCAAAGTGTAATAAGATTGTGGGAGAAAATGACTAATTCCATCTTCTGTTAGCAACAAAAGGGTAGACAACTAAGAAGAGGGGGTGAATTAGTTATCACAAAAAATATACAAATTAAACTTATTCTTAGATCTGATAGATAAACATGAAAGAATAAACCATCACCACATCAAAATACACATAAAATAGCATCCTCTAATGCTTGATTATAGTTCCGGTTAAGCACATAAATGCTTTCATCTGCTCACTCTTCTTCACACTTTACTTTTTCTTTCAAAAGATTATAACATTATTCACACTTAGCACACAACATACATCACATACCACACCATCAAATGGTATAAACAATCGATCATATATATATCTGTAACTTTGAGGATAACATCAACTACATGTCAACCCAACAAAATATGAAATGTGTACAAACTGTCGGCCCAAAACAATAAACAATTTATCAATGTGGACAAAACAACATCGACCAAAACATAGTAAGGACCCAAAAAAACATCCTCAAATATGAAACACCTTCAAAAATTATGCCTTGAAGATCTGCAACATGCCACAATCACCCTGTCGTCCATAATCATGAAAAACATGAACTCACAGAAGAAAATCACCAATCACGAGCATAGTGATCAATGCAGACCAACAACACAGATAGAGCATGGTCTACAAGCATCCACAAGCATCATGAATCACTACAGAAGCATCCACAACAACTCAAATTACTAGAATTAGATCATGTTCTTTTAGGAACACCAACTAAAGCAACAAAGCAACTGTTAGAACATAGATACTCATAACTCAATCAAATCTTCATGCGAACCTCTAAAACTTCATGTGGATAAACTAGATATACTTTTCAAAAAACCCTTTAATCTGAAACTTCTTATCAACAATATATTGAGTTGGCCACCACACTGAACTTCACTGCATCACCGACAACCTGCAACTTATTTTATTACATTTTTCTCAATATCCTTGACATATACAGCCTTAAAGACATTAATGGAAATAGTGTTGACATCAATGACAACCAAATATAAGCAATATCCAACAATCTCCCCTTTTGACATTGATGGAAACACATGATGTGAAAAACACCATTAACGATACTTTCTCTTAGCACATTCCCCCCCTTAGATTTTGACTCTTTTCTCCTTAACTCTTTCATAGTTTTTCACATGACTCTTCTCCCCCTTTGACATCAATGAAAAAGGTACAAATTATCTTTCTCCACACAGGATTTGAACCACATTTTTGAACATCTGACTACTCCCACTGAGTAGCAACCACCACAACATCAATCGGGATCACACGATATGACTATGAAATACACGGACTAATGCAAGTCAATGTATCTTAATTCTGATTAGGAGGGGTAATCACCCATAACTTCCCTCTAAGATACTAAAAAGTATCCTTAGGCAAGGGCTTGGTAAAGATATCTACAATCTATTCCTTAGTGGGCACATACTCCAATCTAACTTCCTTTTCACTCACCTTCTCTCTCAAAAAGTGAAATTCGATATATATATGCTTTGTTTTTTAATGCAGCACCAGATTCTTAGAAATATTAATTGCACTTGAATTTTCATAGAATATAGCAATAGGTTCATCATACACATCTATGATATCTTTCAACATTTGCTTCATCCACAATACTTGAGTACAATTGTTAGCAGCAGTAATGTATTATACCTCTGCTGTAGATAAAGAAATTACATTATGCTTCTTACTTTACCATGAAATCAACTTCTTTCCCAAGAAAAATGCACCACCACTAGTACTCTTTATGTCATTCACATCTCCTACCCAATCAGCATCAGTAAAGGAACTCAAAGTAGGGTCATCTTCTTTCGGATACCATAGGTCAAAATCAACTATCCCCTTCAAGTACCTGAAAATCCTCTTCACAACTATCACATGAGATTCCTTAGGATCAACTCAAAATCTTGCAACAATGCATACGACATTCATGATATTAGGTCTAGTTTGAGTCAAATAGAGAAATCCACCAATCATGGATCTATATCTAGTCTAATTTTTTTTAGGAGAATCATCATCTTGTGTCAACTTACATCCAATCACCATAGGTGTATCAACTGGCTTTGAATCTTCCATACCAAACTTCTTTAGCAATTCTTTCATATACTTGGACTGATATATAAAGATCCATCTATCTAGCTGAGTAATTTGTAATCCTAAAAAGAATTTTATTTCTCCAATCATAGACATCTCAAACTCACTCCACATCTCATCAGCAAACTTCATGCACAAACTATCATCTCCTCCAAAAATGATATCATCAACAAAGACTTCAAGAATCAAATCTTTATCATGATCAATCTTGAAATACAAATTACTATCAATAGTACCTTTATTAAATCCAAGCTTCAACAAATACTTGTCCAATCTGGCATACTATGCTCTTGGGGCTTACTTAAGTCCATACAATGCTTTCTCTAACTGACAAACTATATTTCCTTGATCAATTAATTGAAATCCATCAGGTTGCTCAATATACACTTCTTCTTCTAGTTCACCATTTAGAAATGTTGGTTTGGCATCCATCTGATGAACCTTGAAGTTTTTGTGAGCATCATAAGCAAGAAATAGTCTCACAGCTTCAATCCTAGCAACAGGAGAAAAAGTTTCTTCAAAGTCAATTCCTTCCATCTAAGAATATCCTTCACACATAAGTCTTGCTTTGTTTCTAACAAGTTCACCTTGCTCATTCAGTTTGTTCTGAAATACCCATTTAGTTCCAATTACATTTTTGTCCTTAGGTCTAGGAACAATAATCTATGTATCATTCTTCTCAATTTGTAGTAGTTCTTCTTTCACTACTTCCACCCAATGTTCATCTTTGCATGCTTCATTGACACTATTAGGCTCAGTCTTTGAGATCAAACAATATTCTTCTGCAATTCTTCTCCTAGTTTGAACACCTTTGTTCTTATCACCTATAATCTGATCTTCTAAATGATTTAGTCTTACATACCTTGGAGTCTTAGTGTATTCTTGAACTTAAGGCTCTTGTGATCTCACTTTTGCACTTTCACTAGTTTCTTCCTCTTGATTTTCTAGATTCACTTGAATGATCTAAACTTGATTTAGAGTCTGAACTTTCTTTGCTTTCTCTGAACTATCATTCTGGTTGTCTGAAACATATCTGCAGGTTCTAGATGGTCTAACAATGTCTTCATCAACCTTGACATTTTCACTTTCAATTACTTTACTCAATCTCTTATTGTAGCACTGGTAGGCTTTACTTTTAGTAGAATAACCAAGAAAGATTCCTTCATCACTTCTAGCACCAAACTTTCCTATATCTTCATCTCTTTTGATATAGCATCTACTCCCAAAGATTTTGATGTATCTAATAGTCGGATTATGACCAAACCATAGCTCAAAAGGATTCTTACAAGTATCACCTTTGACATGTACCCCATTGAGAGTGTAAACGACAACAATCACAACTTCTCTCTAGTAGATATGCTCAACATTTCCTTCCAGCATCATGGTCTTAGCAACTTCTTGAATTGTCCCATTCTTCCTTTCCACAACTCCATTTTGTTGAAGGGTCCACGAGGCAGATAATTTTCTCTTTATCCCATGTTCTTCACAAAAAGAATTAAACTCATCAGAAGTGAATTCACCACCTCTATTTGATCTTAGAAATTTAATATTCAGACCTATCTCTGTCTCAACCATAGCCTTAAAACTCTTTAATTTTCTCTAGAGATTCAATTTTTTCCCTTAAGAAAGTAACCCACATCAATCTAGAATAATCATCAATAAGTAACATGAAATACATTTCTCCTTGTAAAATTTTGACTCTAGAAGGACCACACAAGTCAATATGCACAAGCTCCAACACTTCTTTTGAACAATGTTGTTTTCTCTAAAATGAAACTCTAGTTTGGTTCCCTAACTGACATTCCTTGCATATAGCATTAGTAGGCTTTATCAACTTAGGAAGATCTCTCACTGCCTGAGTAGAACTTATCTTGATAATATTGTCAAATTTTACATGACACAATCTCCTATGCCACAACCAACTTTCATCAACTTGAGCAATTAGATAAATTTTACTAGTAGCACTTAGGTGAAAGATATTACCTTTTTTTTGTACCAAATGCAATCACATTTATGGAACTCCGCAATATTCTACACTTTCCATCCTTGAATTAAAGATTGTATCCCTTGTCAACCATGTGTCCAACACTTAAGATATTATGCTTCAAACCTTCCACATATAGAACATCATCAGTATTATGCTTACCATCAAGAGAAATGGATCCTCTACCATGGATTACATCGTCTTTTTCATCACCAAATCTTACAACACCACCATCATACTTTTCCAAGCTCACAAATTTACTTTTATCACCTATCATGTGATGAGATTATCCATTGTCAATCACCCATTCATCTTTTTCTTCAACTCTGGTAGCTAGAGCTTTCTCCACATTTATCCAACTAGCAGATTCAGTAGGTACTAGAACATTCTCCTTGATAGCAATAAATACCCATTCATCCTCACTTAAATTACCTTTATCAAATTCATCATCTATCACACCTTCGTCAGCAGCATAATAACACTTTATTTAGAATCTAGGCTTGTTAGGTCTTGGCTTAGGAACTCTTTTTGGACACCTTGAGGTAAAATGAATTATCTTATTGCAAGAAAAACATTTAAGAGGAAATTTCCTTTTATACTTACCTTCTCCTTTGGCTACCCTCTTGACAATAACTGCTTCAAGCTCATCTATTTTTTTCTCTTCTTCCTCAATCTCTCTCATTTCCTGCTCATATTTGGACATTTTTCTACAATAATTTTCTCCTGGATCATATATGTGCTTATCTTTCCTGGAGATAGTAGCTTTGAATGTAGATTATGTCTTAGGAAGAGATTCACCAAACTCACTTAACTCAAAAGCAACAAGCTTACAAATCAACATGTCTCTGGTTACATTTGTCATAGTCTGGATCTCCTCAATAGCAGTAGCTTTGTGTTTGTATGTAGTAGGCAAGGTTCTAAGTACTTTAGCAACAGTTTCTGATTCTTCCAATTTTCCACCAGAACATCTAATTCTGCACACAAGATCATTCACTCTCTGCATAAAAGAAGTGACATTCTCATTTTCACCCATTCTCAACGTTTCATATTTCCCTTTCAGGTTTTGCAGTTTAGCAATCTTCACATGGGTATCACCTTCATACAAAGTTTCCAACTTTTTCTAGATCTCATAAGCAGTCTTTAGCTCCATTACATTTTTCATCTCGAAATCAGTCAGAGCACTCAATAATGCTTCCTTAGCCCTGATATTATACTTGGCTTCCTTAATCTCTCCTTTAGTAGAAGGACCATTCTATGGGATGATATACCTATTCTTTGTAATTTTCTAGTAAGATTCACCAATGCATTATAGATGACACTCCATTTGAGTCTTCCATAGAGAATAATTAGTTCAATCAAATCTCAGAATATCCTTCTTATATGTCACCATCCTGGATCACCTCAAGTGGTCAAGCTTCTTTGGAGGAACCTGTTCTGATACCAATTGTCAGTAACACAAGGGTAGACAACTGAGAGGGGGGTGAATCAATTGTCACAAAAATTATACAAATTAAAATTATTCTCATATTTGATAGATAAACATAAAAGCATAAACCATCACAACATCAAAACACACATAACACCAAGATTTTTATGTGGAAACCCTATTAGGGGAAAAACCACGGTGGAGGTTAATCCAAAAGATTATACCTTATTAAAAGTATTAAAAATGGGGAATTCACATGCATTCAGGGACACTGCCTAGAGCACATTGCTCAAATATAAAAGGCTTACTACCCAAAGGAAGACTCACTATCTTACAATCACATTCGGATTACATCTGGAAGATTTTGAACTGAGAAAATAGCATCTTCTTATGCCTAATTATAGTTCCGATTAAGCAAATAAACACTTTCATCCGGTCACTCTTCTTCACACTTTACTTATGCTTTCAAAATATTAGAACATTATTTGCACTTAGCACACACCATCAAATAGTATAAACAATTGATCATATATATCCACAACTAATGATAACATCAACTACATGTCAGCCCAACAAAATATGAAATGTGTACAAACTGTTGGCCCAAAACAATAAACAATTTATCAATGCAGACAAAAAAATGTCGGCCAAAACATAGTAAGCACCCAAAACAACATCCTCAAATATGAAACACCTTCAAAAATTATGCCTCAAAGATCTGCAATGTGCTACAATCACCCTGTCATCCATGATCATGAAAAACATGAACTCATAGAAGAAAATCACTAATCACGAGCATAGAGATCAATGCGGACCAACAACCCAAATAGATCATGATATACAAACATCCACAAGCATCATGAATCACTACAGAAGCATCCGCAACAACTCAAATTACTGGAATCACAACATGTTCTTTCAGGAACACCAACTAGAGCAACAGAGCAACTGTCAGAACACAGATACTAATAACTCAATCAAATCTTCATGTGAACCTCTGAAACTTCATGTGGATAAACTAGATATACTTTTCAAAAAACCCTTTAATCCATAAATTCTTATCAACAATATACTAACTTGGCCACCATACTGAACTTCACTACATCACTGACAACCTTCAACTTATTTTATTACAATTTTCTCAATATCCTCGACATATACAACCTTAAAGACATTAATGGCAATAGTGTTGACATCAATGACAACCACATATCAGCAATATCCAACATATTCTTTAGCAAGCAATAAGAGATAAGTCTGAGGCCCAAAGCCCAGACTTCTAGAAATCTTCATACTTAGAAACTCAACCCAGCTAGCCCTAATTCAAAAGAAACATCACTTTTGTATTTGGTTGATGCAAGATTGCTCTTACACTTTGGATGCTCTTGCATCAATGTTTTTCTCCCCACTAAGTGCATGCACATAACTGAACACCTAATTTCCTAAATTGTGCATTATGTATCCCATTTTAACATTTATCGATAAATTACAAGTGAAAAAACTAAGCATTCCTTTAATATTTTATCCTCAACACCTTAATTTCCAAAATATATTGTCGGGAAAAAATTGCCTAGAGTGGCTTAGTCCCCCTATTTTTCCTCCAAAATTGAATATGACAGTGTCAAAATTTTATTACTTGAATTTTAAATGTCCAAAGTTGGCTATTAGGATCTAATTTTTGGGAAATTATAATAATTGCATATAAATACCTAGTTATTGCATCATTTGAAAACTAATTGGAAATTAATGGAGAAATTATTATTAAGGGCATTATCAAGCAACCCAAGAGCAACATTTTAGAGATTTTTATAAACAATTCAACATCAAAGAATCATGTCAAAGTGTATGCAATTCTATTCCTGTTTATGTTTTCATATTGTTTGTGTGATCTAACCCTTGTAGGTCTTCAAGCTAATCAAGCAAGCAACAATCAGTCCTTGAGGAGATGTGCTTGACTTTAGTCCTTCAAGGAAACATTGATGAGTGGTGAGTCATAGTCCATTGTTGATTCATCATTAATTTTATCATTTAGCCTTATCCCTTAAAGGGGTAGGCCTTTTATCATTGGCATTGCCATTGTGGAATTAGAAACACTAACATGGGGTTTGACTAAGGAAAGCCCCTAAATGGAACAATCCTTCCTCTCTCTTTGAATGTGCAAGTTTAAAATCTAAAGAATATTGGGAGAATCTTGAAAGTAAGTTATGTGTTGTTGCAACCCAACCCTACACATTTGTAAAGCAATTTTTCCTTCAAGCTTTTACTCTTTTCTACTTCGGGATGAATCCACACCCAAAGGATGAAGAATGCTCCTACATAAAGGTGCACAATGCACCATGTGGTGGTTGTTTTCTTTATATATCATTTTCCTTTTGGGTTTGAACTAGGGTACGTGTCAACTTGGCGAGGATTTTATTCAAAAATACTCTCACAAGTATCAGATCACCAACCCACTTGACACGTCATCTATTTGTGTCAGATAGTTTATATTTTTGCAAAGTGATATTTTTGGGTAGATTTTTTCAGAGAGCAAGGCAGGCATCTTATGTTTAGGGTGGAACCTTTGAGTTGGCATCATCAATCTCCATGGTTGATCAATCATATTTTTGTTAGGCTATGTTAAAATCTAATTATTTTTTGACAACTATCTTTGCTAAAATATCAGAAGCCATTAATGAAGTAGTTGAGACTTAATGAGCAAAGATTGTTGTGATCTAATCAAGATCTAAGATCGGATGATGAGCTTTATTAGGTTAAAGAATCTAGAAATTTCTACTTCTGGAATGTTTGTGGTGGTTTCCTCTTCTTTTGGTTATAAATAGGGGTTGGTAGAATTAAGTTAAAAAGTTTTGGAAGAGTTTTGAGATTTTACCTATTGCTTTGAAAATCTTTTTGAAGGATATAGATATTATTAGGGAGTTTTATTTTCTTAGAAATATGAGGGTCTTTACAAATTACTGCTATTCTCTCTAGAATGTTATATTTAATTCAAACTATCATCAGATTGGAACCTGACCTTTATTTTCAGTTTATATATCATGGAAGTTTGATCTATATTTGGGAGAAATCTTTAAATTGTGCATTTGATGGACTTTATCAAATTTCTTTTTCACATTTCATTCATATTGAAAGCATTGTGTTAAAAGTTTGTGTTGGTAGTTTGGATAACTAATTTACATATTGTTAAGCTTCTATGTTGAATGCTAGCTTTCAAAAATTGGATCATGTCTATTGAACCCTTCTATTTTTTGGAAAGGGTATGCCATTTTCCATATTATGCTATAAAGGAAGAAGGATTTTGTAAATTTCTAAATATTTTTGTTAATCTTTAGAGTTTTCTTATGTCTAATTGGACCTTAATAGGTGCTTCCCATGAGAGGATTTGAAAGACTACATTGTGCTTTTTGTAGCCTTTGTTGCTTGTTCTCTTCCCAAAAATGAAGGGTCTACGACATTCTATGTTTATCATATCAGTTATAAAGAATAGTTAAGGTTTGAAATATTGTAAAAGTCTTGGCACATCGACATATTTATGTTTTTTCATATTTCTTTCTATCCTTTTCCCCCCAATCATAAACAAGAGTTGGCTTTCTATAAAAATCCCAGAGGTCATTCAACGAGGCACAAATTGGTCCCCCATTCGTTGAATTTCCCATAATACTATCGAAGTAGCACAAGATTTGATAATCAACAGTTCTTTTTTTGGTACACCAGGTGGGACTTAAGTTTTTTGAATGTTTGATTAGAAGTTAGAAATATTTCTTAAATCAGACCAAGAAAAGAGGTTGGAAATTTCATGCCCAAAGTTCAAATAAGAGCATCTTCAAGAGGCCATTTCTACTACTCCCAGTTACCTGCCTTTTTATTAAGGATATGAAGAATTATAGGTTTTGTACACTACTGTATTTGACTCCAAATTTTGATGAATGTTTGTCGAAATACTGACAAACTATTGTCGAAATATTGATGAAACGCTCATATAAATTTCATCGCTATTTTTTCATTGCTTTTTTGACAAAAATTTAAACGTCAAAATACTAACCTAGCATCATCGGTCATCGCCACAGAAAATGGAACTAGTGTTCATCAAAAAATTGACACAAACTCTTTCCATCTAGTGACAAAAAATAACCACAACACAATGCGAACTGCATCTTCGAAAGCGTCAAAATAACATCAAACATTCGTCAAAATTTTGACTAACATCTTATGACAAACTATAAAACTTTTGATGAAATTTTTGTACATGGGATGAAAATAGCATTGAAAGTGTGATGAAAATATCGTCGCATGTATAGCAACTTCGTCATAATTTTTATGGTTCATCGCAAGGTGTTCGTCAAAATTTCAATGAATGTTTGTAGTTTTTTTTTTTAAATTATTCGTTCAAATGTATGCTATTACATAGACCTTTCTTAGGAACACTCATTCCTTTCAAAATGTGACATAACCAAATCACTTTATAGAGAACTCTATTTACTACTATAATATTTTACTTCTAGGGAAGAGTGAGGAATAGTGGTTTTCTTTTTACTTGCCCGTGATATTGAAATAGATCCCAACAAGAATAAAGTTTGAAGTAGATTTTCTATCAGCCAAATATCTTACATAATCTACAGATGTGTACCCTATCAAAGAACAATGTTTATTTGTTTATTCCAAGTTATACTCCAATGTACCACAAATATATCTCAAAACTTGCTTTGTTTCTTTCCAATGGGAAACCATAGGTTCCTACATAAACTAGGAAGATTCCTTATAACATAGCTAATATTTGGCCTAGTGTAGGTTAAGTAAACAAGATTCTTGTTCAACTAGTGATAAAACTAGTATTCACTGAAGGTGATGGAGCATGTTTGGAAAGATGTAACCCTATCTCCATGGGTATCAACATGGGTTTGCAAACTTCCATCTTGAATTTTTCAAGCAATGCCTTGAAATATTTCATCTAAGATACCACAATTTAGTTATTCTTTTGTCAAAATTCAAATCCAAAACAATAATATAGGAGCTTGAGATTTGTCATGTCGAACAATCATTTGAGATCATTCTTTGGTACTGCAATCATTTATTGAGAACTCCCAAGACATAGCATTTTGCTTCATCTGAAGAAATAGCATGAGCAGTCAATGCAACTACAGGTATGTGGTGACCAGTTCCTTCCTTTGTTATTCAAATGACTTTTGTTTCCTCATAACCATCCATTTTAGGCATCTGCAAGTGAAAATGCATTAAAAATTCAAACGCCTAAAAGTCAAGAGTTTCAACTACAATACTTTAGAATGTTGAATACATTTATGAGTCTACTTAGGAGAGATAATATCAGATTGAAGATACCAAATAAACACAACTAGCTTTAGACTTAAAATGATTAGTTTCATAATTTTCATTAGTTTCTCTTGGTAGATATTTCAAATCCATCTTATTAATGGCATTGTTAAAGGAATTGGATTTGTTAAATTGAGATGGAACTTCATGTCATTGTACTCTTCTTCCTCCACAAAGTGTACAATTTAAAATTACCTTTGAAGAATTTGAGAACAAATTGCATAAATTGACTTTCATAGATTTTTTGGACTAAACATATGATATTGGAGATTCTATCTCCTCTTGCTCGAAGGAAAAGTGTAGGTCTATAAAGAATCATTGGTTTTTAATACATTATTTCTTTGTGATATATGACTCAGTTTTCTTTCCAGACAAGACATTATGGCTATGTTATTGGCATCACTTTCCTACATAATATAAGTCATGGTGATTTTATTGTTACTAATGATAACTTAACAATACATGCCTCATTCCCCTATGTTGCGATTTTGTCAAGGTCACTAAAAAAAATTAAGAAGTGGGGATGCATTCTCAGTGCATTGGGGAATTGCACTACTATTAGATTTGAAAAGAAAAAATTCATGATTCAAGGTTCTGACCTTTGAGTATATCTTGTCAATGTATAGCAATTAGTATGAAAATTCATGCCAAGGCATCAATCATAATTGATATTTGTTAATTTGGAAAAGATTCAAAATAGAGAAAAAGGAATGTGCTTAATCTTTAAGGCTAGGAAAAGAATCATCTCTCTTTCAAAGGTTTTTCATTTGATTGGTAGAATATATAGTCACATCTAAGAGTTCAAATTTCAGATCGTCTTTGAAAACATTTTTGTGCACTATTCATTTTATTTAAACAAATTTCAAATTAACAATAATTTTCAGATCCAATGTCAGAGTAAATGACAATCTTAATGGTTAGATTTTCTATCAACATAATTATAAATATTAATTAGCTTTTGCATAGATGTGTCCCTTGAAATGTATCTATCCCTTCAACATCTATATATGATGCCCTCCTTGTATTATAAACATCTCGCATATGTATGCTCTTATTATATATATCATTACCAATATACAAATTTTATATATAATCCTTTGTTTCTCCATGCTAAAATTTCACATCTACTCTGCCCCAAAAAAGTCAAAACAGCTAAATGCAAATCAATAATTCTGACTATATCCTTGGGATTGAACCTTCCGCATAAAAAACTAGATGGTTTGAAAGCATTAAGTTCTAATCCATACACCCACGCATCTTGGTGGTGCCAAATGATAGAAGACAATAAAAAACATTAGGAGATTTATTTTCCTCACTTGAATGTTCTAGAGTAAACACAAGAAATATCTATCGACATCTTGATTTATTTAGTCAAAATGGAAGTAAAAATGATGGTCATGTTGAACATAAATAGATAACTCAATATAAAGTAGAGCTCTACATTTATTCATGGATTGGATAAGATAATGGGAAAAATGTATCTCACTTTGGAATGGTAACAAATAATTTGTGTGTGATCCCAAGAGTATAAAAGCCATAGAAAACAACTTTCCTAGTCTTTAGAAAAAAAATATAGGCATTGCTAAATAGAAAAAGCTATCTGAAACCAACAGGATAAAAGAATGAACAAGGAAAACTTCAAATGCACTACTATAATACATAAAATTGCAATGCAACTAATGTGTGAAGATAAATTCATAATACTCAAGGTGCTCATATTAATTACCATTAGAATTTAGATAGGCATTGAAACTTTTGAAGCAACAAATGTATGGTCATGATGCTTCAAATCCCTTTAGCCACTAATCTAAATAAGTTCGAGATGAACTTGGAATGTAAACAGAAAAGTAAAACCACCACCTTTTAGAAAATAATAGCAAAATTGGGAATTAGTCATAGTTAATGCTGGAATTGTGATGCCTTGCAGATTTTGTGATGAGTAAATATTGAAAGTTGCAATTTGGGAGTGAAAACAAGGCTTGCATTTTATGTCTTATTAAAGAGACTACTACATCTTTGACTATATAAATTACTACTTGTATGGTTTGATCTAATTTTAACTATGATAATGTGTATATGTCCAAGTGCCTAGTCAAACTCAAACTAGTTTAGTTTGGGTTCAAATCCCAGGCCAAGTGCAGCTAGGATATGTCCTAGACTTGTGCATTCAGCCCAAGTACATCTTAGATGTACACAAGGTGAATGTAAATGCATGATTACATGTCCTCGGCATACCCAAGACAAACCTAGGCACACTTTGATTAAAAAGTACATTTAAAGAAAAACCAGATTTAAAAATAATAGATTTTAAAATAGCCAAAAAATGCATAAGAAACTTATCTAAACCTATAGCTAACCTTTACAAGTGATTTTTATATCATTAAAAAAACACAAACACAACACTTATTCCTGTTATTTTTTAGATAAAAAATGCAATAAGCAAAAAACACAACACGTAGAGAACAATGAACACAATATTTTACCCTGGGCAAACCCTCCTACTCGAGAGAGAAAAACCCAGCAATATATTCTCTCATAAATCAGAAAAATAAGTGCAGGAATAGCACTCAAAGTAAATAGAAAACTTGTACAAGAATTTGTTTTAGTTAAAACATTAGCTCCTCCCAAAGTATCAACTTGGATAATATTTTCCTTTAAGAAACACAAAAACATTCAAAAATTGCAAACAGTTATCCTATGATGAATAGAGTCTTGAATCAAGTTAGAAATATAAAGTATAATTTTTTTCTTTGTTGATATTTTCAGTATCATATGTAGTCAATCACAAATAAGCATGAAGATCAATCACAATGCTTTTTAAGAACCTCCTATCTAAAAGTAGTTGTTCAGTTGGATAAAGTAACAATTAGAAAACAGAGATTTTAAACATCTGAAAATCCTACTGCAAAAGATTTGGACTATATCAATTGACATCTGGAGCCCCAACTCTTAAAAATTAGCATTTTATGGAAAACCATATTATATTTGCACAAGAAGGTTAAACTTAAACCTTTTTTTCTGGATGCCATGCCCCTTGAACCTCTTAAAGGTCCAAAGGACACATCACAACTAGTGGATTCTCAATAATCATAATTTGATATGAGAGATCAAGAATCCTATTCATATACAAGAGAAAAGGAAATACCCATGAAGATGACTCATAATAGAAGGATGATATAATTTGCAACTCTAAAATGTATTTCTCACATGAACTTCAAGTCATATATTGGACCATACCCTGCAAATTGGGAATTGTGAAGCACATAATCATGAATGCCTATCCACATTTTAGTTTCTAATCTCATCTATCATACATGTATTTACATATTGTTGTACTCCTACCAAAATGACCTCATTCACCATCATGATTTGCACCATTTCACCCTGTTTTAGTCCTTTTGAGTGTTGTTTGTTATTTTTGTGCCTAGTTATGTCTGAAACCATTTTAATTTTTATGAATCTCATGATTAACATCAAAATGTGGACACAAACTGGAAATAGGAAAATTTGGAAAAATTTGGTGAAGTTTGAGGCCTAAAATCAAAATGGTACAAACTATGAGAGAGGAGCATCAGTTTGACAAAGTCCCAAGTGTACAAAGCAATAAAAAAATTGACCATTGTGCCTAGTACCAAAATTTCAACTCTATACAATTTTGGTAAAAAATCACAGCAAAAATGGGTTTTCCAATCTGAAAGCATTAGTTTAATTGAATTTGTAGACTAAGACTCAAATGATATGAAAAACTCCACCACCATGCCAAAAAAAGAGGTACAATAGAAATGGAAGGAAACATAAGTGTTTTAGGTGTAAACTGTACCTTTCATACCATGAGGAAAAAACATGTAAAGCGAGTATGCATTTGTGGCTCTTATGTGAAAAATAAGATTACCCAATAAAAGGGGAAAATGAACTAAAAAAGGCCTGTTGTATGGTAGGAATGCCAACAAACTTTTGGTACCATTTGGAAAAAGTATACCAAAGTGCTAAGGCACCAACAACATGCCTTAGGCCTTTAAACTTGCAAAATGAAAAATTATACAAACAAATATATGCCAAAGGGAAAGCCTATGCACTAGGGGAAATAAAGGAAAGTCTTAAAAGACTTTTCAGGGCTATTTTTCTCCATCAAGTAATTGAACCTAACAAGCTCTCTAAAGAAATTCCATCTCCCTTTATTCAACAAAGGAAATATCTCATTTTGGGTATCAAGGATCATTTTTAGTGGTTTTAGGTCTCTCCAGGGGCGTTTCTCCTCAGATTTGTCATCTCCACCCCTTCATAGAACTAAGAAAGTCATCCTTTTTAGTTTATTTCCATTTTCTAGGTTTTAATATGAAAGCGCTTGCTTGTGAAATAGAATGTGTTTGTGAATTTTAATAAAATTTGTGGTAGGAGTTACAATATAAATTTCTGATAAAAATGGTATCCCATAAGGCTACTTGATGCAACATTGTATGCAAGTGAAATGAACAACAAATAATAAGTGAACAGTCACAAATGAAGCATAAAGGAAGAAGATAATGGAGAAACAGAAATAAAACATTTAATTATTCAATTGTAGAAGATTACACACACATAAGCCCTTTACAAAACAATGGAACCCGTCATCATGAATGTTTAGCCTATGTAGAGACTATATGTCACAATCTACCCCAACCCAATCAACAACAAAATTCCAACTCCAACATTAGTCAATCCTTCCTCAAAATTGCTAGCTTGTTCTGGGTTACAATATCTAAGCTAATATACATTATGATGATCTTCACAATATGCTACTGAACTTTCTTGAGCAACCTTTTTGCTTAGAGATCAACCTAACTGTTTTCTAGTGTAGAATAAATGATGCTTATATAATGAGTACAAGCAAATGAAATATTATGTTTTGACCAGTAAGGTGGTACAATGTTCAATGCAATTAGAAACATGTAGAAGAAGTTGTCTGATATGAATGTGTAAAGATGTAAGCATTGGAACTCAATGTGGTCCTAGTCATGAATCTCCTTTAAACCAATAATCTTGTGAGTGTCCTTAAGTGTTGGCACAAAGCTTGAATATTTGTTACACAACCTATTAGATTGGATGGTCAACCATCTGTTGTGTTTCCCATCATGACTAGAGTTTAGAAAACTTTGCAAAAATGTTGTGTCCTTGTGGATATTTTTAAGTAGGTTGAACATTGCTAAGATTTGTGATCACCTTAGAAACATTTAGAACCTATATAGCACATTTACCATATTTGCATGTTTTTTTCTTATTGAAAAATATCATATAAGGAATGTTGAGTGTTTCCAAGTTGCATACCTTTCAACTAGTGAATGAGAATAATGGCTTAGTGGAATCAGATCCAACTTACTTCATGATCCAAAATAGATCGTATAAATATCCCCCAGAAATGTAATGACATATACATGGGAAATCATGAAGGGATAGAAATCAATGATAGTGGCAAACCAACAAACACAAACCCCAAAATCTAAACCAGCAACATGGGTGTTAGACCTACTACAATTATGAATTCTTTTGTAAGATTAACAATCTACAAGAAGAACAAAACCAATCAATTAGGATTTGAAGCTTGTGAAAATATGAGTCCAAATTTTGTTGAATTTCATTTAGTAATCAATGCATCATAAGGATGCTACATTTCAAGTTCCCAAGTCTAGCACTTCATATTTTGGGAGTAATTAAAGAATCGTAGTTTTTAACAAAACTCAATTTTTGAGACCTATAAGCAAAACATTCAAAAACCATTCATAAAACTAGATTCTCTGCAAAAAAATCCTCAAGGCATATGGAGATGCTCATTCATGGAATATAGGCTATCACTAATATGATCACATAAGAGATTGACTTAATAATGGAAAAGGTAGAGATACTTCAGTCCCAAATTAAGAAACCTCCTAAGAACTAGTCTACCATCAAGTATACTTCAAGAAATTTTCCCAAACAAATATGGAATGGGGCTTGGTCTATTCATCAACCTTCTTAAACCTGGATAAATTGGTATAATTCTCTTCCTTTTGATAATATTTTATGTAGAGGAAACATTGCATAACTTGTTTACAAGATGATAAGACACCGGTTGAAAATATCAATATGAATGAGAAATAATGTGGAGAAGCCAACGCATATAAAACCAGTTCAAACTCCATGATGAAGGGTGGGGAGACTCAAATGATGCAAAAAAAGATGACCTTTGGAAACCTCACAAAAGGCCCTCTTATTCTAGGGGGAGATCTTCCTCTTCTAGCATGCAGGATAGTCTCGTTCCCTCATTTGGTATGCTTTCATTTGCTTTTACCTTCATTTTTTGGACCCTTTGTACCTATTTATAAGGGTTGTGTTCTTATACTCTATTTGAGCATCACATTCAAAATAGTTGTGGTATGAAGTTTCTTGTCTCTTACACTTGGTTTCCTTCCATAAGTCCATTGCCTTGAGGAATATTTGAATGATGCTATTTTGCATTTGAAAATTTGAACCACTACTAACCATGCACCTGTCTAGTGATGCTATCCTTTGGATGGAATTAAATTGAGTAGCTATCATGTAGGGATCATAGAAGATCCTTCCAATATGAAATTTCTTGTGATTGATTTATTAGTCATAAGAAATTTCATATTGGAAAGATATTATATGATAGCATACTTCAAGGACATCTAGGAAAATTAAAAGTTTGATAGTTAAGAACTTACATCATTAGATAGATAATAACACATGACACAATCAAGTTGCAATCAACATTTTCATTTATTTTTTTCCTTCCAAATCATACCTTTACAAGAATTAGTAACATACAACCAATATGCAACCAAGATAAGTACTGACCTTATGCAATTTCTTGAAGGAATCTGTCTGATGTGGGATCTATCTGTGGATAGCTTCCCCTACAAAATTTTTCATTCAGGGTAACAAATGAGATGTGTTAAAAAGTAAAATAAGTACAAAGGGTAACATATTGAAGCAAAGAGAACTAATGAAAATCACACAAGCTTAAAAGTGCAACATAATGAAATATTGAAAAGTGCATTACCTTATTGAGCTTCTCTTTGTTTCAAGAATAGTTTAATATTCTCTACTTAACAGGGCCAACCATGTGAAGGTGGAAGCTTATTTGGCCCCTCCTGCCCACTCCCCATCCCCTCACATCACTCTCAATTCCCCATACCTGATCATATAATATTAATCATTCATTCATCCATTAATAACATATAACATTCATTCATTAATAACATATAACATTCATTCTTTCAGTTTTTACATATTATCAAAAATATGCTTGTCAAAAATATTAATTTTTAGCATTCATTAACATATTATCAAAAATATGGTTGTCATAATATGATTACAATCACTTTTTTTCTTTGTTTCTTTTTTGCAGATAAAAAAAGATGAAGTGGAGTATCATTTTCTAAATCATCTATCCCCTGGCCTTCAATTGTTCTACCCTTTGCTTATGATCTTAATGTATGCCTAGTCATGTACTCACAACGTGGAGGCCACTACAAGGGGGGGTCTGCTGCAATAACAAAGAAATGTTAAATTGATATGTTTTATTATTATTGTTTCAAGTAATTCATTAATTAAAAGAACATTAGAGTGGTGCTCTTTACCTGATGGGGCCACATCATGTTCCTAATCTTTTCTTATAGCCTCATTCTCAACATGGGTAACACCCTCTAAATCCTAATAATCTGGAGTTGAAACATGAAAGGTTACACTAATTAATACACCAATTGCAATTAAATATGTTTAAAAGAACATTAGAGTGGTCCTCTTTACCTAATGGGGCCACATCATGTTCCTGATCTTGTCTAGCCTGATCATGCTCAACATGTTGATCATGATCTACATGCTCTAAAGTTGAAACATGAAAGGTTACATTAATTAATATACCAATTGTAATTAAAGATGTTTAATTGTATTAATCCATAATGTGTTTTGTATAGCTCATGAATACATCTAGTACTGGGATGCACACGACCATGACCTTCATCTGTAGGTTGTGCTCCACCCTCACCAGGTTGCATTCCAATGTCATGTGTAGTATTATCATTGATTTCCTATTTAAAACAAATAGGCACATAAATACTTTATGGTGGAAATTAATATTGAATAGATTGCACGAGTATTCAATTTTAAATAAACATCATTGAGTTTATTTACCTGTGTGTCGAATGCAGTGGAAGCTTGTGTTTTCCCAGTCAAGAGTCTTAGGCGTTCAGCCACGACTCCATAGCCTTGCTGGAAGGTAATCTTCAGGTCCTCTTCTGTGGGAACTCTGTTGAATTCAAAGCCCTGCATTTTTGCATAAGATCATGAATTTTGCTTCTATGGTGTGATAAAACCAAAAAAATTACAATTTATTATTTGGATGCAATATTTCATTTATTGATACTTACAATTCATGCAACTGATTTCATATAACCACCAGAGCCAAGTTTGTGTTGCCCATTTTTTTCTACTCTTTCCTTTGTTTCCTTCGATGTGTCGAGCAGCCTATGAAAAGTTTGAAATACGATAGATTATGTAAAAAGAAAGAGTAATTAGTATATAATTACATTGTTGATAGTATCACATACCTTCCTTGGCCTGATAGTGTCTTTCCTTTTTTTCTTTTTAGACTTCTCCTTTCCATCCAACACTAGGTCCTTCCACTCCCTCTCCAGAATCATGGGGGGATGCTCGTACTTTTTGTTCTTCTCTAAATGTGACCTATATTGGTCCCTCACATAATTTAGATAGTTACTAGCTTTCTTAAGGATCTTGGTTCAGTTGAATGTGTTATTACTGAACAACACAACTAGACAGTTAATGAGCTCATCTTTTAAATCTTGATTTTGGGCATTCCACCATGTACATGTATGGTGGGCCCAAAGATCTCCAATGTAATATCATTTAGATGTTTATAAAAACCATCATTTCTTGCAAAATAATCATGGGATCATTAGTCTAAAAAGAGTGATCAATAAGTAAATTTCAATTGGATTATGTATAATAATAATTAAAAAAAATTAAAGTACCTGGGACCTTCTCTAACTTTATGGGAACAAAATCCTCGATCACCACAAATGTGACTGGCAATGTTCCCGTACTAGTAATACAGGAAGATCCAAGAAATGTTGCTAAAACATCACTAGTACTAGTGGCCTCTACATCCCCAAGTACATGTCCTAACACATGTTTTGGCATGTGTTTGGTGTCAGAGGGTGCACTACCCGATGTCTGCATGCTATGTGTTGCCGACATTTTAGTTGACAATATAGGCATGGATGATGGGGTTGGATGATATGATGTATGCATAGGAAGATTAGGATCAACACTTGTACCAACCACTACTCCCCAGGCAGCACCTGTAGTACCTTGATCATGGCTAGCAACATCATGAGGACACAAAAAATCCTATAAAAACAACACATATTTTAGTTCATGATATAAAAGAGTACAAAATATAAAACCATGAATGAACTTATGTTATAATTAAAGGCCTCATGACAACTTGCTTGCAAGTTTTGTGCTTTCTTAGTCAATATTTTAACCCTTTCTCTTATCTCATCTGTTTGAGGCACTATGAATAACAACTGAAGGATTTCTTCATTGCATTTTTTGGGTCTTTCTTATCATATCCAGAGGGTTTGCAGAATATGCGATGTCATCATCGCATAATAGTGACTGCACCTCCCTATGGATGCTCTCCTCTACTACTAGTACCTTTCCTCAATCATCTGACTGTGACAAGAATATTAAAAGCATTATCAAAATTAACCCAATAAACTTATGAAAAAAACATAATAATAAAACATGTTGCTCATATCTAATGTGTACAATTACAATGAGGTAAACCTGTTGGGTAGAAGCACCTGAAGATGCTTCGCGATCTGTGCTCTAGGCTGGAGCCTTCCCCGTATGATCAATGTCCCGCTGTGATAAAAATTAAATATAAAAAAAACATTACCAAAATGAAACCAATAGATTTATGAAAAAAAACATAATAATAAAATGGTATATTGGAGTCATTAATTGGAGGTTGGGTAAAATGGTATATAGTACATACCACCCCCATAGTAACTGTGTTTGTATCTATGCAATTTAAATTGTAATCGATTAGCAACTCTTCCCCTGCAGTTATTGTTTTTATCGCACATAGGAATACATAGTTTCCCTCACGCACCTCGAATATGCGATTGGGTTGCTTATTTGTTGACCCAGGTCGTGTATTGTTTATAAACCCTGCAATATTCCCTGATGCTTTTGGAATTTTTTCAATGTACGTAGCAACTCCTTTATTTTGATCCTTATCTTTTAGCTGTATATAATTTGCTAACAGTGCATACCTATGCATACTTTGTGTATATTGAGCTAGCTACATCCACTCTTTGTAACTATAACATGGTTTGAAAAAATCCATCAATTCAGTAACTTTTTTGTAACAAACCTTTATGTTGTCCATGCAAAATAGGCCCAAACCATGTAATGATGATGGTGCTATGCAATATATCCTCTCATTGACACAAAAATTAGTGTTTATTAGAGGAAGTTCCTTGGGTACCCATTGTTACCATAGATGTTTGTACCTCAAGGGCCCCTCGATGTTGCCTATTCTCTCATCATCATAAGAACATGACCCCCCTTTAGCAAGAAAAAATTCCATGTGTTTACAAATTTTCTTCTAATCTTTTGACCTCTAGTTGATCTCCCTCTTTTAGACCTACTAAATGTCTCGCTTTCCTCTTCTCTTCCTGAATTTCCCTCGCTCGAGGAAGATAGATCTAACAAATACCTATTTGGTGGTATCTACACTCATAAGGATGTTGGATGAAGTTATTTCATGATGATGTGATTCCAAGGTAACATTATGATTAATCTATCATTTCATCGCTAGAATTTGACAAGTTATAAGGTAATCAAGTCTTGATAGATTGCAAGTTATTGTTACTACCATCCAAATGTGTCCATCACAAATCAAATCAATGTATGAAGGAGACTATCCCTTCCAATAAATGACTTTAAAATGTCATTATTTTACAACCTAACACAAACATGGAGATTGGGAGATGCAGTTCATAGTAGTTGAGGCTATGGAAGCCTAAAAAACCTAGACTCAAAGATGAATTTTCCTACATGAAAAATGTATGGCAATGTTCCAATGATTTTTTCATGACAATTGAGGGGCAAAGGTAATGAATGATAGTCATTATCACTCTCACAGTCTCATATTTTTAATCCAAGTTATTGGATTTACTAGACTTCTACTTAACATTTTAAATCTGAAACTTTTTAACGAGTGTTAAATGTGACTATCGTCCACCAGTTACACAACCAAGGCCTCCAATGTATTTTCTAATTGTAATAAAAGGAATTATTCTCTTCATTCAAGTAAATAAACTTGAAGGGAAACACCACCAAGTGGTTTTATTTATTATATGATGCTATGTGGTATTCTTAACTTAATTCATGTTTTTAGGCTGCAAATATGTATATAATTCTGATTTAAATGTAGTGGTAATTTGGGTTGCCGCTGCAATCTTAGCCTAGTAGGCCTTCAACTAGAATGGTGAGCACCACTGAATTTTTTGTTAGTGTAATTAAATTAATTATTACACTAGCATAAGTTAACTTAGGTCTTGCATCATTTAGTCCTAGGTTGCATCTTAAATAAATCATTAATAATGGGGTAATTCCCCTTCCATGTTTGTAGGGATAAGATTCCTTCTAGAAGATGAGTTGTCCTTCTAGAACTTATCTCAACATTTAATAATTTTCTAGATAGGGTTAACATGTTGTCACATGTTGTTAGATCATGACACATGGCAACATCCCATGCATTTTATGTTTTCTTGCTTGCCTATATAATTAGGCAACTTGTTCATTTGTATCATATCAATCAAATATCAATCTATGATCTAATGTTGTAGATCAATAGTAATCTCTCTTTGCAGCCCTTAGTTGCAACACTTTCTATGTGGTGTAATTTCTCTTGGCAAGATCCTTTGAAGTGTGCATAGCTTCATTGGATGATTCAACATCCATCATTTCAACATGATATCAGAGCATGTTGAATTCTAACATTTTTTTCCTTGGATAAGATGTTCTTGATCATTTTAAGATACAAAATAATGCAAGTTTGCATTGCAAGTTCACCAAGTCTTAACCTCTATGTTTTAACATCTGCTAATAATTATTTCCCTGTACATGTGGTTAGTTTCTTACTTGGGTAATAAATCTAGCTTTGTGTTTAATTCCTCTTATAGATGCTTTGCATCTCATATATGTAAATGCTTAGGAATCTTACAAATTACCTCTAATAAACCATTTAGAACTTAAATATTTATTTTTAGTTGGCCCTTAAAGTTGGATATGATGATAATGGAATCATGCATTTTATTTAAGGTAGATATCCCATTCTCCATGGCTAAGTAGCAAATGCCATTTCTCTGAATATATCATGGAATCTCTTGTGATAAATAAATTTAAAGAACTTATCAAAAGAGATATTTTAGATTACAAGATGGATAGGTTTCATAAATTGCATTTGAAGATGCTTTAAGGAAGAGCTAGATGTCGTTGTTTCTAGCTGACTTTGTTTGAATTTAGCCTTTATTGAATTTTCCAACACAATGTTGTGTATGATTATTCTGTATCAGTGCAACTCTTGTCTAATTTGTATTTGTGCAAAAATGACTTTTTATAGAAATGGTTATCTATGAATACTTATAAAGCTAGTTGAAAGAGCACATAAATCTTTAGAAAAATTGAAATATTATGAGATTATTTCATGATACGAATATCCATTGGAAACCTACCCTAACTTTTTACATGCACAAGGTGGCCTTACACTAGATTCATATACAAAATAGAAGTCTTCCCAAGTACCATATGGGATGAGACAATTTTATTAATCTAAACATAAAGGATTACAAAGTTTGTGATGGGTGTCCATAGACCATTTTCCCACAGTTATTCAATTCTCTTAACAAAGATGAAAAACTAAGGGATGCAAAAGAGCTTGAATTTTCTCATTCCTTATTCTTGTAAAATATACTAAAGGAAAAAATTATATGGATGACCTGTCGATATCCATTCTCATGTGCACACAAAAAAAAAAAAAAATTGTTTTATCTACATAACTAATACTCTATAAGATAATCCTATTATACGTTGGATGAGTAGTCCTATCATGCCCCCTGTAAAGTCTATTTAAATTTGTCATTTCTTCTTCACTTTTGCTTTATTCCTAGAAATTCTTTAAATTTCTTGAACCTGACTCAATCCAAGGCTTTGCTCATATTTTTCCCATTTGGGCATGGGGAAATTCACCAACTTGTTGTACCTTTGAATTATCTCTAATATCTTCCACCTCATAAGATTGAGATGAAACCTACTTATCATCTGAGCTAATAGTATTTACATCACTAAAACTAGAATCAATGGAATTTGAATTAAGTGAACCAATCACTGTACTAACCACCATTTTGACTTAATTATTTTGGAGATCTTTCATTTTTCATCTAATCCATAGTATATCAAATTCTCCTTACTGGGATGAGCTTTCTTGCTTTCCTCACTCTTTATTTTCTGATTTTTTTCTCAACCCTCATCACATGTGTCTCAAGTTGAGAATCATCCATATTATTTAGTTCATCAAAATAACATCTCTAATGATTATGAATTTATGATTGCAACCAACTTACTTCAATCTATAGCCTTTCATCTCATTAGAATAGCCAGTGATTTAATACATTTAACACTTCTAATATCTAGTTTCTTCCTAAGCTTATTTGGAACTAGTGCATAATATTCAATGTTTCTTTATGTTGCCTTGATAGGGATATATTAAAAATATATAAAAGGCCATAATTTGCACAAAATGTATAATATTAAGTAGAGAATTGAGAACACAATTGCTAGTTGATAATCCAATGCCAATTGCCAAATCATAAATGTTAAAAATAAGTCAAAATGGTATGCTCAATTTATTTGCTAGTTGCAATGTTCCAATGAAGTATCTATAAGAGTGCGGAAGACCATTTTTTATGTGACTTTTCATAGTTCTATCATCTACTTCATCAAACTTGTTTTGGAAATTTGTGAGCAGATTGTTTGCATTTTAGACAAATACTCACTAATTCTCTGTAGTTGTGATGCAGAGGCTATGGGACTTTTGGAAACACACAATGATTTCAAGGTTTACAAGGTTGCAATCTCAAGATATCTCCTAGGCACCCTAATGGAGGCAAGGCTCAAAGGTTCACTTGTGACTTAAAAGAATCCTTTATGGTTCCAAACCATTTGAATGCTCTTAAAAGACTCAACTAGACTTGTATTGAATGGTTTCAAAATCCCAAACCACTGACTTAGACAAAACCCAATTTTTGCACCTAGACAAGCCTTCTAGCCCAATTAGGGCTCTAGCGAAGGATTTTTGACTTTTCTCTCAAACTTTACAAATGAACCTCCAATATAATGATTGTTTTAGATGTGGTTTGTGATGAAAAAAAACATATCAACTCCCTGATGGCACTTGTTTCAGAACTTACCAACCAAAATCTATTGTTTCCTCAAAAACTAGGCCTAATTAGCCCTCTTTTCCAAAGCAACCCCTCTTTAAACTCAACCCCTGACCATGAAACTTTCAATAGTCTCTTAAAACATCCCCAAACCAATAATTTTCAAGTTCTTAGTCTTCTATGACACCCCTATCATGCTCAAACACAAAACCCTCCTTAACTTGCCTCAAAACTAGGGCTTCTTGGTTCTTGGCTTTCCACACACTTCCAGAACTTGTTTATTGACCCTACACCATTAGGAAAACATATTTATACTATCCCAACTCAAAAACATACCCCTCCTTCAGGTATATCTTCCACTACTATACCCTAGCCTCCAACTTCAAGCACTTTTTATAGTCAAATCTTGGTGTACACCATATGATTCCTCTTTCCTGCACCTTTAGATTGTTAGATTGGTATGATAAAAATTAATAATGATCCATTTCATTGGTATCAGTCACATTTCCCATGAAATGGATCATTCATCCATGAAAAACCCTCAAACTAGTGTAAATTTTGTGTTTCCTTAAGGACAGTCAATATAAAATGCAAAGAAATTAATTATTACTACTTTCAGAGCCTTCAATGGTGTTAAAACATGTAAACAAAAAATCCTAAAGCATCCTACTAGACATAACTTCAATACAAATCAAGTATTCATCAAAAGAACTCAATAAAATGCAAGAAAACTGTGTTTTTTCACTATTTCCATAAAACAGTCCGTACAGTCCTTGCTCCAGATGCCCAACCTCCATAAAAGTGATTATTTTGGCTTTGTATATCATTTCCCCAACTTATCAAACCATTTGGGATTGATTAAGTTGCATAAAAGTGATTAAAACTCACAAAACTCATTTACTCGCCCAAATTGGAATTCAAAAATTTGAATTTCAAATCTTAAAATTTATTGAACTCCACAAACTAAAACCTATTGTATCTTCAATATCCAACCTTATTTGACCTAATTAAAGCATTATATTCCTATTTAAAGCCCTATAACATGATAATTCCAATTACATAGCATTTTGGTCCTAGGGTCCTTATCGGGACCCTTAGGACAGTTGACTCTCTTAACACATTTATCCTTTCCAAATGCCATTATAGGCTTTAAAAGGTCATAGTTGATGTTTTGATTTGCTTGACAGGTCCTCCTGACCCCTGTACACTCCTAATCCTTGAAGAGATCCTTGAAGGCCTTGGGTGCTCCTGCACCAATTTGGCAATTTTTGATTGTACAACTCTAGCACTAGATGAACCTAATTTTTTGTGGTTGTTTGTCATACAAACCAATAAGTGTGTTCCACACCTCTCAACTAGTTTTTAATGAGCCTGTGAAAATAGTTCTCTATGTGCAAGAGCATTGAATAATTACATGTGCTTTTTGATTTTTTAAATCAAATGTGGCCTTGTCAGTAGCATCACTAGGAATAGTTGGCCCACTTTTATCCTCTACTAACTCCTACAAATCAATGAAAATTTAAGTTCCTTTTGATATCCCTTTCCATTATGTGTAGTTTGTGCCAGTTAACCTATCTAAGTTGGTGAATACCCACAAATCAATGAAAATTTAAGTTCATTTTAATATCCTTTTCCATTTTGTGTATTTTATGCCAATTAACGTATCTAAGTTGGTGAATACTTGTGAAATATTTGACACTGGTAGGAGAATAAATGAACAAACAATAACCCAACAAATCAAAGACACCCCTCAAAAAACCTATTTATTACTCCCACTTTTGTGTTGTATGGATCCATACAAGCTTGAAATGCTCTGAGATCATTGGTGTAGATAAATATATGTGATCCCTTTCGTTTTCATTTGTTTTGAAGTGCTAAATCACTATTTTTTGGGAGAAAACAATCAAATATAGGGACTTCCTTGTTTTGCCTGTGTAAGGGTTTGAGGGCTAAATAGAAATGACATCCACCAATCCACCCACTGTCTTGGAACTATAACTAGGTGGATTGGTGTGCAACATGGTATGATAGAGGTCCATTGCATTTAGGGGTCTGTTAAAGCAAGAAACTTGGCATTGAAGTGATGCCCTAGGACTGATAGGGGCAATTTTCTTGTGAATTTGTGGTTAAGTCAGGGTTTGTCAATTTGATGGATATCTTGGTAGAGTCATGGTGACACTATTTGATGGTCCAATCTCTACTTCAAAAAAAATATATCTCTAACAACTCTAAGACCTACAATGGGATGGCATTAAAGGAACCTTCATATGAAGGATCTTCTAATGAAGAACCTTTGAATTAAGGTCTTGATTTGAAGGTCCTTCATGCAAAGATTCCTTTTATAAAGCATTTTGGACATGAAATATTTAAAATAAAAAATACCTTCATTTGAAAGTCTTGACATGGCATCATTTTTGAATGAAGCTTCTTCATTCAAAGGTCATGACGCCATCACCTTCAAATGAAGGTTCTTCATTCAACTGGTATTTTGTAATTTTGAAATTTTGGGATTATTATTTTGCCTCATCCTACAAGTGGGACACACTATTGTGCAATCACTCATTAACAAAGAGATGAATGTGTGATAATAATTTAGGGTTAAAAATAAATCCATTTGAGCCTTTTATAAATGAAAGGACATTTGATGAAATCATATGCCTTGTCAAATTTTTAACTTAATAGTAAGGGTATCATGAGTAGTTTGTTGGGACCATTCAACAATCTCTGATGCAAGGATTGAATTGTCTAGAATTTATCTACTATCAAGAAAGCCAATCTATTTACTTGTATGACTATATCTCAAGCAATAGGTTTAATTGTGATGGCAATGCTATTGACAAAGATTTTGTAATCTAGGTGTTGAGAAGCATATTTGGCCACCATCCTAGGAAAGATTCTTCATTCTCACTTTTAGGTGTTAAAATTTAACAATACCTTGATTAATGAAAGATCCCAAAGAGCCTTTCTCCATGGTATCCAAGTACACATAGCAATGGTCTTCTCTTATACAGTTGAACATGATCTAAAGAACTTAGCTAGGAATTATTCATTTAACCTAAGGTTTTCTCATAATGCCATCATTGGAAAAGTATGATCAAATTCTTCTATTATGAAGAATTGGTCTATGTGCCTCTAGTAATCACTATAAATGTTTGTAAGGATAAAATGACTAATTGCATCAGGTAGGAGAGAATCAACTTTAAGTTCTTCAAAGATTATATTCCTCTATTCATAATTTTTAAGGGTTTTGTGTGGAGGTTATCACTACCAAGAAGGGAGGAGACCTTTCCTTGCATATGTTTGTGGTGGAGGTATTAAAGAATAATTGTATGCCTCTATTTCCATTCATTAGATCTAGCTTAGCCTAGCATATACTTGGGCTCCTTTGCCCCTATAAACTTCCATATGTTTGAGTTTATGTTATGTAAGAGTAATTCCATGCTATGTTGAAATATAAGAGGTGGAGGAGGCCAAAAGGAAATAACCCCTTTTTAGTTGTACCTTCAATTTTTTTCTTATTGTTTTATGTTTTTAGCAACTTTATGGACATAAGATTTGAGGTAGGTCGTACAACAAAGAATAACATGTTCCCACCAACAAATTGAACCTCGAAAGTTAGTGGGACTTAATTATGAGTTCTAGATGAGAATGATGACAATGTCAATATTTTTGGAGGAGGTGGGAGGCATTAAGCTTAACATGGAGGATGTTGGGGGTAACTAGGTGGTCAACTAGCTAGATTGACATGAGCACATGAAGGATCAATAAGAAAAGGAAACTATAAGTTCAAGTTGTGCAAGATGATTGAAAGGGGAGGGAGAAACATAAACATTGGAGGAAAAATAAAGATAAAGTGGTCAAATTCACTAAACTTGTAGAGAGGGCTAATTATACAATTGCTTCAGACTCATGTGATGAAGGTTATGTGTGATGAGATCCTAGACCTCAACCAAGATGTGGGTAGATTATGGGAGTTTTTCCAAGAGCTGAGGCTGGTCGATAAAAATGTAAAAAACTAAGCTATTTTATTTTTTCTATCTTATCTTATACCATTTTATGAGAATAGGGGTGCCAATGTATGAGAAGATCTTTGGAAACTAGGCATGAAAATTGTAGGTTAAAGAGAATGGAGGTGCCAAACTTACAATACTCATTGTCCCTTGTTCATCGATTTTCCTTGAGTGCCCTCAACTTTGTCCTTGACATTGGTATTGACCTTGTTTTCACTCATCCAAACTCTTCCTCGGCTCTGGTATTGACCTTGTTTTCACTCCTCCAAACTCTTCATCGGCACTGGTATTGACCTTGTTTTCACTCCTCCAAACTCTTCCTCGATGCTGGTATTGACCTTTCACTTCTCCAATTTGATGAGCTACAACCTGAAAATAAAGATTTTGATGAATTAGGTTTTAGAGTATGTTAATTAAAATGAAAATTATGGCACCATTTAGCTAGGTTTTAATATTCTACAATATAGTTAAGTATATATTAGCTATATTTTACATCATAAATAATATAATTATTTGAATTATTATAAATATATATTATATTCTTTAACAAAATTATTAAATACATATAAATTATTATAATTAATAATTAATAATAAGTATATTTTTATATAATACAAAATATAATTAATATAATATATATTTAATATAATAGTAATGTTAGATTAAATCATATATAATATAATTATATTTATTATTATATAATAGTATATATAGGCTTTTACCTGATATTTTAGAGGATTTTATCATTACACTATAGCTGGTTTACCATTAAATGGCAATTGAAACTTGTTTTCCAATGACACAATAGTGGTTTCTAGGAATGAGATTTGTTTCAAGCTCAAATCTCACAGTATATGTAGCCTATTAGCTAATACAAAGAGAAACTAAAAAGATAGAGAATGAGAGAACGAGATGAACTAAGATAGATAGGGAGGGGGAGAGAGAGAGAGACAGCGAGAGAGAGCATGAGAGAGAAATATAAGAGATACAAAGGAAAAGAGAGAGAGGGAAAATAGAAACTAAAATTTGATTGGTTGTTTCATGTCAGCAATCCAAGGATGGCATGTGTCCTCGGGGAGTTATGCTCAAGGTAGCATGCCATTTGATTAAATATATGATAGTTCTCCTTTAAGACCTCTTCAATGTACCCATTGCACACTTAAGGAGACAAAGATATGGAGAGAGAAAGAGAGAAAGAGAAAGGAAGAGAAAAGGCAGAGGGAGATATATATAAGATATAAATAGGTGGAGAGAGAAAAAAGAGAAAGAGGGCAAGAGAGAGGAAGCAAAATGAGACAAAGGAGGAGCAAAGATAGAAATAAAAGGATAAAAAGAGGGATACAGAGAAAAAAAGAGATAAAATATAGAGAGAGAGAGGTAGATAATGAGAAACGTACAAATATCTCTCTATCACTCTATCTCACCATCTATATCTCTTTATCTCTTCATCTCCCTCTCCCTCTATATCTCTCTATCTTGTCCTCACTATCTCTCCCTCTTTTTATCCCTACCTCTCTCTATATTTATCTCTCCCTCTACCTATATCTCTCTATCTATATTTTGTCTCCCTTTTCCTCTCTCACTCAATCTTCATCTCTACCTCTATTTTCCTCTCTCCCCTTTTATCTCTATACATGTCTCCCCCTCTCTATCCATCAATCTATCTCCCTGATCTCTATCCCTCTTTATATATTTATCTCTTCCATCTCTATATATCCCTCTCCTCTCTCTCTTTATCTCTCCCTATCCTTCTCTCCTCTCCTCCTCTCCATATCCCTCTCCTACATCTCCATCTCTATCTCTATCTTCCTCTCTATCTCTATCTCCTTACCCCTCTATCTCTCACTCTTCCCCACTCTATCTCTCCCTCTTTCTATTGCTACCTCTCCATCTCTCTCTCTCCCTCTCTCCTTATTGCAAGCATAACATGAGCCTATTGGTAATGGAGCTTGATCATCTTCCTAATTCAAAGGTTTTATTTCAATCATGTGTTGGATCCCTTCAAGTGGATGCATAGTTTATTTGAAGCTATGATTTCTCCATTGAGACCTTTGTTGCACAAACAACATCATTTGCTAAATTTCCTACCAATTGACCTCATGTATTGCATAAATGTATGCAAAGAATAGACCAAAATTTATCCTAATTGAAATTCCACACTTTTTCAGGGTACCCATTGCACACTAAGGTGTGATTGCTAGTTAAGTTTGATTTGTATATTTTATTTTACAACTAGAATGGTAGAGATAGGATAGAATAATACCATTGGTTGAAAATTCATTGAAAGAACCTTAAATTCATACCTTAAACCTACAAGATAAACCTTATAATCAAAACAGAAATCTAACACTTAAAACTAAAAACTATTGTATTTTGTGATAAAACAACCTTGTTTGACCTTAGTAAAGATGACTTATCTACTTGTTATATGATTAGGGAATAGTATTTTATGGGACCTACAATAAAACCCTTATGAATACAATGAGGGATTTGTAGAAAGAGAAGACTATGTATGTGGTATTTCTAAAGTGGTACTTGGTTCAATTATGTGATGGTCAAGTAACACAAATCAATGCAAGATGATATCATTGGATGAGTATTAGTTGGCTAGTATATTATTACTAGATCAATATTCAAGAGAAAATTGATAGCTAAGTACTTGAATTTTATTTTATTGACACTTGATAAATGCAAGGTTATAGAGGTATCTATTGTGCAGTTTTGAATATACGCCCTGCAGAAAGCATGCACCCTCTTTTGCTTTGTTTTTTTTTTTATCCTTTGGCCCTTCGATTTTGATGATTTGCTTTGCCTTGGCATGTGCCTAAATGTTTATCTTGCTTGCCTAAGTGATTTCCCTAGGTTGCATATTGAAAAAATTTAAGTTTTGGGTGGAGTTCGGGTTTTCACCTCGGTTCGGGATTTTCCACCTTGTTCGGATTTTCTAGGATCCTGCTCGATCTCCGGATATTTGCTATGGTTCAGAGATTTCTGGTCTTCACGGAATTCCACATGGGCCAGATTTTTCTGAATTCCATCCTGTTGTCGAGTTTCCAGATTTCTCTGGATTGTCTTGTCAACGATATTAATTCTCTTCGTACAAGCTTTGAATGATGTATTTAGTTGGTTTCTTGAGGAATCTTGTGCCATTATGCTTTATCATTTTTGTTCCATTGATCTGAGGAGTGCATTCTTGGAGTATTGGATTTGATTTGGAGCGCTGAGTTTGTGAATTGTGCGATTTGGTGGTGATTTCTTTGCCCATTTTCATTGCTATTCTTTGTTAAGCACCATTAAACTGGTATTTGTTGCCACAATCAGTTTCTACTTCATCAAATGGTATGTATATGATTTCCTTGCTTTTGATTGATGAATGTAAGCAATGCTTTGGAATTCTTGATTTGATTGGAGTCTGAGTTCTTAAGTGTTTGATCATTTCGTGGCTAGGGTTGTTTGATATTGTTTTGTTTATGGTTTCCCAAGCAATTTTTTGGGTTCACTCTTTTATTTGCATCATGAGGTAACTTGTTTATGAGCCATGAATTCCCCTAGTAAGGATGTAGCAGTTGAAATGATTGAATATTGAGTCTTCTTGTGTGTCAATGGTGGATTTGTAAGGTTTGATACCTAGGGCATCACCATTTAACCTTAGTTTTCTTTCGAATTGGCCTGGAATTCAATGAAAATATGTGAATGGTCCATATCAAACTTGTCTCAGGCTTAGATTCTAAAAAATTTATGATCAATCCATCCCTTTGAGCCAAATCATGAAGGAGTGCTAATGTTCGGGTTTTTTTCCATAGTTCAAGATTTTCCAGCTCTGGTGGATTTTCCCAATTTTCCTTGCCTCCATTTTTTTCCCGATATTTGCAAGCTTTCAGAGTTTTACCTTCCCCATGGATTTCCATCTTGCCTGGATTTTCTTGAAATCCTTTGTTACCTAGTTTTTCCGAAATTTGCTGCATATCTCCTTCGCAGAAATCTGTCCCGTGCAGATTTTCCCAAAATTTGATAGTAGATGAAGGAATATGGAATAACATGACTTGTTAATAAATTATGGTGTATTTTATGATTAATTTAAGCCATTTTGAGATCTCACATGCTGTTTATTGATTGATAATGATCGGCTTGAGTTGCTAATAGGTGTTTTAGGCAGAAGGTTCTAAAGAAGATCTATAAGTAGAGGAGGAAAATTGAAGATACCCTAACTGGTGTTTATAATTGTTGCATCGCTTTCTTTGAGATAATGACAGGGAGAAGGAAAATTGCACCTAAGCATTTGGGCTTGGAGAAGTTGAGAAAATGGTGGCAAGATGTTTATGCTCCAGCTAGTAATGATCCTATTACTGAGCACCAATTAGATGATGTGGCCACCTACATTGATGTTATTGATAAATATCTAACATATAAGGTCAAGTGGGATAAATCGGTGGAACAGTCCAAGGAAAATATTACATTAATTGAAAGTTGGCTTAAGGTTTTTCGTTTGCCACCCATAGCTAACCTTGACAGGGTACTTTTGAAGGTCCATGAAATGATTGATCGAAATAAGGATAAGGGGGAAGATATTTAATGTTGAGCTACATCAAGATTTGTGGTTCCCTATTATTTTGCTTGCATTGGTCCGAGCTGCATTGGAGATCCCAAGCCGACCTAGATGAAGTTCAAGCATTTAATGCATAATTTATCTTATTTTGAATTTCTCTTGGCCAACTTGTCTTGTGGCCAATTATTATTGTAAATCTTGGCTAGGCCAACATATGTTGGGGGTTTCTATTTCTATGGCATTTTGCCTCATTTGTAAAGGCTAGAGATAGCTGATAGAAGTGAATTAAGTAGAGAAAGAGTTAATTGTTCTCGAGCAAGTATTGTAACAAAAAGCTGAAATTGTTGCTTCAGTGGATAATTTGATGCAAGTAATAACATTGTGATTTGGTGCCATACTTTTGTTCTCCTTATCTTGCATGGTTCTTGTTATTCTATCTTTAAGATTGCTTTGAGAAAGATTGATATTTCATATTTAGGATTTGATCAGATTCAATAATGTTTATGGTTTGATATTTGAAGTGTTGTAGCGATCCCTGGTCCATACTTTTTGCAGCTAGTTGAATGTTAGTTGCTTTGCAAAGTTAGCCTGGACTATATATCTATTGTGCTTATTTCAATTGTGAAGGTTTATTCATTTCAATTGCTTTTGGGTTGTCTTGGATGAATGTTCATGATTTGAAAATCTTTACTACCTTAGAAGATTGCACTATTCTTTTGAAATTATAGATTCATATGGGCTAAGCAAGAATTGGTTTGTGAGGGATTGGTCCATTTCAAGTATTTCATCATTTGCATTGTTAATCTTAGGAGTAGCATTAGTCCTAGTGATCTCTTTGAAACCCTAACCTTTTGTTATTTCTTTGATCATTTGGGTTAAATTTAGGATTGAAGTACCATCATATTGCTAGATCTAATAAATTAAAGATTCAGTCTTTGCTTGTAGTAAGGTCCCATTGTGATTACCAACATTTTCACATTTATCATTGAGTTGTTTATGCATTGTCAAGACCTGACATTAGAGACCTTGGGGTTATCTCTTGAGGCTTGCTAATAGAGATTTACCTTTCAAGAGAGATAGGATTTCATATTCTGTCTGAGTTGATGTTGTGTAGAAAACACCATCAACAGATTGGCGCTAGAAGGAGGGTTGAATGAAGGTGACATTGCTGGAAGGTGGATGAGCCTTTATGCTGAAAATCCGAGATATGATAGATCTCCAAATTTGAAAATACAAGTTCTGAGTAAAGATAGAAAAGAAGTCTTATGTTTTTCATGATGGAAATGGTCTTCAGATTGATTTTCCTCAACTTTGTGAGTCTCTAAATAAGAGATTGGATCTCTGGAACAGTAAGGGTTTGCATCACTATGCATTGTTAGATAAGTACAAAATTAATAATACCTATGTGCACAGTGAGTTGGGATGCTTAGAATTTTTGGGCCAAATCGAGAGGATTTTACAAAGAGGTATTTTCATACAGAACTTGCCTGAACCATTAGCCTCTACAGATCTAGGGTTTATTAACATTGTAGTTGAGGCATTTATGTAGATAGTTGAAGATCATCTTGTTGGTTGTAAGTGTTTACAAGATTTCATCTCATCTAAATGGTGCAGAGTTCATAATGCATCCCATTCAGAGTTCGCTTTTCGCTCATGTGTGGATGCCATCATTAAAGTTGGAAGATACCTAGAGTGGAAAGAAAAGTTAGACAGGGCATTCATTATAGAGAGCCCAATAAATTATGAATCTAGAGATGATGTTGCAGTTGATGTTGAGGTGGCTCTGGAAGGGACTGATTATAAGGAATGCAAATCTGAGGCATTAGAGTTAATAGAGGAAAATTTAAGTGAAGAGCTACTTGTAAAGATCAAGGAGGATGTTCCTACAAAAGTTAGTAAGATTTTTAAAAATATAGTGGAGGATGAGTTGCAAGAGAAATGAGTTACCATACAAGCTCCTCCCTTCTAGGATGAAGATTCAATATAGACTAATTTGAAGAGTTTGTTGCCAGAATTACAAAAGATTGGTCAAGCTTGAGTTATAGGGTCTACCTAGAGGACTTTTTGTTACCATCTTGGTGTAGGATACATGAGGAAGAGCATTAAGAACTCACATGCTTCCAGTGCCAGACAGTTGTAAAAGAGGTGAGAGAAAAAATGCATCTGCCACAACATACGAGGGATACACAAAAAGCTCCAATGGAATAATTTCAACAAGTTGTTGATGAATGCCTTGAAGAACATGAGGAAGCACTTAATGGAGTGGTCAACATTCCTGATAAGTGTGATCAAGAGTCTGAACCAATGCCAATAGAGGAAGAATTCAAGGAGTTCTCTCATTTACCAAATTCTATTTTTTTCTCTATCTGTTGATGAATTAAGCATTGAAAATTTATAGGTTTCATGCATTAAAGATGAGATAGCTAATGTGGTTCTTATTGATGTGCGGGAAAATCTGAATAATGCTAAGAGAGGTAATGATGCAGTCATAATTGGACTTGGCAACATACTTGTAGGTGAAAATGTGCTTGAAGATCAGTTTGTGATGCCTTCTAATGATCATCCTATTGAGAAATTTGTTGTATAGGACAATGCTTCAGCACATTTGTCATTGATACCTCACAAAGATACTCCAACAGGTGAAAATTTCCATGTTGATAATTCTAGACTTGCTCAATCTAAATTTCACTTTACACTACATATCAATGCCTCCAGTTCTATTTTGCATGTTTCCAACACAAGGGGATTGTTGTACCATCAATGGAGACCTCCTTACGACATAGATATCAGCTCTTCACAATTGAAGAATGATGAATACCCCATTCAGTCTACAGCAATGGAAAATCAGGTTGTTTCTTTCTTTACTAAAATTTTTGAATCTTATCAATTTGATTATGGAGGTTTAGGAAAGACAACTTGCATATGGATTGATCATGGTTTCAATGAGTTGCCTCAATTGTTGATCATTCCTGATTATGAGGTTGAGTTTGAATGCTGCACTATTGAGCCTTATTTTGCTAAATATAAAGATGAATTTGCATTCTTGAGGACTATTACCATCACCTTGTTGCTTGTCCATGCATTGATTTACCATATGGGGATGAGTCTCAGTCTGCCTTGTCTAATCATGAGCCACTTTGGATCTCTTTGTACATAATTCAAATTTGAATAAATGTAGCTCACTCTGCTTTTCTTTTTCTTTTTTATGCTTTTTGTTTTCTTTAGGATAGGTTGCTTTAGGATTAGTTTTCTTTGCTTAGTTTAGATGGATTTTGGTTTGCTTGTGTTTTGGTTAGTTTAGGTTTGCTTTAGGTTTCGGTTTGGTTGTTTCTTTGCTTCTCCGGCTTGGGTTTTTCTATTTTCTGATTAGGGAAGTGTCTTTCCTACACAATAATTATTCATTATCTGGGACTGTTCTAAGTATTTCATTGATGGACTTTTGTTATCTAGGACTATTCTTGAGTGGATGGTCAAGGTCTTTTGTTATCGTCAAGCAGTCTGAATGTTTGCTTTAAAGAGGATGGGTCATTAGTTTGATTTGAACCTAAAGTATTTTGAAATCTTATATCTTTCATACATCTTAAGAATCCTGAGGTTGCTATGGGATCTTTGTGAGGTCTTATTAGGTGAAAAATCTTATTTCTGCTTCAGCGCCACTGTGGTTCTCAGCCCTGAGTGTGAACTTCATTGTTCACACATTGAAATAAAAAAAAAGTAAAAAGAAAAGACATATCAAAAAGGAAGAAAAAGAGAATGTTGAAAATCAAAAGAATGAATTCAACTTATTAGGAGTACCTGAATATCTCTATCAGGGCTATGGACACCTAGCTGGCAGTAGAGCTATGTTCGGGAGAGTCACAGTGATAACCTCGTCAGGGCTATAGATGCCTAACTATCAGCGAGGCTCTATCGATGTTAATTTTGAAGTTAGAATATTTACGTAGCTTGTCTTGACTAAACTTGATTTTTGTAGTAGCTCGAGGGAAATGAACTCATGTGCACACACTTGGATTTTTATTTTATGGAAGGTTCAGTCTACCTTTGGTTATAATTCTTTGATCTTTGCATTTTGATTTGTTTTTCTGATAGTGAGATCGAACCCAAAGATTTTGGGTTCATGATTCTTGTTCACCATCAAAATGCTCTAGAGCATTTCCCTAGCAGGATTCGCCATTTGTTGTGCAGTTTTTCACATACGCCCCGCAGAAAGCAGGGACCCTCTTTCGCTTTGTTTTTTTTTATGCTTTGGCCCTTCGATTTCAATGATTCGCTTTTCCTTGGCATGTGCCTAAATGTTTATCTTGCTTTCCTAAGTGATTTCCCTAGGTTGCATACTAAAAAAACTTAAGTTTTGGGTGGAGTTTGGGTTTTCACCTCAGTTCAGGATTTTCCACCTCAGTTAGATTTTCCAGGATCCTGCTCGATCTCCGGCTATTTGCTATGGTTCAGAGATTTCTAGTCTTCACGGAATTCCATGTGGGCCATATTTTTTTGAATTCCATCCTATCGTCGAGTTTCTAGATTTCTCTAGATTGTCTTGTCAGCAATATTAATTCTCTTCGTACAAGCTTTGAATGATGTATTTAGTCGGTTTCTTGAGGAATCTTGTGCCATTATGCTTTATCATTTTTGTTCCATTGAGTTGAGGAGTGCATTCTTGGAGTATTGGATTTGATTTGGAGCGCTGAGTTTGTGAATTGTGCGATTTGGTGGTGATTTCTTTGCCCATTTTCATTGCTATTCTTTGTTAAGCACCATTAAACCGGTATTTGTTGCCACAATCGGTTTCTACTTCGTCAAATGGTATGTATATGATTTCCATGCTTTTGATTGATGAATGTAAGCAATTCTTTGGCATTTTTGATTTGATTGGAGTCTGAGTTCTTAAGTGTTTGATCATTTCGTGGCTAGGGTTGTTTGATATTGTTTTGTTTATGGTTTCCCAAGCAATTTTTTGGGTTCACTCTTTTATTTGCATCATGAGTTAACTTGTTTGTGAGCCATGAATTCCCCTAGTAAGGACTTAGTGGTTGAAATGATTGAATCTTGAGTCTACTTGTGTGTCAATGGTGGATTTGTAAGGTTTGATACCTAGGGCATCACCATTTAACCTTAGTTTGCTTTTGAATTGGCCTGGAATTCAATGAAAATATGTGATTGGTCCATATCGAACTTTTCTCAGGCTTAGATTCTTAAAATTTATGGTCGATCCATCCCTTTGAGCCAAATCATGAAGGAGTGTTGATGTTCAGGTTTTTTCCATAGTTTAGGATTTTCCAGCTCTGGCGGATTTTCCCAATTTTCCTTGCCTCCATTTTTTTCTCGATATTTGCAAGCTTTCAGAGTTTTACCTTCCCCGCAGATTTCCATCTTGCCTGTATTTCTCAAAATCCTTTGTTCCCTAGTTTTTCCAAAATTTGTAGGATATCTCCTCCTTCGCGGAAATCCGTCCCATGTGGATTTTCCCAAATTTGATGGTAGATGAAGGAATATGGAATAACATGACTTTTTAATAAATTATGGTGCATTTTATGATTAATTTATGCCATTTTGAGATCTCACATGCTATTTATTGATTGATAATGATCAGCTTGAGTTGCTAATAGGTGTTTTAGGAAGAAGGTTCTGAAGAAGATCTATATGCAGAGGAGGAAAATTGAAGATACCCTAACTAGTGTTTATAATTGTTGCATCGCTTTCTTTGAGATAATGACGGGGAGAAGGAAAATTGCACCTAAGTATTTGGGCTTGGAGTAGTTGAGAAAATGGTGGCAAGATGTTTATGCTCTAGCTAGTAATGATCCTATTACTAAGCACCAATTAGATGATGTGGCCACCTACATTGCTATTATTGATAAATATCTAACATAAAGGTCGAGTGGGATAAATCGGTGGAACAGTCCAAGGAAAATATTACATCAATTGAAAGCCGACTTAAGGTTTTTCCTTTGCCACCCACAGCCGACCTTTACAAGGTACTTTTGAAGGTCCATGAAATGATTGATTGAAATAAGGATAAGGGGGAGGATATTTAATGTTGAGCTACATCGAGATTTGTAGTTCCCTATTATTTTGCTTGCATTGGTTTGAGCTGCATTGGAGATCCCAAGCCGACCTAGATGAAGTTCAAGCATTTAATGCATAATTTATCTGATTTTGAATTTCTCTTGGCCAACTTGTCTTGTGGCCAATTATTATTGTAAATCTTGGCTAGGCCAACATATGTTGGGGGTTTTTATTTATATGGCATTTTGCCTCATTTGTAAGGGCTATAGATAGAGATAGACATAGATGAATAGAGGTAGCTGATAGAAGCGAATTAAGTAGAGCAAGAGTTAATTGTTCTCAAGCAAGTATTGTAACAAAAATTTGGAATTGTTGCTTCAATGGATAATTTGATGCAAGTAATGAAATTGTGATTTGGTTCCATACTTGTGTTCTCCTTATCTTGCATGGTTCTTGTTATTCTATCTTTAAGATTGCTTTGAGAAAGATTGATATTTGATATTTAGGATTAGATCAAATTCAATAATGTTTATGGTTTGATATTTGAAGTGTTGTAGCGATCCCTGGTCCATACTTTTTGCAGCTAGCTGACTGTTAGTTGCTTTTCAAAGTTAGCCTGGACTATATATCTATTGTGCTTAGTTCAATTGTGAAGGTTTATTCATTTCAATTGCTTTTGGGTTGTCTTGGATGAATTTTCATTATCTGAAAATCTTTACTACCTTAGAAGATTGCACTGTTCTTGTGAAATTGCATATTCATATGGGTTAAGCAAGAATTGGTTTGTGAGGGATTGGTCCATTTCAAGTATTTCATCATTTTCATTGTTAATCTTAGGAGTAGTATTTGTCCTAGTGATCTCTTTGAAACCCTAACCTTTTGTTATTTCTTTGATCATTTGGGTTAGATTTAGGATTGAAGTATCATCATATTGCTAGATCTAATAATTTAAAGATTTAGTCTTTGCTTGTAGTAAGGTCCCATTGTGATTACTAGCATTTTCACATTTATCACCGAGTTGTTTATGCATTGTCAACACCTGACATTAGAGACCTTGGGGTTATCTCTTGAGGCTTGCTAATAGAGATTTACCTTTCAAGAGAGATAGGATTTCATATTCTGTCTGAGTTGTTGTTGTGCAGAAGACATCATCAACAGTATAATGTTTCTCAATTGAAGTAAAGAAAGTGATTGACATGGAAGTAAAATATTTTAGAAACTCAAATGATACATATATAGATATATCTTCTTTATATTATCCAGGTTGTAATTAGTTATGTATCTTCAAATATATAAAATTAAAAGGAATCCAATGTGTATCATCTAATAATAACTTATAGGAAATATTAAAAAGATCAATAATAAAAGAAATATATATTAACTAAGTAGCCATGCAAGCATACAATAGTATGTTGGTAAAACTATAATATATATAAGAAACGCTAATTTTTTGGAAATGAAATAACCAAAGATATGATCAAAGAATATCTAATCATAAATAGTTGTAGAGTAATTAGGATTTGATCATATGGAAATTTCTAGGAGAGCTAAAATACTTCATTGAAAAAGCGACAAAAATCACTGTTCATCAAAATTTTGATGAAAATCACTGTTTGTCAAAATTTCGACGAATGTCAGGCTCAAATTTTTTTTTTTTTGAAAATTACACATTAAGTACCAATCTACCCAAGGATTCATCTAATTTTACATCTTTTGTTGAAAAGTTTCATCATATTTTGCAGTCAAATGAGTTAGTGGTATCACCTGTAAGAAGTAATAGGGTAAGAAGTGTTAGCCCACAATCTTCTCTACTCCACCAAGAGGCCAAACTTTCCAAATCAAAATACCTATATACCCTATCCATAGGAATCTATTTACAATGGTTCATGTAGGTGCACCCACTCCTAGAAATTTTGTATCCTGGGATAGCGGTAGCTCACTACAACCACCTACACCCTTAGATGTATGGTCTAGCATACCTACCAATTCTCTCAAAGCATTCCCAAAGTTTTCCAAGGAGGATTTCAAGATCCCTTCTAAACATCTCCAAGATATAGCAGAGGTATGCAAAGTACATAACATCGTGGAAGAGAATGTTTCTCTTAGCTTACTGGTCGCATCTTTCAATGGAAAATCCCAGGACTAGTATATATCTTTGGCTTTTGGTTCTATCCACTCTTGGGATCAACTCAAAGAGAAGTTTTTTGAGTGCTTCTCAAAAAAGGGAGATCGCTCCTCTTTGCTACAACAATTAATCACCATCAAAAGGGCCCCACAAGAGGCCATGAGTGACTTCAACACTAGGTTTCATAAAACTTGGTAAAGGATTCCTATGATTGCCATGCCTCTAACCACTATGGTATTCATGTTTTATCTAAAGGCTTTCAATTCAAATAGCAAAATCATGGTGCAGTGTATGGGAGGAGATATTATGCTTGATGCATATGATCTATCTATGTGCGTAGAAAATAGTCTGATCAACATCAAGAAGCTTCCACCATGTTTGTCGATGGCCATGTTTGTAGAAATCTCTAGTGGCCCCTAAGAAGAAGCAACTCTGAGCACCTCCACTCCACAAGTGACCACGTTGGTTGTACCACCATCCATGTATGTATACCCTGGTACAGAATGAAGCACATCGAGCTCCTCTTCATTAGAAATGGATGTCAATGATATGAAGAACCTCATGTAGTCCTTTGTGAATGAGCTATTCCTCATTTGTTGACAACAAGCAGGACCTCTGAAGCCTCCCACACAAACCTATCAAGGAGGAAGGCCATCTTATCAAAAAAATGCATATCAACTTGAGCTCCAAAAGGAGGAAGTCAGAAACCAATGCCCGCAAACCAGATAGTCCTAGTTACTATACCACTTAAGACCATCAAGAACAATCCAAGTAAAGATTTAGTCCCAAGCAAGAACAACCTAGTGGAGGATGAGAATGCATGGTGCTTCCCATGTAATGATAGACATATGCCTAAAATTGTCAGAGGGGAAATCTACAACAAAATATAGTAGAGAAAAGAAGCTAGGGCATGTTCTCAAACATGGAACAATATTAGTGTCCCAAAATGGAGAATTTCCACTTTAGAGTGCAAACATAGGGAATTTCCTTAAAGCAAGAGCTGGATATCATGCTAGAACAAGTTCTCTTCTCTTGGATGGAAGAAGAAGATGTAGTATTTGTAAATGATGCTTCGATGACTAATACCCTACAAGTAAAGTTGGACTACAACACAAGGTCCAAAAGAAGGCTCACTGGAGAATACGTGCAACAAGCTCCACAACATCCACAACCATGTCAACCATAGCCACAAGTAAAGAAAGTTGTGTAGGCCCAGCCCACTTAGTAGTAGAAAGCTCTATCATTTCCAAGGAAAGAGATAGACAAATCACTAAACCTTCCCACGTCAAATCGACCTCTCCCAAAGATGAAAGAGATACCACCATTCAAACCCAAGGTCCAACCAGTCAAAACACTCAACGTGGTTGAAGAGTTGAAGAAGGAACCTGCTAATGTATCTATATGGGACGTTATATCCATTCTAGAACAAAAGGCGTTGCTCTAGGAAGCATCAAAGAAAGAAGAACAAATACCTTGAATGGATGCAATTCCACCACACAATCAAGTTAGAGACAAAGTGATAGGGTAGGGTAGGGTGGAACACTCACTGTTCCATGCTTTGGGTCTCACCTTGGTGAACCCCTTTGGTGTCACTCTCAACCACCATAACCTATTGGCCCTAATGCTTGTTAGGCACCCCTGGTTCTCCTGGCCAACCCTACTATCATCTCCATCTCCCTAACCAAGCCAATCTTGGTGCTCTCTCTGTCATTCTCTCCTTAGCCCTTAATCTTCCTAAAGGCTAGATAAATCTCCAATCTTCACTAATTCGATGCAGGGGTGCATGATGTCTTCTATGGCTTCAAGACCATCCTCCTAGGGTTCTTGTAGGCTCTTCCAAGCTCCATCTTTCCATTGCTATCATCAAACCCTCATTTAGGGTTGGAAAGGCTACTAGCCCTAGAGCCCCAATTAGGCCTCTTTCTCTGAGAAAATAGGCTTAATCTCCAACCTTTCTAAAGAACATCACAATCTTCCCTTGGGGATCCTGGTTCATTTTCCTACTTCTCAAATATTTTTTGATGTTATAGGCCTTCACTGTCTGTACACAGGTGTAACCCTCATTTTGTAAGAATTAGGGCTTTTTAGGCCATTTCCTGACCACACAGTGAACTGTCAGCTTATATCAAACACCAAATGGACTAGTGAAATCTCTTCCTTCATGCCAATCCTTTGTAAGGCATCTATCTAACTTTCCACACTGTGACTTGATAGGGAAAGGTCAACCCTTGCAAACCAAGTGCCTTGTTCTCACTGTCTTTCCTAACCGGGCATTGCCAAGCTCACCTAGGAAGAGACTTTTTCCATGATACTTTGTCTCCTACAGACTCCTAAACCTAAACTATTTATATACATGGAGCCTATCCACATTTCCCACAAGCCCATTCTCTAGGTACAATGGAAATGTGAGCTAAAACCCCATTTTTTCATAGTCTACCAGTCAGAACAGCAACTGAAAAAAAGAACAAAGTATTTACAAGATAACTTGAAAGCGAATAACCTACTATCTACTATTCCAAATAGTGTTTGAAAATCAATTTCACCACATTCTAATTTGTACTAGATGCCATGATCAATCCATTAACTTACTAATTCAAAAATAGGAACAAAAACAGGAAATGCACACTCAAACTATCACTAATTTATTAATTTCAAGCTAATTACAAACTCAAATGATTCCAACCTCAATTCCAAGTTGAGGTCCACCTTTTAAAGGTTCATAAAGTGGTTACTTCTCCCCTTGGGCAGACATAACCACCACATTAGGCCAAAATTGCACAAATGCAACATTTTGGGCTTTATTTCCAATTCCTAGTGAATCCTAGTGGAAACAAGTTGTGAAACTCATCCATACTACCATGAGCTACTGATCAACCTTCCTCCTAACATGTTCTAATGCCTCTAACTCAAAACTAAATGGTCAACATGACCTTAAAACATTAAAACCACAAATTTTCCTTGTGCAACCTCATGCTTCCTAGGTGCTCCTGCACCATTCTCCCCCTCTCTGCCCAAACACTAAGGAATGGAAGGAGAGATCAATGATAGGTCAATACCAAACTTCTTGAAGTGATCTTCTTGTACCCATGTGGCTTCTGATTCATGCTTGTTCTTCCACTTGATAAGGTGCTCCATGTACACCTTATGCCTTGTAGACTTTTGCACTCTTGACTCCAAGATTCATTCTGCTTGTTGCTTGTCTGGAGTAGGTAGTGGTATGTTTCTTACATCCTTGAATATTTCCCTATTATTCTAATCCAAATCCTTGACTAATCCCTTGTACTTGATCAAATCAGCTACATTGAACACTGGAGAGATTCCTAGATCGGCAAGTAACTCCACCTTCTATGCATTCTTCCCATACTTGGCCAATACCTTGCATGGACCCACTCTCTTCATCTGCAACTTGTTTGATGTACCCTTCTACAAACTTTATTTGTTGAGGTGGACCATGACATAGTCTCCTACTGCAAATTGCACATCCTTCCTTGACAAATCTACCTTCTCCTTCAACTTTTGTGTAGCCTCGGTGACTATCTTCTTCACCTGCTCCTGAATCTCATTAATGGTTTGACTAAAGTCTTCTACATGTCCACTCCTATGCTCCATAGCCCTAAGGTCTCTGAGCTCACATATGCCTCTTGGGTGCATCCCATACACAACTTCAAAAGGACTCTTCCCTGTGGTATGGTTCACACTATCATTGTAAGCATACTCAACTTGTGAGATAACCATATCCCATGTCTGTCCATACTCCTTAGTTAGGCACCTTAGAAGATTACCTAGCACCCTGTTAACCACCTCTGTTTGACCATCGGTTTGAGGATGGTAAGATGATCCAAATGACAGGTTGGTACCCAATCTACTCCATAGAGTCTTCCAAAAGTTACTCATAAACTTCACATCCCTATCTAAAACAATGCTCAAAGGCAATCCATGGATTCTTACAACTTCCTTGAAGAAGAGATGAGCTATGTAACTAGCATCATGAGTAGTTTTGCAAGGGATAAAATGACTCATTTTGCTAAATCTTTCCACTACTACATAGACACTATCAAAACCAATCTTGGTCTTAGGAAGGCCTACCATAAAATCCATGCTTACACACTCCCATGGTCTGTTAGGAATGGGTAGGGATTGATATAGACCAACATTACTAGCTCCTCCCTTAGCTTTCATACACAACACATTGTTCCACATACTTTCTAACATCTCTTGCCAACTTAGGCCAGTAATAGAATCTTTGCACTAGTTCTAAAGTCTTGTTGATGCCAAAGTGTCCACTAAGACTGACATTATGCTTCTCTTGAATGAGGTTTTCTCTCATTGATCCTCTTGGAACACATAATTGATCTCCTTTAAACAATAATCCACTTTGCAATGTATACTTTTAGTATTGTCTATGGAAATGGTTCTCAAAGTTAGAACATACCTTATAGACCTCTGAAAAGTCTTCATCTTCTGCATAGATATCTTTAAAACTATCAATCCCTATGCTCTTCACTTGTATCTCTTGCACTGTCAACAACCTCCTACTCAATGCATCTGCTACTTTGTTTAGCTATTCCTTCTTGTGCTTGATGGTAAAAGTAAAATCTTTGATGTATTCCATCCATTTCAAATGCCTATTACTCAACTTCTCTTGAGTGTTGATATAGCTAAGTGCCTGATTGTCAGTAAAGACTACAAACTCCTTGGGTAGAAGGTAATGCCTCCACTTCCTAAGTGACTAAACCAAAGCATAAAATTCTAAGTCATAGGTTGAATACTTCTTCTTTGCTTCATTGAGCTTCTCACTAAAAAAGGATATAGGCCTGCCCTCTTGACTTAGCACTCCTCCTATTGCCACTCCACTTGCATAACATTCAACAGTGAACAATTTGTCAAAACTAGGTAATAAGAGAATAGGTTGAGTTGCCACCTCTTGTTTTAGTTTCACAAACCCTTTCTTAGCTTCTTGAGTCCACACAAACTTAGTTTTTAAACCACCCTTGATTGTATCTAGGACTGGTGCACATATGCCACTAAAGTTTCTTATGAATTTTCTATAAAATTGAGCCAATCCATGAAAACTTCTTACCTCTGACCTGTGGTCGGTGTAGGCCAGTTTAGGATAGCTTCCACCTTGCTTGGATCCATCTTCAATGATCATTTGGACACTAAAAAACCCAAATATACAAGCTCTTGCTTAAAGAACTCACACTTCTCTAGATTGATTGCCAACTTCTCCTCTTGCAACCTTCTAAGAACCAAATCCACATGTTTTAAATTCTCTTCTACTGTCTTGTTGAATATGAGGATGTCATCAAGGTATACCACCACAAATATCCCTGTAAAGTCTATAATCACTTCATTCATGAGCCTCATGAATGTGCTAGGGGCATTATAGAGGCCAAATGGCATAACTCTCCACTCATACAACCCATCATTTTTCTTAAAGGTTGTTTTCCGCTCATCTCCATCCTTGATTATGATCTGATGGTATCCACTCTTGAGATCTAACTTTGTGTAGTATTGAGCTCCTCCAAGATAATCCATCAAGTCCTCAATTCTAGGAATAGGGAACCTATAGCTAATGGGGATCCTAATTATTGCTCTAGAATCAGTGCATAACCTCCATTTACCTCCCTTCTTGGTTGCCAAGACTACCGGTACTGCACATGGGCCGATGCTCTTTTGAATCAATCCTTGATCCAACAACTCTTGCACTTGCCTAGCTACCTCTAGATTTTGATCTGATGTAAGATTATAAGCTACTTTGTTGTGCAATGAGGCTCCAAGTATGAATTCAATTTGATGACTTATGGCTCTCTCTAGTGGTAGAGTTGCAGGTGCACCATCACTTACAATGTCCTCCTTGAACTGATCCAACAACTTTAGGACTGCTTCGGGTATGACTGTCTTTTCAGCCTTGTCTTCTTCTTTAGGTTGTAACATAACCACATATCCTTCACCCCCTTGATGTAGGTTGTTAAGGAACTCCTTCCCACTACTCAACATGACACTTGCTGTCTTTGACTGTCCCTCTTCTTCTTCTGACAGTGACTACAACTTGAAAGTCTTTCCATCCTTCTTCAAGAAAATGTTATTCTCTTTCCCATCATACATGGCACTTCTATCATACTACCATGGTCTACCCAATAGTAGATGCCATGCATCCATGGGTAAGACATCACAAACTAACTTATCCTTATACCCTCCAATGGAGAACTCCACCATTACTTGCTCATTCACTAGAACACTCTGCCCTTTATTGAGCCATGTTACCTTGTAGGGGTTAGTGTGGGGTACCTTTTTCATTTTCAGTTTCATTACTGCTTCTTCTAAGATGATATTGTCTATTGAACCTAAATCTACAATGACCTTGCATAATTTACCAAGTATCTTGCACTTCACTCTAAATAGAGCTCTTCTTTGTTTTGGTTCTTCCTTGACTGGTTGTCTGATCAAAACTCTTCTAAACATTAGATTCTCTCCCATCTCAGATTCAATGTGACTAACCTCAGATGACTTAGGACTCATGGTGTCCTCTTGGGCATAAGCCACTCTCTTCTCATTGCTTGATGAAGATGCTTTCTCCGGGCACCTATAAGCTGGATGACCTACTTGACTACAGTTATAACATTTCACATTGGCAAAGTATGAGCTACTTCTGCCTGCTCCTCTTCCTCTATTTGAACCTCCTTGATGTCCTCTACCTCTGCTATATCCTCCTATATAATATTTTTCTCCTCCATGCTCTGTGAGTTTAGACTCTCCTTGGTTTCTTTGTTCAGTCCCTCTACCTTGGTATCCACCTTTATGTCCTCTTTGATCTATGCCTTTGCCTCTGCCCTTAGAAGCCTATTCTTGTTTCCTCTTGCTTCTTTCCTCAATCTTTATAGCCAATTGGTAACATTGGTGTACTATTTTGGGACTTAGAAGAGTCATCTCTTCTTGGATGTTCCATTTCAAACTGTTAAGGTATCTTGGTCTTTCTACCTTAGGCTTTGTCTCTTCTTGTTTAACTGAATCTCATAGTCATCTAGCATGTATGCTTCTCTCACTTTGGCAACCATTCCCTTCCAAGTTGAAATAGGTTGCTTGCCTTCCTTTTCCCTCTCTGTCTGAATGAACTTCCACCATGTCAAGGCAGAACCTCTTAGTCTTGATTTGGCCACCTTTACCTTTTGTGCCTCAGTGACCCCATCACATTCAAAATGGTTTTCCATACCCTCTATCCAATCCATGACTAGATCGACTTCCATTTTCCCACTAAACAGTGGTATGCCTTCAAGTGCTTTTCCACTCAAAGCCTTCAATGCCTTCAAGAAAGGTTCTTCTTTCAAAATAGGGTCAGGTTCAGGGACCTTATCTTCCTCTGCAACCTCTTCTTCCTTTGGTACCCTTCCTTCAAATTGCACGCTCCTCACTGCTTGCTCAAGTTGGGCTATTCTATCCCTCAATAGCCTATAGTCTTCCTCTTGCTCTTCAACCATCTTGGCCAATTCTGCATTTTTCACCATGATGGTAGAGTCACTTGACTCAACCTCTGACATATATTAACCTATCCCAAATCTTTTACTTGCTCTGATACCAATCTGATAGGGTAGGGTAGGGTGGAACACTCACTGTTCCATGCTCTGGGTCTCACCTTGGCGAACCCCTTTGGTGTCACTCTCCACCACCTTAACCTATAGGCCCTAATGCTTGTTAGGCACCCCTGATTCTCCTGGCCAACCCTACTATCATCTCCATCTCCCTAACCAAGCCAATCTTGGTGCTCTCTCTGCCATTCTCTCCTTAGCCCTTAATCTTCCTAAAGGCTAGCTAAATCTCCAATCTTCACTAATTCGATGCTGGGGTGCATGATGTCTTCTATGTATTCAAGACCATCCTCCTAGGGTTCTTGTAGGCTCTTCCAAGCTCCATCTTTCCATCGCTATCATCAAACCCTCATTTAGGGTTGGAAAGGCTACTAGCCCTAGAGCCCCAATTAGGCCTCTTTCTCTGAGAAAATAGGCTTAATCTCCAACATTTCTAAAGAACATCACAATCTTCCCTTGGGGATCCTGGTTCATTTTCCTTCCCCTCAAATATTTTTTGAGGTTATAGGTCTTCACTGTCCGTACACAGGCATAACCCTCATTTTGTAAGAATTAGGGATTTTTAGGCCATTTCCTTACCACACAGTGAACTTTCAGCTTATATCAAACACCAAATGGACTGGTGAAATCTCTTCCTTCATGCCAAGCCTTTGTAAGGAATCTATTTTCCTTTCCACACCATGACTTGACAGGGAAAGGTCAACCCCTACAAACCAAGTGCCTTGTTCTCACTGTCTTTCCTAACCGGGCATTGCCAAGCTCGCCTAAGAAGAGACTTTTCCCATGATAATTTGTCTCCTACAGACTCCTAAACCTAAACTATTTATAGACATGGAGCCTAGCCACATTTCCCACAAGCCCGTTCTCTAGGTACAATGGAAATGTGAGCTAAAACCCCATTTTTTCATAGTCTACCAGTCAGAACAATAGCTAAAAAAAAGAACAAAGTATTTACAAGATAACTTGAAAGTGAATAACCTACTGTCTACTATTCCAAACATTGTTTGAAAAGAAATTTTACCACATTCTAATCTGTACTAGATGCCATGATCAAGTCATTAACTTACTAATTCAAAAATAGGAACAAAAGCAGGAAATGCACACTCAAACTATCACTAATTTCTTGATTTCAAGCTAACTACAAACTCAAATGATTCCAACCTCAATTCCAAGTCAAGGTCCACCTTTTAAAGGTTCATAAAGTTGTTACTTCTCCCCTTGGGTGGACATAACCACCACATTAGGCCAAAATTGCACAAATGCAACATTTTGGGCTTTATTTCCAATTCCTAGTGAATCCTAGTGGAAACAAGTTGTGAAACTCATCCATACTACCATAAGCTACTGATCAACCTTCATCCTAACATGTTCTAACACCTCTAACTCAAAACTAAATGGTCAACATGACCTTAAAACATTAAAACCACAAAATTTCATCCTAGGCTCACAAATTTGCCTTGTGCAACCTCATGCTTCCTAGGTGCTCCTGCACCACAAAGATCCTGCATTGGACCCCCCATCTTTGAGAGCCATGGCATATGTGAATGTCATGGAAAATTCAAATGTGAAAGAGGTAAGAAAACTAAATCCCACATCTTTCTTTTTAACACTTATTGTGGGAGATAAGCTTTTATACAATAGCATGATTGATTCGGGAGCTAGTATTATGATCATGCCTAAACAAGTGACCGAGACCATGAAACTCAAGTATGAGCCTCTTGAGAAAGGGATCATGCAATTAGATGGGAAGAATGTCCATCAAGGATCTATCTTTAACCCTCTTATCATGTCTGATCCAAACATTCATGCTAGAAATAGTTGTGATAAACATCCCCCCAATATTCAGGACGTTCCTTTCAAGGGACTTTACAATGAAGCTTGGAAAATATTTAGCGGTCCATTGGTCTCATATGATATTACAGAAAAAGTATGGGGAAAAGATGAAGTTCTTATTTGAATCCTTGCACCTAGAACATATAGCAAACAATGTGGTCCTATGCTTTGAAGTGACACATACCTCCTTCTCAAAAAGGGAGGCGTATTGTGTAGAAATGTTAGAAGATGAGGACACAAGTGATTGGACCCCCAAAGAGGAGGTGCTCCTTAATCAGTTTATTGACTCCAACCCATTTGGGAACTTCCATGCTACCGTATTGGGCACCTATGTGATCTTTGATGATGACCAAGTCTTCCCAAAATTGGTGAAATAATAGGAAGAGCCTAGAAAACCAGATGAAAACAATCTATGGAAGTTATATTTTAATGGAACCAAATGCAAGGTTGGTTCCAGATCACGTGTCTGATTGGTATCCCTGACTGGATAAAAAACCCTCAAAGCTTTCCATTGCTAGTTCCCATGCTCAAAATAATGATACTGAGTATGAGGCCTTCATCCATGGTTTTTTTCTTGTAGAATGAATTTGCATGGAGGGTGAGAGATGAATTGTACAAAAGATTTGGTACCAAGCCTTAAGAAATAAATTTAGGCATTGGGAATAAATACTCACATGTACCAATTTCCACCATGTGTCCATAGCCATCATCAACACCAACTTTCTTGCTCATACAAAAAGAGATTGATTAAAGCACTAAGCTCTGACAAATTAAATATGAATGTATTTTCGAAGTACCTTTCTTTTCTTAAAAGCACACTTCCTATGGCTAAAAGTGTGCTTCCCAACACCAAAAGCTTATTCGTGAAAAAGGCAGTGAAGGGAATGTACTAATTACATTCATGCAACGGAATTGGCATTCCCGAGGGATACAGATCCCTAATCCAAAAATATCACCTTGCTAGTAGCATTTAGAAAAATAGTGGTAACAATAGTGCCTTACTGCATGTACGTGCAAGAAAATTGAATGCACCCAAAAAGAAAATTTTTGCTAAGTAATGAAAAACAACAAATAGTCATTTCCCTAAAGAATCTTTTTGCAAATCCTTTAACACAACAATGGCAGAAGCATCATCTTTTGGTCAATAGGTTGGAGTTTCATCTAACAGACCATTCTATACCAACATCTTTGGGATGGATTCATTTTCTAATGGCTTAGCATTGGAAGAGTGGCATTTTTCTCATACTAAAACCATACTAGTAGGAAATCCTGTTAAGAAGGAAGTGGTCCTAGATTTCAAAAATAATATTTTTTACCCGAATTTGCATATGAACCCTAAAAACCTTAGTGAAGGGGAAATGCAAAAAATAATCAAGTATGGGGGAACAAAAGGCTTTGTAATATGGCTCTGGTATTGTAGTTTTCCACAATTAATGTTACCCACTATATGCCTATGTCTAGAGCTCATGGATGCATGTGCTAAGGGGCTCGACAAAGAAGTAGGGTTTATAATCAGTGGCATGCTAAGGGTTACAATCAACATAGCAGCCATTTGGGATATGTTATGTATCCCTGCAAACTAGGGTGCTGATATATTTTAGCATAGAACAATGGAAGAGTTATGGAAGACTAGAACTAGATAGTTGAATTTTTATGAGGATGAAACATAAAAGAAGCTAGAAGGAAATCAACTCCTCTTCCCTCTAGTATGTAGAAAGTTCAAACTAGATGTATAGGCCATTTTAACAATGTTGGCATGTATCTATGGCTATTACAATGATGAAAGGGTTTATGCTTTCTAGATGGGCTTGGATTTCATTCTCAGGAGGGAGAAAAGCCAGAAGTATTTCGATTTTGCTGATGTAATAGCTAAAAAGATGCTAGAAAATTTGAGAAATTATGGCACCACTTTTAAATTTGGGTATTTTTCTTTTTTGGCACATTTGATCTTGCATCAAAACCCTGAGTTTTTTTAAAGGCATTTGTCACTATTTAATTTTGATGTAAAGGGGTCGTACCAATCTGTTTCATTTTGGACCCATGTGCTTTCGAAGATATGGGATTATTACTCATTTGTGGATTACTTCTTGAAAATAGTGCTCGTAGATTTGTTCCCATGCTCTTCAGGACATTTTTCCCCTGAAGTATTACAATGGATGAAAAGTCACTAGACCCTGGTGGATTATTTTCTAGGAGAAAATTTTACCTTCATCAAATTCTATGGTTTTGTTGAGGAGCCTTTTAGGCTCCCTAAATTTGTAATAGACATGACTTTCACTTTGGAGGAATGTCATTAGGAAACTATTATTGACAAATCCTATGGCACCAGAAGATGAAAGAAAACACTTTACATGATTCCCCTCACCATTTCCAATAGTCAGGTAACACTTGTGAAAAGGAGAAGCAAGATGTGCTTACCTACAAATTGGCTCACCTGGGCCTGGTCTTCATTTGTGATGCATGGAGCTACAACCCAATAGGGAATATCATGACTATAAGGCATGAGAGGAAGGATTAATTTGAATCAATAATGAACCCAAGCAAGGAGAGGCCATAGTTTTACATCGACTTAGCCTTCATACCATTCGACCAACCACCTTGGCTTGACTTCTATGTCTAGGTGGTGGAGTACCAGTAGAGCATCCTGATAGGAAAATCCCTTAGCATGCAACTGAAGCACTTGGGATAGTTGGAAATAAATAAGGTGGATTTCTAGAGGTACCGACATGAAATCAAATGCCTCAACACCATGTATGGAGATTTCAATCCACATGATGACAAGGAGGCCAACACAAATGATAGTAATCCTTAGTTCAATTAGGAGATTGGACTGGAGGAGCTTCCACTCTACACCTCCCAACCTCAAGAACTTGACACAGGAAAAGGGAAAGGAAAGAGGTCAAAATAGAAGGGTTCATAGATCACATCTTCCCCTAGTGCCCAACTAGAGGGAAAAAAGGACCCAAAAGTCCCCAAGGAGGTCTGCTGCAGCTACAGAAGCTCAAGTTTCAATGGGATCGACTACCACTGAATGTAAATCTACCAGTTTTTCCCATATAAAGAGGAGACAGGTCTAGGACTTAGGCGAGCCAAGCATATCAAGAAAAGGAGAGGAAGAGATAGAGTCCACTCTACCAGGATATTTGACTTCAGTAGCCCAGGTAAGTTTTGCTCCTACTCTTCTTTCTTCTTTTGCATATTTAGTTGTTACTCCACCCTCATTTTCTAAAAATAATCCTCCATCCATGGGTTTCTATGTCCTTATTCTGAATGTACCCCCAACCATATTCAAATATGAACCCCTTGAAGAAACCCCTCATATAGACCGATCATCTTCTGCATTGGCCACAATTGATTCTTTAATCATCCTATCAAGGGCCCCCATTGAAAGCATTGAACCATCCATGCTTCTAGTTTCACAAAACCCATCTACTACTAGGAAAATGTCTCTTTTTCCACATAATTCCCCTTTCACTCTAATAGGTATCCCTCCCTCTTAGTCCACATATGGCATCCCACCTTTTCCCATGATAACACTCCCCTTCGCCTCTCTGCAATCTCATACAACTGAAGTTTCTCCTTTTGTCACCCTTTTCATTCTCCCTCTAGGTGCTTCAATTGTTGCACAAAGTATTGAAACCCCATTGAGTCTCTCAAGCCACTTGAATGGAACAAAGAAGGCTCAACAAGTGAGAAAATAAAAACTACAGATAAAGGTTATGGTGAAACTAGATACTCAGAAGATTGAGGCTTGTTTTGATGAAGATCTAAATTCTCTGTTGATCGCTACCATGAGGCCACTAGAATCCAAGCCAAAAGGAGAAATGCAGTTAGAAGATTCTGACATCTAAATTGTGTGCCTTGATTTAAGTGAGATTCTCCTGCGTGACAAAGTGGTTCCTGCTGAAGCCACTCAAAAAGTGGTCTACAATAACTATGAGAAACTGGACAAAAATTTGAAGAAGCATGAGGCAGAGGTTGCAAATGTAAAAGACACGGTGGATAGGCTGCATGTAGAAATCAAGGGTAGGGATGTGGAAATGACCCGCCTAAGGCAGTTATAGTAGGGGGAGTGACTAAGTTGCTTGAAGAGGCCGAAAATGAGCAAGATCGACTTCATGCCAAGATAGAGAAATTGAAGGGTGAGATTGTTGTTGAACGTGAGACAAATGTAGAACATCAACACAAATAGAAGAAGATGGATAGAGATATAACCAAACTAAATGGTGTATCTGATGCACTACAAACAGAGATATAGATCCTAGATCAACAAAAGGAGGAAATGCAAAAAGAATTGGAGAGCATCCAATCTCAAGCCTCTGACAATCTTCAAAAGGCCTAGTCAGATATAAAAAGGGTGAAACAAGAAAAGAAGGAGATCAATTATATTTTGTAGACTTGCATTGAAGAGATCGGGAAGTTGAGTTTTGAGCTTACAAATGCCCTCCAAGAGAAGATCCAATTGGAGGAGAGCATAAAAGCAAGGGATTCTCAATTCCAATAGGAGTTGGTTGTGGCACAAGGGTCTGAGATCCTCCTAATACTGAAAAGACTGATATCCACACATTAGGAGAGAATCATAGTTGCATTTTCTACCCTAAAACTAGTCTTGCAGTTTCTAAGGGATGCTTAGGAATTAAATGAGAAGGTTGGCCCAGTGGTCGACCAAATTCTCCATATATACGCTCCCTAGGCTAAGGAATCAAAGAGCCTGATCTCCAAGTTATGTAAGGCAACTGAAGAATCTTTAAGAGACATCAAAATTCCTGACCAAAAGGAATCCTTGAGGAAAGCAAGTGAATTCATCAACTTCCACAAAGTCTTGTTAAACAGAAAATCTTTCCAAGCAGTGTTGAATAGGAAGGTCAATGAGATAAAGGATGAGTTCAAAATTCTACTTCAATCTAGATTAACCACTCTTTTCTCATCTGATGGAGGAGTGTTATCAATCAAGCAGATCATGGATGTAATAAGTCTCAAATTACAGACTTCCACAACACTCCCAGGCCTAATCCCATCACTCACTATTGAGGAAATTGAGAGAGAAATCCTTCCCGTTTATTAGCTTTATTACCACATTGGAGCTATTTCATCAAGGTGGGGAGGGGTTTCTTTTAAGGAGGTCCTTGATCTGGATCAAGCATACATGATTCTACACACCCTCATCTAGCCCACTAATTTGGACTGTGAGGTCTAGCACTCCACCTTCCTCAAACTCCAGGAATTACGAGAGGTCTAGGTTTGTGCCTCTATAGGAGAAGACCCCCTAAGAGTCACCAAAATTGTAAAGCAATTTTTCCTTTAATCTTTTCTTTGGTTTTTGGCCCTTACTCTTTCCGCTTCGGGATGAATTTGTGCCCAAAGGATGAAGACTGCTACTGCATAAAGGTGCGCAATGCACCATGTTGTGGCTACGTGGCTTTATATATCATTTTCCTTTTGGGTGTGAACTAGGGTACATGTCAGTTTGGCACATATTATCTTCAAAAATACTCTCACAAGTATGGGATTGCTCACTTGCTTGACACGTCATCTATTTGTGTTGGACAGTTTGTATTTTTGCAAAGCGATCTTTTTGGGTGGAGTTTATTAGGGAGCATGGTAGGTGTCTTAATTTTGGGGTGGAACCTTCAAGTCAATGTCATCAACCTCCATGGTTGATCAATCAAATTTTTTCTAGGCTATGTTAAAATTCGATTATTTTTTGACAACTCGTAGCTAAAATATCCAAAGCCATTAATGAAGTAGTTGAGACTTAATGAGTGAATATTGTTGCGATCTAATCTAGATCTAAGATTTGATTGTGAGATATCAAGTTCAGGCATCTAGCAATTTCTACTTTTGGAATGTTTGCAACAGTTTCATCTTCTTTTGGTTATAAATAGGGGTTGGCAACATTAAGTTAAAAATTTTTGGAAGAGTTTTGAGATTTTAGCTATTGCTTTTAAAATCTTTTCGAAGGATATAGATATTATTAGGTAGTTCTATTTTCTCAAAAGTAGGAGGGACTTTACAGAATACTACTATTCTCTCTAGCATATTATATTTAATTCAAACTATCATTGGATAGGCATTTGACCTTTATTTTTAGTTTATGGGTAAGTGCATGGATCTGTGACACAATTTTGGCTCTTAAGATACCACTTTTTTTCTTCTAAAATCAGAAAAATATGATTTGCACAAGAAAATGAAGATAGTTGCGCTCAAAATTTCAAGATGTAGCAAGAAAAAAATTTGAAGTGCTTTGAGCTAGTTTCTAAGCTACTATTTTTTATAAAATTCATGAAGATTAAGGGTCTCAAAAAGGCGAGGGGGCAAAATAGATCTTTTTTTTATCAGATAAAATAGCATAGTGCCTGAGGGCTCCCCCCTTTTTGATTAACTTTTTTTTAGAATTTCAACAATCCCAATAGTGAGAAATTAGCTAACACCATGTAGTTTATCCTCACTCTTTTAGATAATTTTTTTAACGAATATATAATATTTTATGAATTTTCAAAGTGGACACATCCTAAAAAGATAAAATTTGAGTGTGCTCCCCCCTAAATTTTTTGAAAACTAATCGAAAATTGATTTTTTTCATCATGTGTAGAATGGAGTCTAGTTTCAAAAAATGTAATTTGCTTCATGTTTCAATGAACAAGTAAAAATATATCCTAAAACTAGCACATGTTGGTTTTTGACAAAAAATGAAGGCATTTATAATAGAAACTATGGATCAAAAACTTAATTGAATAAAAAAAAAAAGAATTATATATTCAGATAGCTAAGAGAGAGGTTAACGATATCACAGTTTTTTTATAAACTTGCATTGAAATATGTGTAAACGTGACGAGGAGCACAGACAAAAATATGAGGAAATTTGGAAAATCCTTTCAATTAACACGTCCAAAGTAGGTCATTTGGCGACCACCAAATTTGGCACTCACTAAATGACCTACTTTGGATAAAATTTGACTTTCCCCTCTCTTTGGTCAACCACTCTAATAATGCTAAGAGTGCACAAAGTTGAGGTTTTACCTTTCATACAATCTCTACCTCGTTACCCTAACTAGATAACTCTCTATCCCTCTAAAGAATCTCTCTCAGGTCTCACTCCCTCACACACTACCAACTACTCTCTCTCACTCCAAATCCCTCGCTCAGGTATCGTTCCCTCCCACCCTACCTAGATAAATCTATCTCACTCCAACCCCTTTCTCACTCTCCCTTTGGTCTTTTTGTCTCTCACTCCATCTCCCTCTCTTAGGTCATTATATTTCTCTCTCTCTCTCAAGTCTCTCCCTCCTACCCCCTCTCCCTCTCTTAGGTCTCTCATTCACTCCCTCTATCTCTCTCCCACTCCCTCTCTCTCTCCATTTTCTCTTTCCCTCTCTCTCTCACACTCTCTCTCTCAGGTACCTCCCCCCTCTCTCACTCTCTCACATGTAAACACACACACTCCCTCTCTCCCACTTCCTCTCTCTCACCCCCTCTATCTCTCTCACTTTCTCTCCATCTCTCTTAGGTCTCTCCCTCCCACCCCATCTCCCCCTCTCTCTCTCAAGTCTCTCCCTCCTAGACCCTCTCCCACTCCCCCTATCTCTCTCTTACTTTTTCTCACTCTCTATCTCTCAAGTCTCTCCCTCCCACCTCCTCTCCCTCTCTCTCTTTGTCAAGTCTCCCCCTCCTACCCCCTCTCCCTTTCATAGTAACTCCCTCTATCTCTCTCCCACTCCCTCCCTCTCTCACTCCCCTATCTCTCTCCTCTCTCCCTCTCACTCTCTTTGAAGTATCTCCCTCCCACCACCTCTCCCTCTCTCTCTCATTCCCTCTATCTCTCTCTCTCTTGGGTCTCTCCCTCCAACCCCCTCTCCCTCCATCTGTCACTCAAATCTCTCCCTCCTACCCCCTCTCCCTATCTTAGGTCTCTCTTTATCTCTCTCACTCACTCCCTCTATCTCTCTCCCATGCCCTCTCTCTCTATCACTCCCTCACTCTCTCTCCCTCTCTCTCAGTGTCTCCCTCCACGCCTTCTCTCTCTCTCTCTCTCTCTCTCTCTCTCTCTCTCTCTCTCTCTCTCTCTCTCTCTCTCTCTCTCTCTCTCTCTTTACCATCCCTCTCCTTCCCAACCCCTCTCCCTCTCTCAAGTCTCTCTCTCTCTCTCTCACTCCTTGTATCTCTCACATCCCTATATCTCCTACTCCCTCTCCTACTCTCTCAAGTCTCACCCTCCCACCCCCTCTCTCTTTGGTCTCTCCCTCCCACCCTCTCTCCCTCTCCCTCTCTCTTAGGTTTCTCCCTCCCATCCACTCTCCCTCCCTCTCTCTCTCTCTCAAGTCTCTCCCTCCTACCCCCTCTCCCTCTCTTAGGTCTCTCTCCCATGCCCTCTCTCTCACTCCCTCTATCTCTCTCCCTCACTCTCTCTCCCTCTCTCTCAGGTATCACCCCATCCTCTCTCTCTCTCTCTATATATATATATCACTCCATCTCTCTCCCCTCTATCTTGATCACTCCCTCTCCTTCCCACCCTCTCTCCCTCTCTCAAGTCTCTCTCTCTCACTCCTTGTATAACTCACATCCCTCTATCTCCCATTCCCTCTCTCTTCTACTCTCTCAGGTCTCGCCCTCCCACTTTTATTCCCTCTCCATCTCTCTCGGGTATCTCCCTCCCTCTCTCTCTCAAGTCTCTCCCTCATACCCCCCACTCTCCTCTCGCCCACTCCCTCTCTCTCATTCCCTCTATCTCTCTTTTTCTCTCTTTATATCTCTCTCTCCCTCTCTCTTAGGTATCTCCCACCCCCAGCCTCTCTCTCTCTCCCTCTCTCTTAGGTTTTAGGGTTTGGGATTTAGGGATTACATTTTATGGTTTAAGGGTAGAGGGTGTAGTGTTGAGAGAGAGAAAGAGAATGGGGGGTTGAGGTTTTAAGGGTTTTAGGATTTAAGGGTTGAGGGTTGAGGGTTGAGGGTTTAAGGGTTTAAGGTTTAGGCTTTAGGGTTTATAGTTTACGGTTTAAGGGTAGAGGGTGTAGGGTTGAGAGAGAGGGGGGTTTGATGGTTTAAGGGTTTTGGTATTTGAGGGTAGAGGGTAAAGGGTTGAGGGTTTAAGGGATTAGGGTTTAGGGCTTAAGGTTTTAGGGTTTAAGGGTTTAGGGTTTAAGGGTTTATGGTTTAAGGGTAGAAGGTGTAGGGTTGAGAGAGAGGGGGATTGAGGGTTTAAGTGTTGAGGGTTGAGGGTAGAGGTATAAGGTTGAGGGTAGTGTAGAGGGTTGAGGGTTGAGGGTTAAAGGTAGAGGTTTTAAGGGTTTAGGGTTTAGGGTTTAAGGTTTTAGGGTTTAAGGGTGTAGGGTTTAAGGAGTTTCTAGTTTAAGGGTAGGAGTGTAGGGATGGAACAAAGAGGGGGTTTGAGGGATTTTACTAAAGGGTTTTTAGGGTTTAAGGGTTTAAGGGTTGAGGAGTAGAGGAGTAGAAAGGGTAGAGAAGTAATCTTGAGTTTTATGCTTGAGGGAGTAGGCAATTAGAGGTTAAGGAGTTCAAGGAGTAGGAGGAGTAGAGGGTTGAGGATAAGGATTAAGAATTAGATGGTAGAGGTTTAAGGGATTTAGGGTATAGGATTTAGGGTTTAGGGTTTATGGTTTAAGTGTTGAGGAGTTTAGTGTAGAGGGTTGAGGCTGAGGGGAGTAAGAGGAGTAGAAGGTAGAGGGTTGAGAGAGAGGGGTTGAGGGTTTACCAGTTTTAGGGTTTAGGGTTTACAGTTTAAGGCTAGAGAGTGTAGGCTCGAGAGAGAGAGGGGGGTTGAGGGTTTAGAGAGAGAGATAGAGAGAGTGAGAGGGTTAAGGGTTTTAGGGTAGAGGGTAGATCATTGAGGGTTGAGGGTTGAGGTTTGATGGTTGAGAGTATAGGGTGTAGGGTTGAGAGAGAGAGGGGGTTGAGGGTTTTAGGGTTTATAGTTTAGGGTTTACAGTTTAATGGTAGAGGGTGTAGGGTTGAGAGAGAGAGAGAGAATGGGGTTGAAGGTTTAAGGGTTTAAGGGTTGAGGGTTGAGGGTAGAGGGTTAAGGGTAGAGGGTATACAGTTTAAGGGTTTAGGGTTTAAGGGTTAAGGGTTTAAGGGTTGAGGGGGGAGGGTAGAGGGTTGAGGCTAGATGGTATAGGGTAGAGGGTTGAGTGTTGAAGGTAGAGGGTTTAGGGTTGAGAGAGAGAGAGGGGGGGTTGAGGGTTTAAGGGTTTACAGTTTACGGTTTAAGGGTTTTAGGGTTTAGGGTTTAGGGTAGAGGGTGTAGCATTGAGAGAGAGAGTGACAAAGACAAGGGGTTGATGGTTTTAGGGTCTTAGGGTTTATGGTTTACGTTTTAAGGGTTGAGGGTATAAGGTTTAAGGTTTAGGGTTTAAGGGTTTTAGGGTTTAAGGGTTGATGGTAGAGGGTTTAAGGTTTAGGTTTAAGGGTTTTGGGGTTTATGTTTCGAGGGTTGAGGGTTGAGGGTAGAGGATTTAATGTTTAGGGTTTAAGGGTTGAGGGTTGAGGGTAGAGGGTAGAGGGTAGAGGGTAGAGGGTTGAGGGTTGATAGTAGAGGGTGTAGGGTTGAGAGAGAGAGAGGGGGGGTTTATGGTTTAAGGGTTTTAGGGTTTATGATTTAAGTGTAGAGGGTGTAGGGTTGAGAGAGAGAGAAGGGAGTTGAGGGTTTAAGGGTTGAGGGTTGAGGGTTGAGGGTAGAGGGTAAGGGTAGAGAGAGAGATAGATAGGGTTGAGGGTTTGAGGGTTGAGGGTAGAGGGTTAAGGGTAGAGGGTAGACGGTTTAAGGGTTAAGGGTTTAAGGGTTGAGGGTGGAGGGTTGAGGGTTGAGGGTGGAGGGTTGAGGGTTTAGGGTGGAGGGTAGAGGGTAGAGGGTCTAGGGTTGAGGGTAGAGGGTTTAGGGTTGAGAGAGAGAGGGGGTTGAGCATTTTAGGGTTTTAGGATTTATGGTTTAGGGCTTAAGGGTTTAAGGGTTTAGGGTTTAGGGTTTAAGGGTAGAAGGTGTAGGGTTGAGAGAGAGATAGACAAGGGGGTTGATGGTTTTAGGGCTTTAGGGTTCACGGTTTGTGATTTAAGGGTTGAGGGTAGAGGGTTTAAGGTTTAAGGTTTAAGGGTTGAGGGTTGAGGGTAGAGGGTTTAAGGTTTAGGGTTTAAGGGTCGAGGGTTGAGGTTAGAGGGTATAGAGTAGAGGGTGTAAGGTTGAGAGAGAGAGGGGGGGTTGAGGGTTTAAGAGTTTTATGGTTTAGAGTTTAAGGGTAGAGAGTGTAGGGTCTCGAGAGAGAGAGGGGGGTTGAGGGCTTAGAGAGAGAAACAAAGAGAGTGAGAGGGTTGAGGGTTTTAGGGTAGAGGGTAGAGGATAGAGGGTTGAGGGTAGAGGGTAGAGGGTTGATGGTAGAGGTTATAGGGTAGAGGGTTGAGGGTTGAGAGTAGAGAGTGTAGGGTTGAGAGAGAGAGAGAGACAGATGAGGGGTTGAGGGTTTAAAAATTTTAGGGTTTACGATTTTCAATTTAAGGGTAGAAGGTGTAAGGTTGAGAGAGAGAGATAGATAGAGGGGTTGAGAGTTTAAGGGTTTAAGGTTTATGGTTTAAGGGTAGAGAGTGTAGGGTTAAGAGAGAGAGAGAGGGTTTACGATTTATAGTTTAAGGGTAGAGGGTAGACAAATCTATTTCACTCCAACCCCTCTCCCATTGTGAGGTATTTCCCCCCACCCTAACTAGATAACTCTTTATCCCTCTCAAGTCTTTATGGCTCTCAGGTCTCAATCCCTACCATGCTACTAGGACTAATCTCTCTCACTCATATCCCCTATCCCTCTATCTCAAGTCTCACTCCCTTCCTATTGATATTGTGAAATCATTTCAAAGCACCAAATTTGGTGCTCGCTAAATTTGGTGAGTGCCAAATGTATTTTTCTACATTGAAACAGTAAAATAGGGGTTGACCCTATCATTCAGGCCCACCTGCTTCTTCTTTTGTCTAGTTCAGCACTTAATCTGATAGATAAACACCTTTTTTATGCAGTTGACTCCTTGTTGTACCAATCTATGTTTGATCCATCACCTTTTTGCACCAATTTGCATGCCAGACAACGTAGATGAAGACATTTTGAAGTTTCTACATCATTTTATACTATCTCAAGTAATATATTTATTTTGGTAATATTAAAATGTTTATATTTAGTATGTTTGTTTATTTTTTACAATAATCTAAATTCCTTTAATGATTTTATTAATCATAACAATTGGACATAGAATTCAACATTGAATTAGATGAGAGTTGCATACAAAAGTTTAATTTTTATGACTTTAAAGAAAAAAATGAAAACCATGACATAATTTAGATGAATTCATGTTTAAAATTATATAAAAGACATCAACTTAACACAAATTTGCTTATGAATTATATTTGCATTGCTTATAGTAGTCCATTTCTAGCATGCTTAGATAAACGAATTCAACTTAATACAAGTTTTTTTGTTTTTTTTTGACAATTTATAGACCATTCTTTTGATGATTTTATTAATCTTCATTGTTACACATAGAATTGAACATTGAATTTGTTATTATTGATGGTTGTGGGAAAACTTTATTTTCAACTAATTTGGAAAACCTAAGAGCTTTCATCAATGTTAATGTGCAAGTTTCTATTAATTTTTTTGTGTAATTATAAAATGGTGTTAGACCTGCTACCCACAAGATTCACTCCATGAAAGATCAAAAATTTCTAGTATGTAACCATACAGATCAAAGAAACTTCAAATTTTCTAGAAAATACACAAAAAAGGGGTGTTTCAATTACTTCTCTTCTCAAAATTGCATGCCAACCACTCCTTGATAACTTTTTTCTAAATACCATTTTACCCTCCTTGACAAATTGTGTCTAAATTGACAACTTTTTGACATGATTTGCAACTTTTACATTTGTTGCCCAAAATGACTCAAATAACCACAAAAATGTAATCAGCGGTATGGATATGTTTGAAAAAATGCATTACAAGTTCTTTTATTGTGGTATGGAGGTAGATTTATGTATGAAAATTTTTGTAGCATATAGACATGTTTGATAATTCCAAACAACTCGCTACCTTCTTTCATAAAATGCTTTGGTGTGTTCAATAAAATGCATTGTAATCAACATTATCAATATGTTTCATAAAATGCATTACTTACTTTTGCTTTATGTGTGATTGTGAATATGTAGCATTCAACATCATGTCGAGGAAGCGAAAGATGGGTCACATCACCATCTTCAATCGATCTACTTACAACATGCATGAAGGTGATAATGGATCGTGTCAGAAGGTGTATGTCTGACATTATTCAATTATTGGTCTTTTAATGATTTTTATGATTCCATGTCTAAAATTGTTAGGCTATTGCAAGATTTTAGTGGACCAAATTCCAGTGACAGTACACAACCACATAGAGGTTTCCACCCATGTGTTTCCAAGGGAGTAGGGGAACTACATGTTTTGAAGAATTTTGGAATGTAAATAACTGGGACACCTGAGGTGGATTGGAGAAAAGAAACTGGGCAGCAACTCCTTTTGTTTCTTCTTGTTCAATATATTTCATGATGTGGGCTGAAAATGGGAGGATTATTTCCATGCATGTATTGCTACAAATATTGAGAAATGGGAGGATTTTGAAGATGTTCTTTCATCACTTTTGCAATATTTGTTATTAACTAGTGTATTTTGGATATACAAAAATTATGAGAAATTAATACATGTAAATGTGTATACTCCTCAATATATTCCTCAATTAAATGTGTATATAGTACATTTAAAGTTGTCATTGGAAGTTTAAATGTTAGTAGGATCGGTTTGATGGTTAGTTTTGGTTGTGGGAGGTTAAATACAACCACTTGGGTCGATGAGAAAGGTTGTTGATCATTTGTGAGGAAGAAATCAATAAAAAATCTCACTTTTCTGTATTGTTTTCTAAAAATTTCATGTTCTCTTGCTATGTATGGTTCCATACAGCTTGTATTCAATCCAAATTGCATCTTATTTGAAGGATATATGTGTTAGCTTCATTTTGGATTTAGAATGAAGTAATTTCATTGTGTTTTAATAATTTTATTACAATTTTACTCAAAGCAGGTTTGGAGGGTTTATTGAAAGTCCTACTCCCACAACTTATCTCACCTTGACAAACCATCAAACATGCCTCAAATGACCTGCACAAGCTTAAAATACCCTCAAAATCTACTGCCCCAAGGGTTTACTACAATTACTCACCTTAAACCATCAAATTTCACCAAAAACTCACAAATTTGACTAGGGCATCATGCCCACACTCACAAATGATCTCCCTTGTTCCAAACCTCAATAGCTACACCTAGTTTCATTGTAATGGACTGATTCCACTGAGCCATAATGATCGTTTTCCTTTGTAGTTTGCATTTTTGCAACTTTTTGACATTGCACTTTGGCAATTTCACATCATTTTGAAAATTGTGCAACATGAACTCCTAAATGACCCCAAAACCAAAAAAAATGACTTATTACATTATAAATTGGTCTAATATAACCTTATTGAATGACAAACATGACTCTAACACCTAAATACCAACTTTAGACTCAACTTAACTAAATTTGCACAATAACCTTGGTGCCCCTGCACCACTTAGCCTATAAAAGGAAGCTTGTGATTAAGATTTCTAGGTTTAGTTAGGAGTTTAATGTCATTTTTGTGTGTCAATAAGGCCTCATTGGCCACTTGAATGTATTTAGAGTTCATTCCTGAAAACAATGTTGAAAATGTTGTAAAAATGCTCAAAAGAGCATGATATGTAAATAAGGATTGTTATGGGTCAAGTTGTAGGTTATGGTAGATAAGGTCATGTTTGACCATCAAATAATATTTTGAGTCATTCTAGTGGTGTGTAAAAGGTCTTGGAGTCCAAAAAGGCATAATTGCTAAAATGGACAAAAGTTGTTAAGTTTGTAATTACAAAATTGCAAAGTTCAGGAAACTCAAGAGTCAAAGGGAATTTGTAAGGTGATGAGTCTATTTTTGGAGGGATTTTTGAGAAGAAATGTACAAATAGCTATCCTCTAATGATGAGAAGGTTGGTTGGAACATTTTGAAAAGAATAATCAATAATATATCTTTGTTTTGACTCCAAATTTAGTATTCTTGTGTAAAAGTCTATGTTGCAAGAACTTGTACTAGCCCATACAATAATCCCTTTCTCAAAAAACTTTGGAAAAGGTTGGATATTGACCTTGGATATTTCTTGAATCTATTTGGAGGCCAGGGCATTGAGTTACATCTGATTTATCATCAACTTTTAGTCACTGTTCTAACAGCGTAGGTTTGTTATTTTGAAGTCTAAAAATGGAATAAAAGCCCATTCCACATGTTGTGATCCTTGTAAGTACATGGAATGGGTATAGGACATTGAGGTTATCATGGTAGGACATTGAAATGAGATTGAGTGCAACGTTTCTAGTGTATATGTATGATTGTTCTAAAGAAAATAGTGATTTAGTGCATGAAATATGAGGTTTTGAGGGTGAGTTTGAAGGAAGGTTTTGAGTGAAGGTTGTAGGAAGGTTCCTTTAGTGTGTTCATACCATTTGAAGAGCATCCAAGGTGGTGGAAAGTTTGAAAGAGATTGGGAAAGTGGATTTTGAATAAACCCTACCATTAAATGGTGAAAATAAGGGTTTCTTAGATTAGCGATGGAAAGAGAGTTTGGAGCCCTAAAAATTGTTGAAAGTGGTATTTTATAGACTGTCTAGAAGGTCTAAGTAGTTGTCTTGGGTTGGTGGAGAGTTTGAAGAGTAGTTGCTTTGAAAAATAGTCTTAATTGGTCTTTTACGATAGGGAAGAAACTGAAATTTGAGATTTATGCTCCAAAGAAACCCTGATTGGTTTTGAGACATGTTAGAGAATGCTTAAAATGGGACTCAAATCTATGAAGAGTCTTTGTAGTTGTAAAGGTAGTTGTGACAAAAATTGGAAAAATCAGGTTTGCTGACCTACAAGCTAAAGGAAAAGTTGTATTGAAAAGGATTCAAGGGAAGAATTTTTGGACCTGATTGTTGTTTCCACTAATCTGAATTGTGTTGTTATTAGGTGAAATAAATTTTCCCTTACATCACTTTGTCTTTGGATCATCATCATCATCATAGCATTAGCATTATCATTATCATTGCATTCTCATTAGAATAGCATAGAAATCTCCTTAGCATTGTAGTTGTAGCTACTTCATTGTAGAATCATATCCTCATCTCCATCATACCATCATGAATAGCTTCATCAATCTCATATCCATAACTTGCATTGTACAAAACAATTCACATTGTGATGCAGGGAACCATAGGTTTCATGATGTAAAATAAGGTTAGGTGTTAAGCTTTGTTTGTTTTTGTGTTAATCTGATGTAGTAAGGTATTTTAAGACCACTTGTCATGTCTTGTCATGTTTTTGAGTCACTTGGTAATAAGTTGTGAAAAGTTGTCATTTTGCAAAAAAAGTTGCTATGTAATGTTTCATTTTTTATGTAAAGGGAAGTTGAACTCGTGTGATCAAACTAACTATTCTAATGGGTCCAAGTGGGTACATTTATGCTAGGCATGGTACTCTTTCGCACCCAAACGTGCCGAATCGCTCTGAGCTACATTTAACCGATTGAATCCCTTGAGAGTCTGAATGGTAAAATGGCTGCAAACTTCAGCATGACGTTACTCGGACACCGTGATGCTTAGAAAATACTTGTCTAAGTGTATGAGATTTTGTTGAGCCTCTATATAATAACCTCTTTGGGTTTTCGCTATCTCAGAGGCTTTTTCCTGTGGTGGTGAGATTTCACTTGGGGAAAAAGTTGTCAAATTATGCAAGTAGTGCAAAGTTGCAAAGTGGTGCAACTTTCATTCTGCAACTCATGTGACCAAACTAGCTATTCCAACATGTCTAATTGGATATGTTTACACTAGGCATGGTTCTCTTTCACACCCAAATGCACTAAATCACTCCGAGCTACTTTCAACTTACTAAATCCCTTAAGAGTCTGAAGTGCAAAATGGCTGCAAACTTCAGCATGATGTTACTCAAACACCGTGATGGTTAGAAACTTCTCATCTAAACCTATGGGATTTTTTTGAGACCCTCTAAAATAACCTCTTTTATTTTTCACTATCTCAAAGGTGTTTTGCTGTGGTGGCGAGATTTCACTTGGGGAAAAAGTTGTCAAATGCAAGTAGTGCAAAGCTGCAAAGTAGTGCAACTTTCGTTCTACAAATCGTGTGACCAAACTAACTATTTCAATGCATCTAAGTGGGTACATTTACACTAGGCATGGTCCTCTTTCACACCCAAATGCGTCGAATCACTCCGAGCTACATTCAACTGATTGAATCCCTTAAGAGTCTAAAGTGCAAAATGACTGAAAATTTCAACATGACATTACTCAAACACCGTGATGCTTAGAAACTTCTAATTTGAGCCTATGGGATTGTGTTGATCCCCTCTACAATAATCTCTTTTGGTTTTCACTATCTCGAAGGCATTTTTCTATGGTGGCGAGATTTTGCTTGGGGAAAAAGTTGTTAAATGGAAGTAGTGCAAAGTTGCAAAGTGGTGCAACTTTCGTTCTACAACTCATGTGACCAAACTAACTATTACAACATGTTCGAGTGGGTATGTTTACACTATGAATGGTCTTATTTCACACCCAAATGTGCCAAATCGCTCTGAGCTATGTTCAACTAGTTGAATCCCTTATGAGTCTAAAGTGCAAAATAGCTGCAAACTTCAACATGACATTACTTGGACACCATGATGCTTAGAAACTCCTCATTTGAGCCTATGGGATCATGTTGAGCCCCTCTACAATAAATTCTCTCAGTTTTCAGTATCTCAGAGGTGTTTTCTTGTGGTGTTGAGATTTCGCTTAAGGAAAAAGTTGTCAATTGCAAGTAGTGCAAAGTTGCAAAGTGGTGCAACTTTCATTCTCCAACTCGTGTGACCAAAATAACTTTTCCAACGTGATTGAGTGGGTAATTTTATGCTAGGCATGGTTCTCTTTCACACCAAAATGCACTGAATCGCTCTGAGCTGCGTTCAATTGGCTGAATCCCTTAAGACTCTGAAGTGCAAAATGGCTGCAAATTTTAGCATGATGTTACTCAGACACCATGATTCTTAGAAACTCCTCATATGAGCCTATGGGATCATGTTGAGCCCCTCTATGGTAAATTCTCTCAATTTTTGCTATCTTAGAGGTGCTTTTCTATGGTGGCGAGATTTTACTTGGAGAAAAAATTATCAAATGCAAGTAGTGCAAAGTTGCAAAGTGGTTCAACTTTTATTTTGCAACTTGTGTGACCAAACTAACTATTCCAATGTGTCTACATGGATATGTTTATGCTAGGCGTTAGCTCTCAGAAATGCAGGAAAAATACCTCAAGAGGTTTTCAATCACTTGATATGTTTCAGGGTAACAGACAAGGCCAAATGATTTGAACCTTCTTCTCTTTTGTTGCTGCTAGACCTAGGCGGGTATACCTATATGAATGAGGCAAACTTGGCTCGTGTTTATTTCCTAAAATAATTCATCCACAATGGAAAATGGGAGTGGATAAATAAATTTTATTTTGGTATAGATTGTATAGAAATATCAAGGCTAAAACCTAATATGTTCAATTTAATAGATGTAAAAAATGAGTGAAACTAAAATGGTGAAAATATAGAGACTAGTGCCTTATTGGGTATGCAAAGTCAAATGAGAAATCTAAAATAAGTAACCTCTTTTTGGTAGATACTCTAATTGTTTGGAATATAAATTTGAGTTTATAACTTGTATAAACATGCAAGAATATGATTACCAAGTTCTTCTTAATGATCCAAATGAGATTCCCTAATTACTATGATCAACTAAAAGGATTTAATCTTTTCTTGAAAGAACCAATTAATCAACCATACAAATATAGCAAGTGTGCACCGATAAACTGAATATAAGCTTGTTATATCAATTTAAATAACTAGAAAATATCAACCTTGGAGACAACTTCAGTAGAACTTTCAATTAACACAACAAACAATTGATACCAGAAATACACCACCACATCAAACAATTTTCATTGATATCTCCATAGTTTCAAACATGCATCATAGTCTCATAATTGTAAAACATTGTAATATACTGTATCTTTCTCCTATTTGTTATTCACTATCAATTCCGCAATAGTATTTTCAATTGAATTTTTCCCTAATTCATGAAGTTATTTATGCTATGTGGCACCATTAATGTTTTAGCTAAGACACAAGTGTAGCAGGTCTTTTTTCGAAACTCTCACTATCACATCGTGTAATGTTGTCAGTGAGACATTTTCAAATCTTGGGCGATCCTTCTATTAGGGATTTTACCAACGTTCATTAAAACATCCACTAAGACATCTTGTAGTTTCCTCGACACTTTGAGTCTCTTCGACTACCACAGATCAAATATCGCTAAGGTATCCTGCAGTTTCACCGACGTTCTAAGTCTTCTTGATTGTTCTATCCCTTTGGTCTTGAGTATGTTGCTATGACTCCCACCAATGCAAACCTATCGTTGTGACTTTGTAAGTCGGGAAAATTTTCCTCTACTTACTTTGTGTCTCACCGAGATATTTCCTTCGGTCTATTTTCTGGTCGTCGAGACATAATGATTTTCTTGCCAATGAAACAACACTTGGTATGACTCTCTTATCTGTCTCCCATCAAGTCTGTCTCACTGATAATCGAAACATATCACCAAGTCCTTTACTAATGCAATCCTTTCTATGTGACATAGGGGTTGGTAGGACTCATTGAATTCATCTCGATAACATCGATAGAATCCCCTTCTGCTTTGTCTGTGAGACCAAATGAATGTTGTAGGACTTCACTCTGATGGCTCTAGTCTGGCTGATATATCTCTTTGTGCTCTAGTCGGTAAGACACATATAAGTTCAATATGACTCACCCCAATGACTGTTGTCTTGCCAATAGGATCCTTTTGTCACTGAGACTGTGAACTACATCTTCCTGATGTATATCCTCAAATAAAATCATATCAGTAAGACATTCTCGACCTCTTGCCGATATGCTAAAAAAGACATGTGTTAGTATAAAATGATTTTTTGGATCAATGAGACCTACATCATCTTATGCAGATATGTTTTACACATTCAAATGCTCAAGGTTAGGTGAATTCTATGGGACCAAATGATAAATACTGACTAGAACATGGGCGACAAAGCAAATTACATCAATTTTATATTCATGATATGGGCTTCTTTGGACAAATTTTGTGAGTATAGACAACTATAATTTTTTAAAATTTTACAGTTCTAACACTAGGCATGGTCCTCTTTCACATCCAAACGTGTTGAATTGCTCTGAGCTATGCTCAACTGGTTGAATCCCTTAAGAGTCTGAAGTGTAAAATGGTTGCAAACTTCAGCATGTCATTACTCAAACACTGTGATGCTTCAAAAATTTTCATCTAAGCGTATGGGATCGTGTTGTGCCCCTCTAAAATAACCTCTTTCAGTTTTTTCTATCTCAGAGGCATTTCCTAGGGTGGCAAGATTTCACTTGGGGAAAAAGTTGTCAAATGCAAGTAATGCAAAGTTGCAAAGTGGTGAAATTTTTATTCTACAACTCGTGTGACCAAACTAACTATTCCAATGTGTCTGAGTGGATACGTTTATGGTAGGCATGGTCCTCTTTTGCACCCAAATGCACTGAATCGCTCTGAGCTACATTGAACTAGTTGAATCCCTTAAGAGTCTGAAGTGAAAAATGGCTGCAAACTTCAACATGTTGTTACTCAGACACCATGATACTTAGAAACTTCTTGTTTAAGGCTATGGGATCGTGTTGTGCCCCTCTACAATAACTTCTCTTAGTTTTCACTTGGAAGGAAAATAACCATGTCTAAGTCAAGAGCATGTCTGCCCAATCTTGGCAAGGCACAAGCAAAGTTTTCCATGCCCATGGGCAAGGAAAATGTCCAAGATGATGCAAATTCCACTTGGGAAAGAAAAGCTATGTACAAAATACTATCAAGTTTGCCCTTGGCTTGAATAATACTTGTCCAAGATAAAGGTAAAGTCTGCCCAACTCAAAGCATACATGGAAAAGACAATGTAAAGTCGGCCCAACTCAAAGCAGACATGGCATTGAAGACAACTTAAAGTCTACCCCAAGCTAAAAAATAGGAGATGGCAAACATATCTTGAAGTCTACCTTAGGAAAAGAAAGAAAATGTCAAGCACTTGATGAAGTATGCCTTGCGCAATGGCATGGACATGAAGAAGTCCACACAAGGTTGAAGTGAGGATGCCAAGAATGAAGCCAAGTCCACCAAGAAGTGGCAAGACACAAGTAAAGTCCGCCCAACCTTGGCAAAGGACAAGTAGAGTCCACCTAGCCAAGAGGAGGAAATAAAACTCAAAAATTGGCTAAGTATTGATACCTTTGGGAGAAAAACTTAGAAAATTGGCTAAGTGTTGATACCTTGGAGAATAAAATTTCAAATTTTAGTTAAGTGTCAAGGAAATTCCTAAGCAACTCTACCCAACATGGCCAACCAGTCATGAAGTTTTACAAAGCTAAAATGAAGATGTCTTTCCAAGTCCAAAGTCCACCCAAGAATGGCCTGTTGATCATGAAGTCTGCCTAGTTAGCAAGGAAAGTGGCTTGCCAATGAGGAAGTTCACTCAAGCATAATATAAAAATGGCATGACATGTGCCAAAGTCCACCAAGGTTAGAAACAAACATGGTAAAATTTTCCAAGAGGAAACAAAAAATGGCTAAGTGTGGAATTTTCCTACAACAAAAGAATCAAATTTTGACTAGGTGTTGGAAAGAAAATAGGAACAATGAAGAGGAATAAAGAGGAAAAGTAAAAAGGAAATGAAAAAAATCCTTGTCCAAGGATGGATTCTACCCTAATTAGCACAAGCCAAAATCAGAATTGAAGGAAAATCCACGGGCAAAATTCATTCGAGCATAGAGATGGCCAAAACCTTGGCTAAGTGTTGAATGGTCCACATGAAGGTGTTACAAAATGAAATTGAATAGCCAAAATTTGGCTAAGTACATGAAATTCTTCACAGAGAAAGTTCCAATTTCCTCCATTGTGGAAAAAGCATAGGGGATTTCTTCTCCAAATTCAAGGCACTTGAAGGAATTTCAAAGCAATCAAGAGAGAAAAGTTTAATAACTTTAAGTCTAGACATCTGCTCTAAGGGGAGACTTCTAGACCTCAAATGCAAGCACAAAGGACACAATCATTGGAAAAGAAAGATATTCTAAGGCAAGAAAATGGAAAAGGACAAAGTGATCAAGGGGACATCCAACACGCTGAGATGGTGCCTCATCATCTTCCAACCAATCAAATTTTTCCAAGCCAGCATGTGTAGGTTCAATGAATTTGACACTCCATAATGCAACAACTTTCTATTGTTGGTTTATATTTAGTAGGACAAGTGTCCCCAAATGTAATTTTCTCATTGGTTGAGAGGTAGTTAGTTGTGAAAAACCCTAATAGGGTTTTATTTTGTAATCTCGGTCGTTGATTTGAAATCAATCTTGACCAAATGTTGAATTGTATTCAAGGAGCCTATAAATTGAGCTCACCCCTCATTTGTAAAACATGGGAGCATCCATCACATACTACCAGTTCACTACCTTCTCTATGCTTTCGCTTACTATTATGCTTTGATAGATTTTTTCCAAGCATCCATCACTTGTACGAAATCACTTGTTGTAGGCTCTTAGCCATAGTAGCAAGATAGTGAACTATTTGATAAAATGCTATGGTAGACATGTATGAAAAATGTGGTAGCATAGACAAGGTAGTAAACTATTTGAAAAAATACCTCAAAGAAATGTGGTCTCATGGTGATGGAATGCCATGACAATCTAGGAAATTTGCTTGTCATGGAATTCCATCACCATGAGACCACATTTCTTTGAGGAATTTTTTCAAATAGTTTGCTACCTTGTCTATGCTATTTCTTACTATTACGCTTTGATTGTTTTTTTCCAAGAATCCATATAGCTTGTTTGAAAGCACCTATTTTAGACTTTTAGCCATAGCAGCAAGGCAGTGAATTGATTGATAAAATGCTTTGGTAGACATGTATGAAAAATGTGGTAGCATAGACAAGGAAATGAACTGTTTGAAAAAAAATCCTCAAAGAAATGTGTTCTCTTGGTGATGGAATGCCATGACAATTCTTGCACATTGAGACCACATTTCTTTGAGGCATTTTTTTGAACAGTTCACTGCCTTTTCTATGCTATTGCTTCTTATTATGCTTTGATAGATTTTTTCCAAGAATCCATAGCTTGTTTGGAAGCACCTATTTTAGGATTTTAGCCATAGCAGCAAGGTAGTGAACTGTTTGATAAAATGCTTTGGTAAACATGTATGAAAAATGTGGTAGCATAGACAAGGCAATGAATTGTTTGAAAAAATACATCAAAGAAATGTGGTCTCATGGTGATGGAATGGCATGAAAATCCATATCAATTTGCATGTCATAGCATTCCATCACCATGAGACCACATTTCTTTCAAGCATGTTTTTCAAGCAGTTCATTGCCTTGTCTATAGTATTGCTTGCTATTATGCTTTTGATAGAATTTTTCCAAGCATCCATAGCTTGTTCAAAATCACTTATTTTATGCTTTTAGCCATAGCTACAAGGTAGTGAACTATTTGAAAAAATACTTTGGTAGACATGTATGAAAAATGTGGTAACATAGACAAGGTAGTGAACTATTTTTCAATAAAATACGTCAAAGAAATTTGGCCTCATAGAATGGCATGATAAGAAAATGCAATTGGCAGTTGCTCCTACTTATTAGTTATGCAATGTGAATTAATTGCATAACTGCTTAAGTTGACTTTGTAAAAACTATATTGTAATTGAAATTTTGTCATCTATCAACATCTAGTTATTAGTTATGCAGTGTGAAGTAATGCTTTGACTTTGAAAGATGTGCAATAAAATGAAATCAATGATATGAATATAAACTACAATTTTTATATTTTTCACAATTCATTAGTTAAAATCTTTATTTTATTTGCTCTCTATATCTCTATATGCTATGGAAATACCTTTCAATTTTAAAATAAATAGTTTTTATCTCTTGTTCTACAATTTTTTACGTTTTTTTTAAATATGATTTTTTCTCGACTTTTTAAAAAACTCTTATAGTTTTGGTTTGTCAATTTTTTCCCCAAAAGATTTTTGCTGCTATGCATTGGAAGCATGAATCATACACATGAATACACACAACATACGTGAAGTATACATGTGAATAAGTGAGGCATACATGCGAATAAATGAGGCACAAGTAATTGAAGCATTCCAAAGGATACAAACCACTAGGAATAGAGCTTATTTACACAATACGCTTTAGATGAAGCTTATTGAGAAATTGATAGTAATTAATTAAGCATAAGATGTAAAAAAAATCCATGCCTACAACATTCAAGCATACGATTTACACAATACACATGATAACATCATTCAAAAATGGCAGTAGCAAAATAAGATTTTTTTAATCAAAAAGTCGTAAGACTATACAATGATATATATTGATAAAAGTATATACAATATATCCAAAAAAGCCATATAGGCTTAGTACAAAGGAGCCATATTATGGACATAAAATGTCACGTATATATCAATAGTACAAAACATATGTTCCAAAATGCCACATAGGCATACAACAAATGAACCTAATACAGTCATTTCCCTCGAGGGGAAGGAGATAGATCTTGTGTTTCTTTCAAAATTCGGCTAGATGGAGTGACTATTGGTTCTCTGGTCTTTCGAAAATGCTCGCTAGTCCTCCTCTCTTCACTCTGGACCTTCAACTGATACAATAAAATGTAAAGATGTTAATACAAAAAAATTGAATTGTGGAATGACATATATAACAAAATATGATCACTTACCACATACAGATAGTCATCATTCACATTTACATCATTGCCATGTGACCCATGATCTAGAGTGACAACCACCTGTAGCAACCATCAAGATAGAAATTAAGCTACAAAAAAGTATCATGAAAATTTTCTATAATAGACCATAAAAGAGAAAATATAATATCAAATCTACTAATCTATTGCATACCTCCCTTAATGGATCAAAATTGGCTATTGTTGTAGCAACTCCATGGCCCATCATGCCACCAACATCACCAGGGCTGTCTAATGTCAACATATGCAAATGGTAAATGAAAGAGTAAATGGTAGGGTGAACTATTAAATGTTAATGGGGTGGGATTAGGAAGGAATAAAGGAACAAAAGGTGAATTAGGAGAAGATAATCTGACACAATCAAGGAATACAAATGCAATGTTTGTGTTTCTCATCAATTTTTTAGATTTGTATATGCAAAATTATTAAAACTAGCTAACATGGTTTTACAACACCATTATTGAATAAAGGCTACCTAAGTGCAAGTTGTTTGAGGAAATGAATTACGAGGTGTGGAGGTTGAAGTTCCACCAGGAAACTGTTTGAAATCCAAAGCATGTTATGAGACAAACATTCGAATATAACATTCAACTGTTTAAATGCAATAATAATATCTTTAATACTAGTTGAATACCAATGGACTCAACGTCGAGAACAAATAAGGGTCTGTTGGAATGGGGCATGTCTCATGAACACTCTGACATTGAAATTTCATCATATCAAAATTCTACTAATTTACTTATTCTTAAATTTCAAAATATAATTTAATAAACAACATTAAATGAACTTATTGAATTTTACCTGAGTGTCAATGTTGAATGTATCATTCAAAAAATTTCATTTGTGAAAGCCATTGCCTCTGCAACTGATGTAGGCTATGTAGCTGCATCCCAAGCACTCTAATAATGATATGTGCAAAATGCACCACAAGCACTACAATGGTGGGGTGGAGCTCAGGACCTACACATCTCCTCCACACCAGGATCTACTAGAGGCCTCACACACTATAAAATAGTCTAGGTGAGTGAGCCAATCGACTCCAGCGTGTCCACCTCTACACTATCCTTAACAATGCAAGGAACGACAACATGCTCCACCATGGGTCTGGCGAATGTGCCAACTATGGATTACGTCGTGCAATAGGTCTATTATGTGTGGAGCCCCCACCTCTACCCTGAAAGTCTAAGATGTCAAAATAATTTAGAATCTTATTGAGGATAAAATCACAATAGTGTTTCCTTAAAAAGTATTGTGGTACCTCATGGTTATTGCATGGAGGTTGGTCAAATACCATCCACCACCGCTCCCAAAATTTATTTTTAATTAACTCATGGTGGCACCAATGGGTGGGGAACCTCCTACATGTATGAGACAAAGGTGCGTTGGTTTTCAGGTCTGTAAATATGGCACACAAGTTGGCTTTGCTAATTTTTTGTTTTTTAACATCTGCATATGGAAAACCACTAGCATAATATTGTCTCATCTCATGCCTCTTATTTGACCAAAAAATTATTTTCTCACTCATTTCTCCTACATGAGATACAATTGACTTCAATGATTCAACAATCCCTCTCCTATAAGGGTGGGTTTTGCCATGCTCGGTTAATCTTCCAATTAATTGCTCAATGTCTCTTTTATTGTTTTTAATTTGATTTAGAATATTTTCTTGTGTTCCTTAAGGATGCCTATGAATTAATGGAGGGGTTTTAGGTTGTTCTTGTATAGGAGGCTCTTCCTAAGGGGGTGATTGTGAATTCTCAATGTTTGGAGGTGGAGATTCATTCCCTAAGAATTAGAACAAAAAATTATTATAAAAACTTATTTCAATCTGCATTCTAAATCAAATTCAAAATAAATAGATTAAACATGCATACCTCTTCACAATCTTTGACGTCTCTGATGTGTTAGCAGCATCCTTGTGAAAAATAGCAAGCTAAGGATGTAAATAATGGATGACATTTGGCGAGCGCAAGTTGTAGACCTCAAATCCTCCAAGCCAAGCCATGGGTTGAAGTGAAATGAGGAATTCAAATGTGTTTTTTTCTTTTATTCAACTTTTTCATTTGGCGCACGCCAAATTGAAGTCATTTGGCACTCGCTAAATTTGGTGTGTGCCAAATGGCCAATTTCGGCCTTTTTTTGTGAATTTTTCCAATTTGGCACTTAAATTGTGTCACAGATTGGTGCACTTACCCTTATATATCATGGAAGTTTGATCTATTTGGGAGAAATCTTTGAAATTATGCATGCTATGGTCTTTATCAAATTTCTTTTTCATATATTTTTTATATTGAAATCATTGTGTTAAAAGTTTATGTCTGTAGTTTGGATAGCTAATTTATATGTTGTTAAGCTTCTATGTTGAATGCTAGCTTTCAAAAATTGGATCATGTCTATTGGACTCTTCCATTTTCTATAAAGGGTATGCCATTTTCCATATTATGTTATAAAGGAAGAAGGAATCTGTAAATTTCTAAATATTTCTATTAATATTTAGAGTTTTCTTATGTCTGATTGGACCTTAATGGGTGCTTCCCATGGGAGGATTTGAAAGAATGCATTATGCTTTCTCTAGCCTTTTTTGCTTGTTCTCTTCCCAACAATGAAGGGTTTGCAGCATTTTGTGTTTATCATATCAGGTATAAGGAATAGTTAAGGTTTGAAATGTTGTAAAAGCCTTGGCCTCTTGCCATCTTTATGTTTTATTCACATTTCTTTCTACCCCTTTCCCCCCAAACATAAAGAAGAGCCATATTTTTATAAAAATCATGGAGGTCATTCAGCGAGGCACAAATTGGTCCCCCACTTGTTAAATTTCCCATAAGGCTAACGAAGAAGCATAAGTTTTGATGATCAACAACATTGAAAACAAACAAAAACTCAATTACAAAAATATTTGATAGTGATCTAACAATACAAAAAGTGGAAACAAAAGGCTCTGATTTGGTGAGGACTATCAAATTAGATCTGGAATCCTCATATTGGGACATAGTTTCACAAGGTGACTTGGTCCTCCAATTTTAGCTCCAAATTCATATCACAGGTACATAGTGTCCTGCTCAATCTATTTATATAGTTTGAATTTCTTGGTGATATCTCAGATCTACTATATTTACATCAAAATATCTAATTAAATCATTAGACTAGTTGAAACATTATATTTCATCCTTAAGCTTAAGCTCATTTCATATTTGGTCAAGGGTAGGCTGACTCATCTTTCAAGTTGCAAGTCAGTCCTATATCTTGTTCAAATCCATTAAACCCCTGCTACCTTAAATCCTACAGGAAATGTTTAGGAATAATGTCTAAACCCTAGGATCAAATCCTAGCGTTTCACTTTTTTCTATGTTTCAACATGATTTTTATTTTGTAATATTTTTAATGAAGACCTTCTCTTGTGCATTCATGTATGTGTTTGAAACTTTAAATGAATAATAATGCATATTAATAAAATAAAAATGCACTCTGAATTGAAATGATAAAATCTAAAATAAAATTGTTCTATGTTTATAAAATCCTAAAGAATATGAGGATTAGAAATACCTTGGTAAAATAATCTAAAAAGGTGAACTTAATAACATTTAAGCAAAAATGAATAACATAGTTTAGATTTCAAGAACTAAACCAAACTACAAAACAAAACTATAGAAAAAATTACTTGGTATTTATTGGAAGAATTAAAATTGAGGTAAAATGGGGATGAAAAATCACTTAATAGATTAAAAAAAAAATTTACAAAGAAGTAAAATACTTAGAGAACCATTTAAATCAATCACTAGACAACTATTTCAACTGGAATTAAAATTTCAAAATGGGATCCCTTGTTAATTTTCACAAGAATAATAAAGCAAGAGATAATATAGATTATAAAATCAATTAATAATTAGGCATGGTAGTGAAATCCTAAAGGTAAAGACAAGGGTTGATAGGGTGAGTGAAATCAAGGTAAAAAAATTCATAACAAATAATAGAAAGAATTGAGACTATGAAGAATAAATAGGAAAGGGGAATCAAACCCTAATGAAATATGAAAATAAGATAAACCACTTAAAAAATTATATTTAAAAAATTGAATTAGAAGGTTAAATTCTAAAGCTAAAAGTATATCATGGGTTCTCTAAAATGTATGGAAATAAAAGCTTCTCATAAATTATCTACACTAATTTAATTAATGATATCACCTAAACACATATTAATCTATATAATAGAGTTCAAATTGATTATCACAATAAATAAAAATAATTGTAGAAATTAAAGTAATTATGGTAAAATGATGGTAAAATGATGCACCAAATGAAAGTAGTTGATTCACATTGGTTTTAATTTATAAGGAATCCCTATGATGAAGATATCAAATTCTATAGATTAATGTTCTGTCACTCTAGTTCACATTTGTACCTACAAACTTGATCACCATGAATGTGGACCTAATCTTTTATGCGGACCTAATTTGATGTGTGGGTTTAATTTCATAGAAGTTGGCCTCATTTTATTCTTTCACCTCAATCTTAATATATGAGCTAACATAGGGGTCGTGTTTATAAACACCTTTGGGGAATCTACTAGATCACAAATGTTCTCTTAGGTCAAACATCTAGATAGTTAAAAATAATAACTTTGAGTGAAATGTTTGATGTCGATATAAGGAAAACATGCAATGATCCTAGAATGGTGTCACATATAAACAAATGTAGCGTATATTTTTTCTTTAATTTCTTTGATTTAGATATTTTTCTCATATTTTAGCATGATTTTAAATTAGTTGATGTTTGTCTTGAAATATAACAACCAAGCACAAAAACCAACACATATGCACTTTAACTTAACTCACAATGACTAGTGAGGTAGTCACAAACAAATAGAAACAAATTTTAATTTTTAAAAATGAATAATTCAAATTTGTGACAACATAAATGATCATCAAGTCCACAATCACATATCTAATCCAAATTAGTGAAAAATGAGTCTAGGGGTTGGAAACATAAATTTAAGAATTAGTGATAAGAGAAATTGAAACATGGAATGTTAGAGCTAATGTTCCTCATAATTATACCACTTGTAAACTGATTATACATTTATAACACTGTAATCAAAATGAACATAAAAATAAAAGACATTAATATACAATTTAAATCATTATAACAACATATTTTATATCTAATATAAATATTTAATTTCTGAAAAAAACTTTACCATTTTTTTATTTTAAATTAATAATATAAATATAAATACTTTTATTACTCACCCAAAGCATAGCAACTGTTTGCTTTTGACCTACTTTACAAATTGTGGTGCAACCCTGCTTTAAAAGTTTCTCATTCTAAAGAGTAAGATCATTACATACAAGTAAGATCAATTGGTTTGCTATTTTTATAAGAGTACCACGTCACATTCTATATGGATTAAGTACAACCTTTGTTCATAAAGCGTCCATTAGCATATGCACTCTTCGAAAACAGAAGGAAGTATGGACCACAATTTCCCACTACAAAATTAGTGTTGCAATTACTTTTGGAGCCAAATAAAAGGTCAATGAAATGAGCGTTCAATATTGTTTTGGTCTTTTGAGCAGTCTTTATCATCTTTTTGATGTACCATAAATTTAAGGTTTCCTCTCCACTTTTTCGTTGTCTCATTTTCAAGGTTTGACCTAATTCTTAGCATCTCTTAACTTTTTTTTTCCAGGAAAACAACAATTTCTAATATCATGAGAGCAAATAAGAAAGAATATCTGTAAATGATGTTTACATTAGAAGTGATTATCAGGAGTAATCATAATAATAATATTAGAATTCAGTTGTGTAGTTTTTGAGTCAAACTCATTCACTCATATTTCACGAGTAGTAGTTTGCACGAACATGTTTTTTATGAAAATGAATGGTCTGGTTCGTGCAAACCACTGCTAATGACATATGAGTGAATGAGCTTGACTCAAAAACTACACAATTGAATTCTGATATTAATATTATGATTACTTTATGTTTAAATGAAATTGTATATTACAATACCAAAATAATCAAAGATGTTTAGAGGGGTGAAGCATTGGAACTTTCTGGAAGGTCACCCATCTCAGAACTACTCTAACTCAAATATAATTAACCATGGAGTTTCAGCAAGATTAAGACCACTTAACTTATTAGTCTATTTGTTTAATTGTCTTATGAACCAGTCATCACAGAATCTCATTAGCTCGTATCCACTAATCAATGAAAATTTAACCATTATCTATCATTTATTATATTTTTTGTTTTTATTGAATTGTATTAAATTGATACAATTTAAGTCTTGAAAGTGAATTTTTTAATATTTCTCCAGTAAAATAACTTGGCCATAGATAGAGAGACATTCAAATATCGTACCTAGTTCAATCTTTCAATAGAGACAGCATATTTTTGAATCGTATATAAATTTTAAAGTATTAATTATGACAAGCTTCCAGAATAATGTTTTGCGACTGTTGTCAGGTCACTGACAGGTACTTGGGCTATGGAATTCATAGAAGAATGTTCTCTCGAATATAACGATTGCTCTTGGGCTTCGTTTTTCCAGCTTTTGAGGGCCTTTCCAGTACCACAATCTAAAACCCTACGTCAACTATTCACTGGCCTACTCTATAATCATGACTACTATTTCTCCATGTCAAATCTACACTACATAAGCTTTTGATGTTGAAACCTGTTAAAAACCTCTTCCATACAATTAAGTCTCTACTTCATTTGTGGGGACCTTTTTTCTAGCTTCTAAAATGGTTTGTCTCAAATGAGTGTTCTCCAATAATCATCAACCCACAGGCTAAATCTTCACATTTGTCATCCTCCATATCATGGCCTCTAAAAATAATGGAGAAATGAGTCTTGGGACATGATTCCATAGACCCACATTCCATTCAATGAATCCTCTGCAACATTTTAACCCTTTCAACACAATATACTTTCCCAGGCCAAATACTCTTTGACCACCTTTTTCACTCTACCATTGATCTATATTCAGATCCCTCGAGTGTCATACATGGAATACAAGGGCATACAGACACAGAACACCTGAGCCCACATGATTTTTCTCTTTCTTATTTTGTTTGATTCTAGAAGTTCACAGTTACCCACAGAAGATTGACACCCATCTGCCAATGAAAGATTAGGGTGGTGAAAGTAATCATCATAATTGGTATTGACTAAGGCGTACGGAACATGTACTGCAAGCTCCAACATCTCTGAAATGAACATGAAATGAATCTGCACCTTACATGTTTCGACTTCTCCGCCAATTTAGCAATTATTTCTTCCATAGATTCTTCCTTCTCCATTTATGTTGTCTTGTCATTAAAGATTGCTTAGAGTCCAAGCATACGAGTATCAAAATAAGAGAGCATTAAATGACACTTTTGAATTTCAATTTCCCAGTTTAGTTCATGATTGAGCAGGTACTTAGATGCAGAGAAATTATTTTTAGTACCTGCTCAATCATGAACTAAATTGTCTATAATTTCTATAAAACGTGTTTGACTTTACTTCATCTATTCTACTTTGACCTGATATTTCCCGTTTTCTTCAGACACAATATTGAAATCTTAAATAATTTTTTCTGAAATAGCTTTCTAAATTATTCTGAAAATTAATGTTCAGGTTACTTAAAAACTGGAGTTATGGAATTATGCCCTAAAGTCAGAAAATGGGCAGTCCAAGAAAAGACCAATCATTCAGAACATTACATTATATATAGATAGATATAGATATAAATTTCAATCACAGGATCATCTGATTTGAAATCCTTGCCATCCAAGTTAATGCAGGCATTGATTTTCAGTGTGAGAAATATGTGAAAATTTGGATCACATCCTACAAACAATGATAGGAGTTCATAAGTCTGCTAAATTGTTTCAAAATTGGAATATGTCACTGTCCAAAAATTTAATAAAATTGAAAAGTATTAGAATATGATAGAAGAGAAAATAGAAGTTAACAAAAATACACTACGTTTATATTGAAAAGAAATGTATTTTGGTTAACCTTTTTCTTTGCTTCAAAGTGACCTTCATATATTATTCCCTATACGAATTGTTTCATAATTAGAATATGTTACTGTCCAAAAACTTAATAAAATCAGAAAGTGTTGGAATATGATAGAAGAGAAAATAAAAGTTAACAAGAAATACACTATGTTTACATTGACAAGAAATGTATTTTGGTTAACCTTTCTCTTTGCTTGAAAGTGGCCTCCATATATTATTCCCTACTACTTTCCTATTTATTGTTCTTCCTTGTTTGTGAATTTATTTCTTATTATTCTATTTAAATATTTTTGTATAACAGATAAATAATTAATGATAATTTTATTTCTTATTCATATTAAAAATAATAAATATTTTTTATTTTTTAGTAATTAAATTTGATTTTTAATTTTTGTTAATGATAAATATCCTTTTAACATATTATAGAATTGACAAAAGTAACACAAATTTTATAACAAAAGAGTCTAGTTCCATCATTATGATTATTTTCTCTCCACTAATTTAGTTTGTCAAATTATATGGAACTTTAAAATGATGGTAATATTTAAGAGTATGATCTTTTTTACAAATATGAAATGGTGATATTTGATTAAATTGGAATAGAAATAGATTTTGTATTGGCTTATCCATCAACAATTTACATAGTGTGCCTGCACCATTGTGAAGTTATTAGGAATTATTTTTGGATACACTCTTTTATATTCTTTAGGAGTTAGTCATGTGTAAGATTTATACACTAAGGTTAATTCCACTTGGCTTTGTTGATCAAAATTCATGGCTATGTTTAATTAATTCCTTGTAGATAAAAAAACCACTCAAACAATAATTGAGATCATGGCATCGCAATACTTGCACAAAATTTTAATGTATTATACTAGGCCCTGGTTGAGGGTCTAGAAGTGGGATGTTGATAATTCCTTCAATGATTACACTACTAGAAAAGGGTACAAATTTTTGTCACATCTTCCTACATGTTTCAAAATAAAATTCTAAGTGGCCTTTACAATCTCCTTTTTTAATATAGGGAAAATGCTTTTAAACAATTATGAAAGAAATGACAGAGTTAGAGATTGCTCATTTTGCTTGGCATTTGTTATACCAAGCCCTTCTGATTAGTAATTGTTTAATGCATCTTGGTGTTTCAATTTTGAGATGCCTATTTTGTGGGTAATTGGAATCTTAGTTGTATTCTTTTGGTTTTGGGCTCATGAATAAAAGTATTAATAATTGATTGATGACTTTTGAATAGATTTTTAATTGAGTAATACATGGAATAATGATTTGTTACACTATGGAACCGAATTTTCAACAAGATTCTCCCAACTATGGCATACCTTTAGATTTGAATTAATTTTTACAAATGGAAAGATATGAATTTTACTATATTCACTAATACTAATGTAGATTCAATATTTTTACTCACACCAAAATGTTGACAATTTCTAATGTAATCATGTATCTAGATATAGGTGTTGGACTAATCACCAATGTCTCCCTTCGAATTCAAGACATGGACTAACCACCTCCCATGGATCTATTTACCTCTAGCATTTGTATTAGGCATTAATAGGTCAATATTTTGGTGCATCGAAAAACATGTTCCATCAAATGGTATCAAAGTCATGGTCATGGGTTTGAATCCCCTCTAGTGATGTTGAGGGGGGATTGTTGGATTAATCGCTAGCGTCTCCCTTTGGATTCAAGAAATGGACTACCCACCTCCTATGGGTTCGTTTATCTCTAATGTTTGTATCAAGCATTAACAGGTTGATCTTTTGGCATAATGACAAACATGTTCCAACAATAGGTTCAAGGTAATAAATTTCCCTTTGAGGTGTAGCATATTTAGACCCTACTTGATCATTAGGGGAATGTACAAGCCCTACATTGTTGTCGAGGTCTCATACTTTTTCCATCTTGTGATAGATCTCCATACTAGGGGTTGTAGTGTTGCCACATAGAATCGTATTGGTATCATTCTCAAAACCATTGAAGAGACTTCTCTCCATCATTAGTTGGGAATTATTCTAGATAGATTCTCTAGGTGGAAATAAAGAAAAAAATCATGTGGTTATCATTCCTTGGAATCCCCTCTAAGGCATGAATGGATCCTCCAATGATTAAGGTAGGTTTCATTTCCTAACACTTGTCATCTCCCTTCTAAGGATTGTTTAGATAAGACTACACATGTATTTTTAGCTGCAAGAGGGCCTTAAGGAGGATGAAGAAATCATTCTTAGTAAGTGATAATAGATTTCCACAATCCATGTAGACTATTGCAAGAGTTTATGGATTTGATTGTGTTCAAATTTTTGCATTAAAAATTTGGACACAATCAAATCCATAAACTCTTGCAATAATCATTCTTAGTAGTTAGGAGCTAATAAAAGAAGGGAAATAATTGTTTAATGAGAATATTTGTGATTGATATGCACTATCGCATATCTCGACCATGTATTGAATTCTTTGTGTCAATACTAAAAGATCCACATACCCTCTATCTATAGCCTTTAGAGTGGTTGGTTCTACAAGTGAAGAAAATGATTGGTAAATTTCCTAGAAAATCTTAGATATAATTGATAAATATGTATTTATATCCAACCCCAAACCCTTCATCTGTGTTATTGATTGTAATGTGTGTTTTCTCAATTAGTTGTGTTATGTTTGCATATATTTTCAAACTAGTTATTATGATCCATCTATGTCAACCATGATATTGTATATTCTCTTAATATTTATATAATTTGAACCTTTATGGTGTCCATATGAGTCATCGAGGCCATGGGGATTTGTAAATATTTGGTGGATTACTAATATAATTTAGATATGTTACCACAAGCATCCTCTAGTTTTTTATTTGTCCATCCAAATTATTTTAGTTATTTTTTCATTTTTTATGATCAAGTATTTTTTTATTTTACATATTTTAGTATAATTTGATTCCCAATATTCTATTTTTCCTACTCCTAACTACATATTTGATTTAAAGCAATTCTTTTATTAATCCTAATTGAGTAGTTATTTCTACTGATGACTCTATTTGTGTTTACAGTTATTTTTTTCTTATCATTTTGGTCATATTTTCCATGATTTCTTCTAGTGTGACATTTTTTTAAGCATTATTTTTTATAGTGCGACTAGTAAATTTCTCTTTTAACTCAGAATTTTGCATTGGTATTTTTGTGTGAAGTTACTTTGTGTTCTTCTAGGCTTGCATAAGTATGTTCAGTTTCATTATCACTATTTAAGTATATTTCTTCTATGTATCCAAATATTCTTTTATTCCTTTTTTCTATTATTTTTCCTTCTCTCCTCTATTTTTTTGGTGGAGTTGGAGATTAATATTTTTTTCTTTCTTTAGTTTCTAATTAGTTTATTCTTATATCTCTTATATATGTGTTTCCTCTTTGTACATTGGTTACTCATGCTATTTTGTATGGGGTGGTAATGAGTATGGTGTATCAATTTTTACTTATTTATTTTGTAGTTCTTTTCTTCCTACAACCTTATCATAGGCCTAGTGTGCTACTATGATAGCCTCTTCATTTTATTTTTAATATATTCTCCATATTGTGCAATATGATATTTTTAAATCTATGTTTTATTCTAAATGATTGATCTTATAGACTTTGTACCTTATTTATTGTAATAGGAGAGATAAGTATTTACATATTTCTTCCAATGCTCTTATTTTTTATTGATATGCCTATCTTGAGATCTTTCTCTCTTTGTATGTTGATGTACTTTTGTAGAGCTATTTTTCTCCTCTATATATTTTTCAATTATTTGCTCATGTAATAAGGGCTAGTTGTGATGAAATTGATCAATTCCTTAATAATTACCACTTTATTATTAGTAGTGGATCAAGAGTTTGTTTAGACCTCCTCTAATGGATTTATTTCTATGTATATAATATTTCCAAACTAGGGTAGTTTCTTGAAATTTCTCTTGTATTATGTGTTTTCCTTATCCTTCATATTAAATATTATACCTTTGTATTTTCTCTTTTTCTTAGTCTAAATTGTCAATATACTATTCTAATTTCCTTTGTGCTATTTAATTTTTCTTTTGGTTTTTATGTTTCCCTCTTGATTCCACCTTTTTCCTATAACTCATTAGTAATAAGTTTTTATTGTTTCTTCTATTTGAATTATTTTTAGTTTACTCTCTCTCTCTCTCTCTCTCTCTCTCTCTCTCTCTCTCTCTCTCTCTCTCTCTCTCTCTCTCTCTCTCTCTATATATATATATATATATATATATATATATATATATATATATACATTCTTCTATTATTATTTTCCCCTATAGTGTTGTGCTTCAACTAGTAGTTCCTACTCATTTTGATCACCACTTTAGAGGTTTTGTGGCTTATTTCTTTATGGTTTATATATATATATATATATATATATATATATATATATATATAACAATATTATTTAAGGACTTTTCATAGGGTTTCATTGAGATGGAGATCAACAAGGTGTATAGAATGACTTTCAACCATGAATTTCATCCAATTAGAATCAGGATCTCCATCAATTAGGGGGATTGGAATGGGTTAGAACTAATTTTCTATGATTAACCTAATCAAACTATATGCCCTAATACATAAGTTGAAAGAATCCAACAACTGGTAAACAAAAATAGTCAATTGCAAGAAGATTTGGGAAGTGTAGAGGACTATGTACCTACCCAAAAAATTGATGTTGAGCTAAATAAGAGGACTTATACATGCAATGGAAAATGAGTGCTTGTAGAGGTGTCCTGCTAAATTTTTTAGGCCCTCTTGTGGCAAATCTGAGATTTCCATTTTCACTTATAATTTTTTTGATATACTGTCAGATAATTTTGTAAGTGAGTTTCTATGACTTGGCAATATTTAGGGCTTTGAATGCAACAATGAACAACTTGTCTTAAATCTTCCTTTAATCCTCTTCAAACCTCAAACTTGCACATTCAAAGAGGGGAAATTTTAGGCCATTTAGGGGCTTGCCTTAGTCAAACCCTGTGTAAGTGTTTCCACTTACATAATGTAAATGTTAATGATAAATGGATAATTGAAAGGAATGAATGATGAAATCATAAAGTGTTGCAACTCACCACCCTTCAATAGCTTCCTTGAAGGACTAAAGTCATTCACATCACTTCAATGTCTTGGATCTTTCTTTCTTGATTTCTTGAATGCTTTGGAGATCTATAAAAGTGGTTAGCCTTTACAAAACAATGATAAAATGACAGCATTAACTCACATACACTTGGAAATGATGCTTGGATCTTGAATTGCTACAATAAAGCTCTGAAATAATGCTCTTGACTTGATCTTGACAATAATACTTGCTCATAAAATCTCCTCACTTCCATCTAGTTTCAAATGGTGAAAAGATTAGGTATTTATAGGTATTTGTTCAATTTCACAAAAATAGATCTTGCTAGAAGATATTTTCAAGTTGGGTTTTGAATGTTAAAATGGATGTTGAGAAATTCCAAAAATTATGTCCTAGATAAGAAAGGGGACCCATTCATCCTTGGTAAAATGGGTCTTAGCCCTGATTTCTAAGACATTAAGTATTGGGGGAAAGATAATAGTTGGATGAATTTGTTCAATTCTTGAAATTTCTTAGAAATTAGTACAAATAGGTTATGGAATACATAATTTTAGGAAATTGGGGACCAAATTAGGCTCAATAATGTAGGGGGAGAAAAACATAATGTGAAATTGTCATGGGTGACAATTTATGATGCTACATTTAGCCCCAACTTTGGTGAGAGTATGAACTTATACTCAAACTCACACTAAAGTAGAATATATATGTCCAAAAGGGTCTGATTGTCCAAGTGTTGAAAAAATAGGAAGACTAACGATCAAGGGAGATGGCCAAGCCCCCAAGATCCAAGATCCCATGGAAAATTGGAACATAGGCACAAGGGAACACACATATGTATAGAATGTCAACGTGAAATGTAAAAGGAGGATATAGACTAACAAGTCATGTTATTCTAGTAGCCATAACAAAGGAATTCATGACTCATACCATAGAAAAGTATGATATTTACTAGGTGAATCACAAACATGAAGGCACACGGGCTTGTGAGGACCACTTTTCACTAGGTGATACCCTAAGATAAGGTAGAAAAACAAGAAACACACTAGGTCTAGTGAGGATTTCCTTTTACTAGTTGTGTAGACACCCAAAATTTTCCATGTCATAACATTGCCTAGTCATACATGACCTTGTAACACATCTTGTAATATTTTACCCTAGGTCATTACATTATCCCATTTATCCCACTTGATCACCTTCCAAATTAATTAAATAAATCTCATTTATTTAATTAGTTCCCCTTCACATGTATCAAAATAATTCAAATTAAATATTTGAATTAATCCCTCACTTATTACCACATTTCAACACATGTCACATGACGACAACTCTTCACATGCATAAATAATTTAAATAATTTTATTATTTAAATTATAAGATTCCCACTCACATCCTATTTTTAGCCCCACATATTTGTGTCATAGGCATCTTTTCCTCCAAAATAAATAAAAGAATCCCACTTATTCCCTCACATCCTAAATTTAGCCTCATGTCATAACCCACTTAATGTGTGTCATAGGCACTAAAACCAACTTTTAATCCTAGCCATACACATCACATAATTGAATTTTAATCTTGGCCATTGAATCGAATCAGCTCTTGCTTATAAATCTAGCCTCACACAAGCCATGTGCATCAAATATTCTTCTAGTATCCTCACTCTGCCAAAATTTCCTCCAATCTTCTCTTCTATTTATTTATCTTCTTTTATAATCTTTCATCTCAACATTATGCTAAGAAAATGAGCAATCAACATATCAAATCATTCAATCCTTCAAAATATTACATTCTCATGCAGGTGGAGAAGAGCAATGGAGATAAATCAAATCTAGCTTGGAGATTGGTTTTATTTGCTTTCTTATTTTTATTTTCATGCTAGTTTGTCCTCTATTTTGCTTGTTAGGGTTTCATTATTATTGTTTATGCATTTTCCCTAAGATAATTTTAACCCTAACTACATAGGGGAAAAATGTTGAAACATGTTTTTTTGGGTATCTCTTGATAATTTTTACCCTAACTACAAAGGGAAAAATGTTTCAACATTTTTCCCCTATGTAGTTGGGGTAAGATAATTTTTACCCTAACTACATAGGTGTTTGATCTTGATGAAGACATAGGGGAAAAATGTTGAAACATGTTATTTGGGTATCTCTTGACATACCTCATCTTTTCTAATGCAATATTATCACCATCCTATTGGAAGTGTTGTCATAAAAATACTAAGTATAGTACCTAGAATGGCGCATGTTATTCCTATGTGACATAGTCTTTGGAGACCACATCCTTTCTCTCCTATGATGCATACATCCATTCCATTCACTATGACCTATCCTTTTTATCTATCCATTTATCATGAGCCTTCTACCCCTTATCCTATCACCCACCCTTTCATCCATCAATCCTATCTATCTCCTTGCACCTAGACTTGGTTTTCCCTTTTCATTGGTATATATAGCACAAAGGCTACCCAAATTGTCATCCATTGACATTTCAAAAAAGTTGTGAAAAAAATACAAAAAAATTCAAGGTCCTAAAAAATCCAAAAAAATCAAAACATTTAGAAAATCCAAAAAAATTAAAACATTCTCAAAATCCAAAAATCAAAACATTCTCAAAACCCAAAAATCAAAACATTTCAAAAAATACAAAAAAATCAAAATATCCCAAAAATACAAAAAAATGGAAAAGGTCCTAAAAAAGACAAAAAAATCAAATAGCCAACAAAAATCCAAGCAATAAAATCAAACCAAATCACTACTTCCAATTAATTCTTCAAATCAATTCAATGCATCAATTCAACTCCTTCAAACCCATTCTTCTAATCAATCCAATCATTGTGATCAAATTAAATCATTTCTTCATCAATCCGATCAATCAAAATGATTCCAAGCAAATCAATTCCTCAATTTGAGTCATCAATCTAATCATCCAATCAATAAAAATAATTCCAAGCAATCTTGATCCAAATGCAAATCAATCCTTAAAACCATACCAATCAAGTCAATCAAACAAGTCCAATTATCCAATCACATCATTTGGTCTTGATCCTAATATTGTTGCAAACCTAATCAATTAATCAATCAATCATCCTTGTGTTGATCTAGGGATATATTGTTCCCCACAATGTCAACACTATCATCATCATCAATTAATCAATTACTCATCGGTTTACAACTTGATAGGGTGATACCTTGTTTGTTTTTGTATCATTTGTGCATGCTTGCTTGCTTTCTTGTGTGTGTTATCATTTCAATTTGCATTTGCATCAAATACGAATCACTCTCAGCTAATATTTATATCTTGTGTCTAGACAAGGTTGTATTACACTATGGCACAAGACACATCGTTTCCTTGATCCTTATACCTTGGTGCATAATGTCTTGTGTTATATCAAACATATGATTGCTCACTTTATTGAAGCATAGCATGTCCTCTTTCATTCACTTATTATCTTGTATCACTCATCTTAACCCTCTTTATCGTTTCATTCATTGCAAGAGCATACCCATTTTTTTCCAACCCACCTATCCTCTCGAGGGGGCATCATCATTATTATACCCTACATCATCATCCCATTTCTTTATATCTTTTGCATCATCATATTCTTTTATCATCCCTTTCCTTCATTCATCTTACTCTTCACTTCCTTAAGTGGTTGGGGCATCATCTTTTTTCTCCTCTATCCATGTACCTTAGCTTCTTTGAAATGATGTTACTCGACATAAATCTCATCATCTCAAAGAGGGGAAAAATGTAGACACCCAAAATTGTACATGTCATAACATTACCTAGTCATACATGACCTTGTAAGACATCTTGTAATATTTTACCCTAGGTAATTACATTATCCCACTTATCCCATTTATCCCACTTGATCACCTTCCCAATTAATTAAGTAAATCTCATTTTTTTAATTAATTCCCCATCACATGTCTCAAAATACTTCAAATTAATTATTTGAATTAATCCCTCAGTTATTACCACATTGAAACATGTGTCACATGACTACAACTCATGCACAAATAATTTAAATAATTTTATTATTTAAATTATGAGATTCTCACTCACATCCTATTTTTAGCCCCACTTATTTGTGCATCATAGGCATCTTTTCCTCCAAAATAAATAAAAGAATCCCACTTATTCCCTCACATCCTAATTTTAGCCTCATGTCATAACCTACTTAATGTGTGTCATAAGCACTCAAATCAACTTTTAATCCTAGCCATATACATCACATAATTGACTTTTAATCTTGGCCATTGAATCAAATCAGCTCTTGCCTATAAATCTAGCCTCACACAATCCATTTGCATCGAACCTTCTTCTAGTATCCTCACTCTGCCAAAATTTCCTCCAATCTTCTCATCTATCTATTTTGTTGAGATTATGGATGCACAGTCCCTGAAGCTCCGGAATCTTCAATGAAGGACCCTTGCCAGGAAACATAATCAACCACACAGAAAGTGTTTGAAATTAGGCATGAACAATGGAGATTCTATATTGATCTATATTATGAGATTAGATGATTTAAAAATGTACAAAATGCTTGAATATATAGGAAAAAGAGAAAACCTAAGATGCATGAGATGTTGACATGTGTCTTGATCTAACAACATGTGACAACATGTGAACCCTATCTAGGAAATTATTAAATGTTGAGATAGGTTCTAGAAGGAAAAATCAACTTCTAGAAGGAATCTTATCCCTACAAACAAGGGAGAATTACCCCATTATTAAATGATTTATTAAAAATTCAACCTAGGACTAAATGATATATGACCTAAGTTAACTTATGCTAGTGTAATAATTAATTTAATTACACTAACATCCCCTCATTAGTTCAATTTGTGGAGGAAAATGCAGTGATTATGCAAAGATAATGATGATGATGATGATGGGTCCTAGCTACGAGGCCATGTTAGGTACCCATGTACATGATGAAGATGCAAAAAAATCTCCCACAATCGGAGAAAAGGGGAAAATTCAGTGGGAACAAAACCCCTCTCCAAAAAGGAGATGAAAATGCGAAAATGTGAGATAGGATGGGAAGGATGGAAGACTCCCAAATACCCTCCAAGGACACCATCCATCACATGGATACAATAAAATATCCCCCCCATAGGGAGGAAAGAGAGAGACAATATATCCTCCCCAGAAGATGTGATCACCTACAAAAATGGTAAGTGTCTGAAGACAAAACATGATCCAATGTTGACAAAAAACTTGTCTCCCTTTCGGAAGAAATAGAACCAAGTGCAAGTGAAGGGATGCTTCCCATTCTAGATAGGAATTGACGGAAGGAAGGATGAAGGTGGATGATGATGTCTCTGAACTTTGCTCATGTGTCTCCTTTCCTGATGATGAAGATACCATAGTCCCAAACAATGAAGAGGGTGACAAACTAGGATGATCTAGAAACTGATGTTGAACAATATCCAAAGACTAAGATGGAATGAATATGATGGAGACTTGATAGCCCCCTGAATGAAGTGTCCTCAAAACCATTGAAAGAAGTCTGAAGCAAAGTCAATGGTAGATGCTAAAGAAACCTCAAATCCTAAATGGAATGACAGGGAAGAAGTCTCAGATATGAAATCTATGAAGAGAAATCAAGTGCCTCCAAGATAGTCTTAGGATCTCCAATCAAGGTTGAGACAAAGGAATGAGGAGACTCAAGAAAACTCTCCAAAGGGGAATCTAAATAGAGGAGTGATATCCCCTCAAGAATGTCCTCCAAACCTGTAGAAGTATCCAAGTTAGTGATACCTGAAACAAAGCCATCTTGTGATGCCAAGTCTGGAAAACTAAATGTGTCCTAATGGATGATGATAGTATAAGCCTCAATCAATGAATCTAGACAACGAAGCACTGAATGTGAAGGGATACCAAATTTCTCTGATGGAGAAGAAGCATGTAAGGGAACCTTGTCAACCTCTTCGGAAGATTCAAGGTAATCAACCTCCTACACAACAATATCATCATGGGGTACCTAATCTGAAGAGTGACATTCTAAATCATGATCATCAGGAATGGTAGAGTGTCTGAATCTCCATAGATCTCCCAAAGCTTAGCCCAAAGGATATGAGGACAATCACAATGATCAATAGAACTCAAAACATCACAATCAACTTGCATTGAAATGATCTCCAAGATAGTGTATCTGCTACAACTACAAACAAATTCAAGAATACCTTCACTTGGATGGGGAACTATACCATACAGATGAGGCAATAGATCAAGTGATTGGAGATGGTGGTTGATCCCATCTCACCATTGTGAATATTTTCCCTTGTGCAACATAACCAAAGAAGGAGTATATGCAAGCCGCATAATGAAATTTCTCCAAAAAAAACAAAGACAATGACCTTCAATAGCAAATAAAGACTTCCAAAGAGATATGCAACTAAAGTGATGCTACCCAAATCAAAAAATATTTTCCCAAGCTTCAAGATATCCAAGTTATTGAGAAAATGCACCAAACTAAAAATACTCATTGCAAGAGTACCTGGAAAAGCCTCTGAATTATCTTCCTGATGCCGCTACAATCATTAAAATTTGATGAATGGTTGCGAAGATATTGGTCGTTGAGTCCAAAGTGGAGGATTGACTTCAGTTGAGTGTAGAATTTTCTGCAAGCAAAATTTTTATAATTGATTGCACCAATGAATAGTGCTATAAATTCTCTTTTTGTTGGTATCTTTTTTGCAAATTTTGATACTATGGAGTGAAGATATGGCTCTCGGAAGAAAAACTGCAATTTGAACTGAACAAGCTAACTAGGTGCAAAATTATAGCACCCAGGGGCTAAAAAAATAAGCCCTTGGTCATTGATGTGACCACGGGCATAGAATAGGAAAAAAAATCCCCACCAGATGAGGTGGCATCGAAGCTACAGAACTGGGTGGAGTGGAGATTTTAGGTGGCACTGCTCATTATAGTGAACCCACCTAGTTCCAATGTAACCAGGACTTAATGAACAGGGTTGTTGGTAGGTTCAGGAGGATGCCAGCAGAGGCGGGTGATCGATGGCAAGGAAATACATCAAAGGACGGTGGAAGAAATGGCTGAGAAAAGAGACGTTAGCGTAAAGTAGAGCCTGCTGTGATCATCAGATGATGAAGAAAGAACGGTTTGTATGCGAGCACGGACAACCGACGATAAAGAAAATGAAGGCTTGGCAGGAGAAAAGATGATGGTCCACCATGATGTGATTGATGGAGGGCCCGGCCGACAAATTGGCAAGGTACCTTCCAATAAATACGCTGACCACCAAAAGGACTCTACAAACTGTGAAAAAATAAACTGACCACAATTTTTTTTGCAGATTTTTAAATAATGATTCTCTTATGATTTTTTAATATTGCAATTTTTGCAATTCAAAAATCAAATAAACCTAAAAAGATATAGGTCGATTATTTTGAAAAATCAAACCCCATAGAATGCGAACAAAGGATTAAAATGCAGGTCACTCAAAATATTTTTTTGAAACTATAGAATATGCCTATATAATCTATTTTTTTGCCAAAAAACAAGAGATATTGCCTGAATTTTTTTTTTTTAAATGCCTGCGACTAGAAAAAAATTTGCCTTAAAGGACAACTGATCGGGGTGGATTTTCTTACTACAAATTTGTACGGATTGTACTAGTTGATTTTGCAAACCCAAATACCTCTGATGGCTCCCAGGTTGATGAATCTGATTTTGATGATTGGAAAAGTGATGGTAGATATGAAATTCGTCACAAAGATGGTAGACTTCTTCATTCTTAAATGGGAGGCCATTATCCATGATTATGGACTGAGGGACACCATACCGACAAATGATATAGTTCAGGATAAACTTAGAGATCTGTGTACCAGTAATGTATGTCATAGGAATAGCCTCAATGCACTTCATAAAGTACTTTGTGGCAGTGATAATGAACTTGTGGCCATTGGATGATGTGGGATGGATCTTACCTATGAGTTCAAGTCCCCATTGGATGAAGGGCCATGGTAACATTATAGGAAGGAGCTCCTATGTTGGTTCATGTATCAAGTCTCCATGAACTTAGCATTGAAGACATTTCTATACAAAGACATATGAGTCATTTTCCATAGTAGGCCAATAATAACCCAGTCTCATAATAACCGCTAGAATGGGAACCACATATACCCTCATGCACCCCTCACAAGGTTGCTTATGCTTCATTGGAATCAAGACATCTTAGTACAGTATTATCTAGGGCACGTCTATATAGGGTGTCTCGAACGATGGTGTATTTGGCTAACTTACAAAGGAATGTCCTACATTGGTTGTTTGATAGGCCAGTGGGTATGATTTCGGCATGAAGGTAGTCATAGATTTCTTTGTACCATGGGGAATCAGGACCAACAATGTCACATACCATCTCAGAATCTAGGATATCATAGGTTGGGACCAAAAGTTGTTCTACCAAGAACTCAAAATTAGGCATGTTGCTAGGAATGTCTAGAAGTGATGGAATTGTAGCCATAGCGTCTACTGCCCTATTTAAAACATAAGGTATATGATGAAATTCGACCTTGTAAAAGTACTCTTTAAAGCTATCAGCCATGCATTTGTATGGAGCAAGCTTCTTATCCTTAGTCTCATAATCATCATTTACCTGTCTGATTACTAGTTGAGAATTTCCATATACCTATAGGTTCTTAATTTTCCACTTGACTACCATGTGTAACCCTATCACTAGAGAGTCATACTCTACTATGTTGTTAGTACATGGGAATGCAATCTTGAATGATTTAGGGATGGAATCACCCTGTGGTGTGATTAATAGTATACCAATCCCTGAGCCATGATTTGTATGTGAGCCATCAAAGTACAATTTCATGTTGTGTTTATGTCAATTGTGAATATAAATTCATCAAAAAAGTCTACAACTAATGGGTGATCGGCTTGTATTGGTGCATCAGCTAACTGATCAACAATGACTTGTCCTTTAATAGCCTTTCTCTCTACATACTGGATATCATACTCACTAAGTATCATAACCCATTTGGCTAGTCACCCTGTTAATGCTTCCTTGCTAAGAAGATATTTCAGAGGATCTATTTTGGCAATCAGCATTGTTTGATGGTTTAGCATATAGTGCCTTAGCTTTTTAGTAGCAAATAATACTGCAAGATAGGCACGTTCAATGGTGCTATAGTTGAGCTCATAACCTACCAAAGTCCGACTGATATAATATACTGCCCTTTCATGACCTTCATCATCATTCTATGCAAGCAATGCTCCGAGTGATGAATGGGTTGTTGTAATATAAAGAATTAGTGGTCACCCTTCAACAGGTGGCATTAAGACTAGTGGTGTGAGTAGATATTCTTTAATCAGTTGAAAATCCTCTCTGCACCTAACTGTCCATGCAAAGGGTACCCCTTTCTTAAGTAGATGTTGAAAAGGATGTGTCTTATGTGCTAACTGCACTATAAATCTTATGAAGGATTGCAATCTTCCTTGTAATGTCCTTAGTTGAATGAGATTAGTTTGTGGAGGCATGTCTATGATCTCTTTTACCTTAGCCGGATCCACTTCAATGCCTCGTCTGGAAATGATATAGCCTAAAAGCTTTCCTGACTTTACTCCAGACACACATTTCTTGGGATTGAGTCTCACTTTATACTTCTCCAACCTTTAAAATATCTTATCTAAAACATGTAAATGTTTTTCCCTTACAGTCTTGGATTTAACTATAAGGTCATCGAAATAATCCTCCATAAGAGTGTGTACTAGATCATGAAAAATGGTGGTCATGGCATGTTGATAGGTTGCTCCAACATTTTTGAGTTCAAAGGGCATAACATTCCAGCAATACGTTCCCCAAGGACATGTGAAAGTTTTCTTAGATTGGTCTTCAATTTCAATTTCGATCTGATTATATCCTAAAAACCCATCCATAAGGGACAATATCTCATACCCTACTATCATGTCTACTATCATGTCTATGTTAGGCAAAGGGAAGTCATCCTTAGGACAAGCCTTGCTGATATCTCTAAAATTGGTGCAGATGTGGATGCCCCCTGTTGGTTTAGTGACTGGTACAAGATTGGAAATCTAATCTGCATAGTCGATTGACCTAATGAAACCAACGTCTAACAATTTCATGAGTTCTGCCTTGACTAGTAGAGCAATCTGTGGATGCATTTTCCTCAATTTTTGTTTCACTGGTTTGACACCTAGTTGTAAGGGAAAGTGATGTAGAACAAGTTTAGGATCCAACCTAGGCATGTCCGCATATGACTAGGCAAGATTTATCTATCTCTGTCTAAAGAAGTTGTGGAATTCAGGCTGCTCTTCTATGGTTAATGATGCTGCAATATAAACTAGTTGAGGATTATCTTCTGTGCCTATGTTGACTTCTACTGATTCTTCAATGAGCATGGGTGAATTTTCCTATGCAATGGGGAGAATGTTCAAACCTCCATCTGTAGGTGCCTCAGAGAGGTTTTCGCCTTCGGATGCATCCTTTATTTTTACTATTTCATTGTCTAGAGGTTCCTTTTAGATTTCACCTAGAGACTCTCCTTTTTTATCTTTTTAATTCTCTTTCTCATTTTTGTGACTGGAGAGTTGAACAGATTCCTATTGTCCAAGTCAATGGTAAAACCATCCTTGTGATCCCTGCTAGGTATGCCTTCTCGTAATCCCAGAAACTCAGCAATTGCTTCGTCATTCTCAAAACTGTCTAAGATGGGTGGGTCTTGTTGATCCCAATCAATGAGTTGGGGATAAACTAAGGGCATGTCATTGTCAGAGTTATCAAATTTTAACCGAGTCAAGGTAAGGACTGAGTTGTTCATATGGTCACAAAATTCTTGTACTAATTCCTATTTTCTCTTTGGTTTAGATCTAGGTAGATTGAGAGGTGGGACTAATGCCAAGGTTTGGTTATCTGACACAGATGTATCAGGTTGCCAAGAGGTAGGATCAAGTGATTCCCAATAGTAATGTTTAAACCATTCCTCGTTTGTCATATTCTTGAGTGGACAAGAATTCAATGGATTTGGTGAGGATCTCAACATTAAGTCAAGTTCTCCAAATAGCTTGTCAAGGTCCATGGGAGAGGTAGAGGATAAGGAATCCCACTCATATTTGTTTGAGTCAGGGCATTCACAGTGATGTTGGTTAGATGGTTCATGAGATGTCTGAATACCTTTTGAATCACTTACTTCCTCGATTAAGGGTGATACGGTAATAGGATCACCAATTTGAATCAGTTGAAACCCAAGCCCTAAGCCCTTTGGCCATTGAGAAACAAAGATTGGTTCAACCCTCCCATCTTGATTTAAGCCTAAACCACTCTGTCCATTATATCCCTTGCTATGTATGATTGTGAAACCTTTTCCATATAGATCCATAGTATTGTGAGCAAGTGAGAGTGTTTCTTCATTATCTTCCCTAGATAGCCAAGAGGTGACATCTTCTGTATTTACGGCCTCTTTGCTTAATTCTCCCCATTTATTGAAAGTTGTTGTGGGAGGAATGTATATCGTGACCATAGATTGTCTCCTATCTGATGTAGGTAAATCGTATCTTCATGTAATATTCTCCACAACCCTTATCTTGGATCTCAACCCTAGGAGTGGTAGGAAATGAAGGTGAAATAGATTTTCGAGTGGGTATGGATGGATCAACATATTTAGATGAATTGGACGATGAAGCCTCTTGGTTTACTGGCACTTGGCGTTGAGGTATCTCTTTTAGATTGGTGCAATATTGGAATGGATCTGGGTCACCATCTATAATTATTTTAGTGCCATTGTAAGGGAATTTAAGACATTGATGATATGTGGAAGGGACCACCTTCATGGCATGAATCCATGGTCTACCTAGCAGAAGGTTGTATCGAAGGGTGAGATCCAAGACTTGGAATTTTGTCTCCATTACTGTAGGCCCAATTCTGATAGGAAGTGTTACCAGCCCCTTTGATTTTTGTTCCTCATCATCATAAGCTTTAATGACAATACTTTTGGTTGTGTCTACACATGCTTCTGAGAAACCTAATGCCTTAATTAGTTTTAAAGTGCATAGATTTAACCCTACTCCTCCGTCTACCAAAACTCATCTAACTTTGGTGTCATCAACAAGGACTTCAAGATGCAAAGGATTGTTATGGTTTGTCTTTTTAGTTTCGTAGTCTTGTTCTGAAAACGTGGCATGATTATTATTGGTCAAATAGCCCACTATTTCCTAGAAATGATCGACATTGAGATCATTTGGGATAGTGGCATTTTGTAAAGCTTTATCTAAGATAGATCGATGCTCAGGGGAAATACGCAACAGGTCCAAGATTGAGATTTGGGTTGGGGTCTTCCCCAATTGGTCAAGTAGGTTATATTGTGACCTGGAAGGTTGTGGTGTTTGCTGCAATGGAGGACCTTGGATAGTGATCTTAGTATGATGAGTGTTGACAACACACTCAGGATTTGTATTGATATTCTCATCGGCGGTGTGAAGGTGGTTAATGGTTTTGCCACTATTATAATCATGCTTGATATTTGCATAGTTGGCAAACATATTGGTCTTGTTACTCAGACTAGGGACATTTCCTTTCCCATGGTCATGTAATGGATCAGAAAAGACTTGATGATCAGTGTTTGATGATTTTTGTTTCTATCCACTAACTTCAATTATTCTCTTTTTGACAAGATCATGTATCATACTTTTTAGTTGGCAACAATTTTGTAGATTATGTCCCTTAGTTCTATGATAATCACAAAAGGCATTATCATCCCACCAAATTGGTTTAAATTGTCCTAGATCATATTGTCTTGGCTCTTGAAGTTGTGTAAGATTATGTTGTAACAATTGTTTGAATACAGACTCAATGGGTTCACCTAAGGGAGTGAACTCACGTTTTTGAAACCTCCTTTGTTGTGGATGCTGAGTATTTTGGACCATGTTGGAAGGTTGATTGACATCATTAAGCATGTTGGCCGAAGAGTTAGGTCCTTGTAATGTGATGATTGGTCCCACTTGTATAGTTTTAGCATCAACTACCCCATCATTGGTGACATTTTTGTTCTGAGACCAAAATATGTTTCTGCCATTAGGGGCATTTGGCACTATCAGATTTCTATTGGATGTCGATGTCTTAAGTTCTCCTTTTTCAATGAGATCCTTTTCTATTATAACCCATTTTTCCACTAGTTCTGAAAAGGATGTACAACAATGTACCCTTAAGTTACTCCTTAGTTTTGCATGAAGGTTTTCCTAGAACATAGTGACTTTTTGTTTTTTCAGGTATCTCGACAAGACACCGATTGGCTATAGTCCTCCATCTCTGGAAGAAAGTGATGAAAGTTTCACCTTCGTCTTGTGTTGTGTGTTACAAGGTTGCTATATTTATCTCATGGTCTACATTGAAGAAGAATTGCTCAACAAATTTCTCAGCCAGTTCACCCCAAGATTTGATGCCTTAGTATAGACCTGAAAACCACTCTAGTGCAATTCGTACAAGACTTCTTGGAAATAGTCTCATAAGATATGTGGGGTCATAAGCGACATCTATGTACATGGTAGAAAATTCCCTTATATTTTCTATCAGATTTCATTTGCCATTGTACTTAGGGAGATTCGGTATGACATACCCCTGAGGGAAAGGTGTCATGTACAATTTTTTATCAAAGGGAAATGAGCATATGTCCTTTGTTGAAAATGATTTCTTAGTTGACACCACCATGTTGTCTATTTTTGTTTGTAGTGCATGCATTTGTGTTTGCAAGATGTCAACCTAGGTTAATGATGTGTTGGATGGATTATGTGGGTCTATGTATGTATTTTAAAATCTAAGGTCTCGTGATGGGTTTCGATTGAATGTTGGTATTTGATGTGGATTTTGATTCAGAATGTTAGTGAATGTGTTCTAGTTTGGAATCTGCGTAAATTGGTTTTGACTTGGAATCTATGTGAATGGATTCTGACTACCATTCTGGGAAAAAGGATTCTGATTCAGAATTTGTATGAATTGGTTTTGATTTGGATTTTGTGTGAATGGATTATGGCTACCAATCTAGGAGAATTGATTCTAATTCAGAATCTGTGTGAATGGATTCTGACCGCCAATCTGGGAGAAGGGATTCTGATTGCCATATTGGAATGAGGGAATGCCTCTTGTTTGTGTAGTCTGCGGTATAGTAATAGTGACATGAACACTAGGTATGGCTGTTGATTGTGGTATATTACCGATGACATGAACACTACGTATGGCCATTGACCGTGGTATGGTACTCGTGACACTGACATTTGGTGTAGAAGCGGACATTTTAGATCTTTTATTCCCAACAAGAGGACCGAAGGGAGTGGACGATAATGCCCCTATTATGAAATTAAATCCCAATGTCATGCCAAATGTACCAAATGGAGACATATGGACTGTCATACTCTATGTAGGTATTCCAAATGGTATGGTTGTATTTACCTAAGGTATAGTAGTACTGGTAGTCATTTTATTTGCCCCTTGTGTAGGTTGAGCATGTAAGGTTCGAATATCAAATCTTGTAGGTAAGGTAGCGCCTTCAGCTAGCAATTTGGCTAAGTATCCTTGACGATCATTTGCTAGATACTCATCTACAAAAGAGGAAAACTCAGGGTCCTATGCAGTAGCCTCTATGTCTTTTGTTGTAATGTGTCCTTGAGTGTTTCTAGTGGTGATTTTTTCTAACAAAGTCTTGTGAGGTCTTGTGGAGAATGGATTGATGAATTCGTTTGGGTTCGACATCTTTTATCTTTCTCTTCTCTTAGACCTAGTTTCAACCATGTAAGATAATCTCAATATGAAAGGAATGCAAAACTACGTCTATGGACAGTATGACTCTAGTCTATGTTTTTTTTGGGATTTTCTGAATCCAAAATAAGGAATGTTCTAAGATGACACTAGTCTAAAATGACAATATCTAAAGATGCAAACTCTAAGCAAGCTTCTAAGGTAATCAATTTTGTAAACCTAAGACGAGGGTACCAACTACCTAAAGTCTAACCAAGGTGTCAATTTAGTTATGTCAAGGAACCAATGTAGGACTAGGATCAAAGATAAGTTGAGTTTCCTAACTAGAATGATGAGCTAGGAGGACTCTCTGTAGGACAAAGGATATAATGACAGGACTAGCTTCAATGACATATTTCGTTGATGCTATTATTTTTCTATAGTGTAGATGGTGGACCTATCCTAAAGTTTGTAAAAGTGACCTTCCTAGAAGTTTAATCTCAAGGAAATATGTACTCAAATATGAAAGTAAAACTTTGAATCGAGACGACTATAATAATGGCTAAATGATACCTAAAGGATGCAAAATTGAGAAAATCATTTCAGGTTTCTGTTCAAGGACTAGTATGACAAGACAGATCAAAGACTAGTATTGACTGTGTCGACTGGACAGTGACTATGAATTCTGATTTTTCTAATAATCAAGTAAATGCATCATAGAATTTAGCAGATGCGATCATGTTTCACAATTATGGTTTTCTGGCAATCAGTTGCGTGTTTCTGGTAAAATTTAGTGTCAGATAGATGCGGTGTAGTTTTCAAAAAATGTGACCCGTAATGGAAATTGCGACTCAAACTATAACATATGCAGTTTCCTAAACTCTATGCACTAGTAAAATTTTTGCGACAGTGGCAAATGCGTCATTCCAAACTGTAGTTGTGGCTCACCTTGTCAGATACATCATAGAATATCACTAGTGTAGTTTCCTAAAATAGATGTGATTTCTGATAAAGCAAATGTGAGCTAATATGGCAGATGCGACTCTAAGCTAAATAGATGTGACTTGATACAACAAATGTGACTCTCTAGTGAATAGTTGCCACTCTGTTGTGTTTTCAATGAATAGAGATATAAAACTAACACTATTTTATGTGATCAAGTTCTGGAAAATAAAGACAATCATAAGACAAAATGTTTTCAGCTTGATTTTGGACTCAAAGAATGTTTAATTTGACAAAAAACAAGCACAACCTAGGCTATGTAGGATAGTATTTACTGAGTTCTCACTTGGGTTTCCCTAGCTACACTTATTCAAGGATGATGATTAGTAGCTTGACCCCTCTGGCTCCCCTCCACGGCTCATTAACGTCATTCAAGGTAGCCAAGCTATAGTACCCATGAACATCCCATGGCATACTTTCATCTCTACACATGAACCGTAAGAATATGAGACGGCTTCATAGGTCTGACCTGCTACACCAGTAAATAGAAGGATTTTGGACACTACAAACAAAGGTGTTTAATTAGGGCATTATGTTCATAGGGAATGATCCATGCGGTGAGATTCCCCTTTCGAATCCATCTCGTCAGAACCATACGCATGATTCTTGGGCTTTCCCCAAGAATCCACTTTTATATACCGGCTGGAAGTCCCTCGGGTTTAGGGTGCTACTGGGCTGAGTCATCCTAGGCTGAGTACTTTTTCCCACCAGAATAGGCCCAAGTTCTAGAGTTAGTAATCATTTCTCTTACACCTAGGATCACACAGATGCATAAGGGGAGAGGATACTTCGATGTACCAAATCGTGAGGGTAATTACACAATTGTGCTTTCACACCAAACACAGTAGAAACTTGTTAATTTTAATCCAAATGAAAGATTTTCTACACTACCAAACAATCTGTTTCAAAAATTTAACTAGGGTCTTCGACATGCATTCTGCAGAAAGATTCATTAGTAGTTTGATATTGGTCTTTGACTATCGATCTGCAAAAACTTTGTTAACTCCTCTAGACACACGTTGAAAACAGAAGATTAGAGAAAATAAAAACATGAAAGGAAACTATAAATTGAAATTCTAAACCTAAAAATATACCAGTCGGATGTATCATTTTCTCTGTCAAATGCATTGCGGTATTTTACCAGACAATTGTGGCTCAGAAAATGACAGATGCATGATTATTTTTTAGATGCGTCATTTTTAATCTCAGATGTGGTCAAGAAAGTTAATTGCATCGTTTCGTCAAGATGATGCATCTCTAAATGTCAATTGCAGTGTTTCATCAAGCTGATGTGTCGTTTCATACAAAAAACTGCAAAATAAAATAATTCTACAAATACACGAAGATGGTGTCTTCACATTGGGTTCACCAAATGCAGGTCAAAGAAAAACACATGAGAGAGTTAAGCAATTCAAATCTAATCCATTTAAACTATACTAATGAATCCTCAAAGCTTAGATAATCGAGCACAAAAGAAAGCTTAAGAAAAACATGCATAAAAGAAACTATTTTACCAAACATACGATCAATTCTGTTGAATAACCTCCATTATTCTTCTCCATTTCGTCTGTGTAGTGTACTTTCCCTCAGATTTTCAAAGTTCATGCAAGCATGGCCTAAGTGTTGTGATTAAGACAAAACATCGAAGATTCAAGAAAATTGCTCTAGAAGACATACGATTTTGAGACAGATTGGAATGATGAATGACATATCAATTTATAGAAAATTGATCATTCGAACGATAGTTCAGGATTGAAAGATCAATGGATGGTTGAGATCGAAAGATTAGACATGCATTATGATAATTGTTAGTAGTGACATGAGTGATACAAATTAGAAATAGAAATAAATATTAAATAAATGATTTAATCTTCAAGTTTGGTATTCGAAAATAGAAGAATAGTCTTTGCATGACAAAGATAAAGATGGGTTAAAGCAACTCTTTGTTCGAATGCACGCACAAGATTTAATTAATTAAATAGGAATATTTAATTAATATGCATGTACATGCAATTGAGTTAGAACTAGATGACTGAATGATATGACGAAGAGATTACTCAAGAAAGCCACTCAGACATTAAATCATGAGTTAACTAAGCGATTTAAATAAATGTCGAGTCGAGTCAAAGTGAATACTTAGATAATTTGCACAATTATCTTAAATATAGAGGAATGTGTTAGAATAGGATTTATGAATTAAATAACTCATTTAATTCAAGATTTGATATTTGAAGAATAATTAAATAAATAAGATTTATTTAATTAAGTGATGAAAGGATTTAAATGAATAATTAAATAAATAAAGGATTTATTTAATTATAGTTGGCATATGATAAAAAGGGGGGGATTAAATAAGACTTATTAAATAATTGAAGAAGAAGGATAAAGTTAATTAGTAACATAATTAAATAAAAAATATATATTTAATTAATCAGGTAGAATAGAGAAAAGTGTGAATTAATTAAATAATTAAGATTATTTAATTAATAGAAGAAATGGAGAACTTTAGAGAACAATTAAATAATTTACATTATTTAATCATGACCATGAAGAATACGAATTAAGAAGAATATGAAGTCGCAAGCTTAAACCAGATTTCAATGTCTACACCATAAACAATCAACACATAAGAAACACAGAGAACACCAAGATTTTTTATGTGGAAACCTTGTTAGGGGAAAAACCACGGTGGATGTCAGTCCACAACATTATACCCTATTAAAAGTATAGAGAAGAATAATGGGAATGTACATGCATTCAGGCACACTTCCTAAAGAAGGAAAATAGGGATTAGATCCACAGGGTATGAACTAAGAAAATAGCTTCTCCAAAATCCCTATATAGTTCCAATTAAGCATAGAAATATTCCTTCACACTTCGCTCAAACTTCTTCACACTTTTCTCTACAATCAAATGATTAGATCACTATTTGCACACTTACACTTTTTGTGGTACTTCTTTACACCTCACACATGCATAACTTTGTACAACCATCTAATCTTATATATCTACAACATGGATTTCATCACTAACTTCGTTGGCCAAAATATAAAACATATTTTCAATGCCAGCCCTAATTTACAAATAAATTTTTAATGTGAATCAAACACTATTGGACAATATTATGTTGTGGCCCAAAACAACATCCTCGGGTGTGCCAAACATTCAAATTTTAATCTCCAAGGATCCACAACACAGTACAACCACCATGTCGGCCAAGAACATGAAAAATTGAACACACATGAGAATAATCTTCAACCACGAGCACACCAATCAATGCAGACATGCAACAAAGATAGAGAATAATCTAGAAGCATCCACAAGCAACAAGAACCAACCAAGAAACATCCACAACAACTATAATTAGTAGAATCACATCTACTTCACTTAGGAATGCTAATTGAAACCATAGAAAAACAATCAGAACACAACTATTCATAACATGATCAAAACTTCATGCAGATCTCTGAAACTTCCGGTGGATAAACTAGATACTCTAAAAAATAAACCCTTTAATCCAAAATAATTGATCATCAATGTATTGAGCAAGACACCATGACCTTCACTATTCCACTGGCAACCTGCAACTCTTTCTTTAACAATTTTCTCAATATCCTCGACATATACAACCTTCAATACATCAATGCTAATAGTGTTGACATTAATGACAACCACATATCAACAACACAACCACAACATCCAACACCTTGTGCCTTGATGTTTTGAATGTATTAGTGCCTAGATTGCACTCCATCCTTGGTGGGAAGTCTTGTATCCTCCCAACATCAACAAATTCTTGAGAACCTACATCATAACCCGCAACCACAATCACTTGTGAAAAGTACAAATCAAAAGGTAAATCTACAACTTTAAAATTAATGGCTCCTTTATTCACATATTTCCCTTGATTGCATTTGTCATTTCCAACATGTAATCACTTCCCTTCTTCTTGATATATGTCATACAATTCCATATCACCTTGCTTCCTTTCCATAGCCTGCTTCATTTTTACCTTAGGCTGCTTACCCATCAAGTTGGCAATCTCAACAACATTGTGTCTTCCTTCTTTATCTCTAATCGGTAGGATACCAAATATGATTCCATGATCAGTTTCACTTCCCTCAACTACAAGAAGAAAATTAGATCTTACTCCCAATATTTCTTTGTGAAATGTTTGCAATGGAAGTGTAGAGCCTTTACCTTCAATGGAAAAGAGAAAAAAAAGAGTTTTACTTGCTTTGTCAATGCCATCAACTCTCAGGTTTGGAAGGGGCTTGGACTGAAAATAAACAATACCACTCTTGTCACCCAAACCTACACTATCCAATGTTGCTCTCTCCTTGAGTTATTCACAAGAAATAGATCTTTCCTATCCTCTATTCATTTCAATTTTCAATATAGAAAATGGAACCTCTTGTTTGAAATTAAATCTCTCAGCTTCATCTTGTGTAGGGGTACCTTTCCCAAACTATCTAAGCAATGCAAATAGACATTGGGTTGCATCCTCATATCTCATTTTCCAAATTTGAATGCCTGCAATCACCTTGGAGGGTTTTTCTTCCCATTCTAGAAACCTTGTATGAGTACTAACACTTCTCCTTGGAATTTCATCTATCACAGGGTAACATGCTCTTGCAACAAATCTTGGACCTCTAATGGAAATTGATCAATCCTAGTTGCTTTCATAGATATACTAGGTATATTTGTACTTACAACACCCTTTTCCTCCCTTTCCATGGCTTGTACATATTCCTTCTCCCTTATCAACAAGACACTAGATCCCAGTTGTGATTCAGGACCTTCCTCTTTTAATGTCTTTAAAAAATCCTTTGTACCGATTGATATCACTCTAGACTCCACTTGTGGGTTTTGGCTGTCATCTTTGAATGGTGTAAGGGTGTAGGAAACTCCATATTTTTCTATAACATAAGTGTTTTCTCTTCTATCATATTTGAAACTCATGTCATAATGCCAAGGCCTCCCCAAAAGCAAATGACATACATCCATTGGTATTATATCACACAAAACTCTATGCTTGTATCCCCCTATGTGAAAATCAACCCAACTTTGTTCATTCACCAAAACATGTTAACCCTCATTTAACCAAGAGACTTCAAATGTAAGGAGTAGTATGTGGTATTCTTTCCAACTTAAGCTTTTCAACCATCTCAATTGAAACCAAATTATCTATACTACCTAAACCAATTACAACTTTGTAAACTTTACCCTAAGACTTACATGTATTTTTGAAAAGAGATTTCCTTTGTGGATGTTATTTGACCATAGGAACTTTAATCAATGTTCTCCTTACCATAAGAGATTCACCAATTTCTAGATCAGCATGTTGTGATGGAGATTTTACACTTTCATTGTCCTCTTCTTGTACCAATTGACTTCTTCTTTCTCCTTCATATGAAGCATTGGACTATCTTTCAAGATATTTCCATGCTTGATGGTTGAACTTATTGCATTGATAACACCTTCCTGTGAACCCACTTTATCCTCTTCCTTGACCTCCAAATCTGCCTCTAGAATCTAATCTACCTTCTCTAAATCCACCTTTTGAATCTACAGCTTGTTCTTGGACTTTACTTGCCTCTCCTTGACTCTCATATGACTATCCTGAATCAGAAAATGCTCCTCTTCTCCTACCTCTACCTTGCTTCTCTTGCCTTCTCTTCAACTTTTCTTCAACCTTAATGGAAATTGGTAACATTCTTCCACCGTTATGAGAGTGGTGACTCTTAATTCATCTTGGAGGTTGTATCTCAACCCATTCATATATCTTGCTACTATTTCTTCATCATCTTCTATATGACCTATCCTTATACTCAATTTGTAGAATTCCTCTATATAGGTTTGCACATCCATCTCCTTTTTCTTGAGATTTTGAAGCCTCTTAAATAATTGAATAGTGTAATCAACAAGTACGAACTTACCTTTGATTTTAGCCACCATCCTATCCCAAGAGGTGATTTTAGTCCTCCCTTTCTTCCTCCTTTCACTTTGTACATAATCCCACCAAAGCAAAGCATGGCCCTTCAATTTTGTCTTGGCCAACTTCACCCTTTAATTCTATGGAACATCTTCATATTCAAAGTAGTTATCCAATGCTCCTATCCAATCTAGGAGATCTTCACCATCCATCTTTCCTCCACACATAAGTAATTCCATCTTGATCTTATGCTCATCTCCCTTGATTGCTTTCAAGAGCTTTGCCATCCTTAAGTCATCAAGATCCATCTCTTCCTCAGACCCTTAGAAAATTTCCTCTTCCCCTTCTTCTTCTTGGTCACTCAAGTCTCTTATGACCATACCTCTCTACTAACATGTTTCTAGGGCAGCAAGCCTCTCCTTCAACTCGCTTATCTCTTTAGCATTTTTTTCCTTCAATTCACTCAATTCTCTAGCAATGGCATTCCCTTTCGGAGGCATCTTGTTCTTTCTTCAACTCAATTTTTCTCTTCAAATCAGACCTATTCTCTAATGCCAATTTGATGCAGAGGTAGGGAATATTTCAAGGTTTCAACATCACAAAGCAAAATTTGAAGTTGTCTTGTTCAAAGCCACCATTTATGAAAACTAGGTCCCATCCCTATATGAGTCCTTAATGTTTCAAATAGTTTTCCAACACTAGGAGGGCCCTAAATGGATTGAGAATAATAAGCAACAAATGATGCAATTGCACAAGAACTTAGGGTTGGAAAATTTCAATGGTTTCCTTGCCAAATGGACTCTAGGCCTAGTAGGACAACAAAATGAGTTTTTTTGACATGAATTGTAGGGAAAACCTCAAACCCACAACATAAAATCTGTTTTGGATACCCTTTTGGGAGTTTTAAAACATATTCAAAATTTAGATATGGTTGTTTTGTAACACAAGACTCTAAAATTGACTGTCTCGCTTGACAATAGGCCTAATTAGGCTTGTTTGATGCTAGGTATGATTCAAAAAGTTATCACAAGGTTCCAGCTCCTATTACAAGAATTCCAACATATCAATTAGGGTCTACACACTCATTTCTAATTCATTCAAAAAACTTCCCAAAAGTTATCTATCAAAAGCTTATGACAATTTAGTCTAAATGGCCTAATACATGTAAATGTTTGGCTAGGGCATCATTGTTGCACACCTCATCTACACCCGAAATTTTGTAGGAAGAAAAAACAACATTGTTCCTCCCATTCCACCAAGTTTCAAATATTTTCACCAGTGGAACGGTGATATTTTCATATTTCTTCCCTCAAAGCAACTAAAACCTAGGGTCTCAAACCAGTCTAGAGTAATTTGGCTCTAAAATGCTCAAATTTGGATGAAATTCAATGAAACCAGGTTTGACAGAAAGTATATTCAATTCCACATCAACTCCAATTTATTTCACACCATGACACGACTGTACAAGACCATACAAGGTACATAAAAAACAAAGTAACATGTAGAATTGCAGAAACAGAGATGTCTTTATTGAGTTTCATTCAAATTACCAACTTCCAACTTTGGATTCAACCTTCCAAGGCTTATTTTGACATGTCTGAATGGTTCCCAACTACCATTTGAATTACAACTATCCAACTTCCTCATTTACAACCAATGACTCTTCATATTCCCTATTTTTGCACTTTTACAACAATGACAACATTTTTGCAAAATTGACAACTTATGCAACTTGATACTCCAACCCACCTAGCAACCTAATATGGACTCAAGCACACATGAAATGGTCTTAAATGACCTTATTACATAAAACCATTACAAGAAAACCAAAAATTACAATGCATCCAACTTTGAACCTAAGGTTTTCATGCACCACTTCCTCAATATGAAAACCATTCTTCTTCTTTTTGTCAATTCTTAGTTTGCACATTGAAGCAATGTGAACAGTTTTACCAAAATTGAAATATTTAAAGGGTGACTTACCTTTATAATTTTTAGAACCTCTTTTTAATATCCTCACAAAATTTTCTTCTTCTAGATCAAAATCGTCAATGTGATTTGAGTCCTCAGATTCATAGTATGAACCAAATGTTCCTTCTTTTTCCACATCTTTAAAAGAATTTTTTGTTTGTATGTACCTTTGACTTCACTTCTCATCTCATGGGCAATGAGGGACCCAAATAGCTCTTCCATGGTGATTTTATTCATATCTTTGGATTCTTCAATACAAAAACTTTTGAATCAAACTGGTGAGGGAGAGTTCTCAAGACTTTCGTCACAATCACTAAATTAGTTATTTCTACACCTAGTCCTCTAATTCCATTAATTGTTTCATCTACCTAGAGAAAATATCCAACAATGTTTTCCTCTTATTTAATCCTTAGATTCTCATAAATTTTTATGTAAGACTATATTTTTTTTGGCTTTAGACTATCATTTCCTTTATAGATATTTTTTAGTTTATCCCATATCTCCTTGGTTATCTTACATTGCACCACCTTAACAAATTCTGAATTTGTTAACCCACTTAGGATAGAATTAATTTTTTAGAATTATTTTCATAGGCCTTCTTTGCATTAACATCTATAATAGGATGAGAAAATTTAGTATAATCATCCTTTGCAAGTCTCCAAACATCATACCCTAGCGAGGTGAGATAGGCTTCCATCCTCACACTCCATAAGGCATAGTTGCTTCCATCAGATATATGCACTTTAGAAAAGGACTCTTTTTGAGCCATGTACTCTAATTGTAGGTCTACCTTTAGATGTTAGACTGCACCAAGGAACTTAGATCTGATACCAACTATTAGAACACACTAATATACTGATAGGGGGTGAATTAGTATATTCCACATATTTTCCAATTCAATTTAATCAACCAAAACTTCTTATTGCCTCAAATAGATAAAGTATCAAAGTAAATTCAAAAGAATGAGCACACAACCTTAATATCAAATTTACATGGAAAACCCTATAAGAGAAAACCCATGGTGAGAAAGTTGCTTGGAACTACTATCCAAATCCAGCCTCACAAATAAAACCAAGATTTACAACAAGCTTTTATGGTTTCAACCAAAGGAAGCTACAAGTTCCTATAGATCATAATGCTTACAGAAAGAGGCTAAAATTGTAGTACAAAATACTTGATACAATCTATTGTTCAATCACCACCACAACATTAATACCTTTCACACTGACATATATCTTCAACATCCCTACTCAACAACCTCTGTTGTCTTTAGATCATTGCTTTCAACATACTTCATTACACATATACTTGCAAATTCCTCCTCACATACTCTCTCTCTCTCTCTCTCACACACACACTTTTCAACCATCTTGATCTTTTAATTAATATCTTCTGCAAGCTTCAAAAAGTTTCTCTTTTATCGGCCAAGATGAAATGTGTAACATGAAACGTGAAATGGTCATAACAAATTGGCTCCAAAACATCTACAATAAGAGGGAATCAAATGTGGTCCAAGCCAAGAGATAATCAAGACCTAGCATGCATCTTTATGCTCATGCACACTTCAAAACACTTGGTGCAAACCATTTAACATACTAGGTTGACTCAGTAAACACTTAACATTGTTTACATTAGCTCCAAACCAAAGGTGGTACCAAAGAGGCCAAATAACATCATGAGGATCACTTTAAAAATATTATATGACATTAAAAATCATTCTAATATACTTCTTTCACAACTTCATGCTACTTTATGCTGGTACTTGAGCAAACAAACATTGAACCCAACATCTCTTATTGTTGGTGTAAATAGGTATTTTTTATATCTAGTCTTATCTAGGTCTTATTTACATTGTTAAGTCCACTTAGGTCCTAGACAGGAATCTTTCTAGTTAACCATTAGTTATCACTTATCTTATCTAGTTGTCATTTATTTAATGCTTTTGTCCTAGGTTGTTATGACTTAGTTGTTTCATGTGATAGTATTAAGACACTTGTTATGATCTTGTCTAATCCTATTCACCACCTTGCCTATATAAGCAAGGATTCATATGTACATTGTCATATTCATTTTGGAATTCTTGCATCCTTAATCATAGGATGATATTTTTTCCATTTCTTTCATGTGGAATTTATTTTGTCTTGCAGGTGATCCTAGAGTGTTGAGGAGTTCACCATAAACTCCTACATGGTATTAGAGCTCTAATCTGCAAACCCCTTCTCAGATCTAGGAGAAATTCAATCAAATATTTTTTTGGAGATCGTCTAGGGATCTGACCTTGACAAATTTTTTGGTATATTTTGGATAAAAAGGACCAATATCTTTTGCTTCATATATTTGAGAAAAATAATTTTAGGGTTTTTTTAAAAAACATGAATTACCATCTAGGTATTTTCTATATTATGTAGATAAAGAGTAGATCTTGCAAAAATGGCTGTCAAAATAGCACAACGTATTCATTTTCCATGTAGGTGAAGTGTTTTTTCTTACCAAATTGCATGTTCTACTTTTTGGATTCAAAAAGAATTTCTAGGTTTTATTGATAGCACCAAAATATGTTTTGGGTATCCAATTTTTCAACAATGCACAACTTTTGCATACAATGTCCATTTTTCAAAAAAAAAATATTGTTGAAAAGATGGTTTTGAGCTCATTCCAAATCTAAAGCTATTTTTGTAGATTTTCTCATGATTCATTTTATAAGCCTTTGAAGTTAGACTTAGCTATTTTGACTCTGAAAGACAGATCTTTTGCCTCAGTCATCATATTTTTGTGACTCAAGTAGCATTCAAAAGGTAATTTTGTCATGTACATAGAATTGAGGTCAATTTATATTCATAGAGGTAGATGTGAACATTGATTAATGCATGTAATCTTTCCTATTTTCATGCATTAGGTTTGCATTTTCTCTTTGATTTTTTCACTTCATTTCAATTCATGATCATTTCTTTATCGAATGTTGCTTCATAGATTCCAAGGTTGTTTTAGTTTGTAAGTTTTTCAGTGTTCCTTGGCATCGAGTTTTTTGTTTCTTTATCATGATTTTGGCTTGAGTCATTCGGTGACTCTAATATGGTTTCTAGCAAACAAAATTATCTTTTCTTTGCTTGTCAAATTAAGGATTCCAATCTTACTCCATAAGTGTACTTCCAGTGCTTCTTTGCAATATGTTATCTCATTATGGGGGGGTTGTATGATCTCTCTTTTAATCCTTTGTGTGGATGTAGATTGATTGATTTGTAATGGATATAATTATTGTATTTATCTCTCTTTTAGGGAGGATTTTTGTCCCACAAGTTTTTCTCCTTTTCTTCATTTGCAAGAGATTGTCTTTTCATTTGTACATGCATACCTAATATGGCCTCATAGTCAGAACCCATCTTTATGTCATTTGCATAATAATTGACTCCCTACATTGTACTTAAGGGGGGTGTTGGTGTAAATAGGTATTTTTCCTATCTAGTCTTATCTAGGTCCTAGGAAGGAAAATTTCTAGTTAAACATTAGTTGTCACTTATGTTATCTAGTTGGAATTTATTTAATGCTTGTACCCTAGGTTTTTATGACTTAGTTGTCTCATGTGATAGGATAAAGACACTTGTCACGATCTTGTCTAATCCTATTCACCACCTTTCCTATATAAGAAAGGCTCCATATTTAGATTGCCATATTCATTTTGAAATTCTTGTATCCTTAATCATAGCATGATATTTCTATTGTTTCTCTCTTGTGGAAGTTATTTTGTCTTGTAGGTGATCCTGGAGTGTTGAGGAGTTCACCATAAAATCCTACACATGTAAACCCAAAAACTATAGTCTTGAGATAAAATATTGAAAGCCAGACTTGTGGTACACCTTGAAACTTGAAAATTGAAATTAGAATTCATATAGATAATTTGACCTTATTCTTTGAACTATAAGACCACATATTTAAATGAAAAGAAATATGAAGCATTCCTCTGACCCTTTTTTACTACAACAATACAGTACTATTGTCTTCACTCTTCTAGCTTTGTAAAATTTTATGGTAACTTTTATGCTTTGAAAATAGGAACATACATACTCCACAATTGTCTCTATGTAACTTATAGACTACAAGGTTATATCCTCAATTGTGGAGGAATGTAGATCATTCTCCTAAGCTTCTTTAGTAAAAATTTTTGTTCCTTTGACTACATGAAACCTTACATACTTTCATTCATCAATGATTTACATCAAGAGACAAAGAATACAACATTCACACTCCCATCTAGATATGGTACAACTCTATACAACATGCTCATAAAATTCATCACCATGTCCTTCTCCTCACAACTCTTCTAATCGTCACTCCTTAGACTACACCTTTGGAATCTTACTCTCTTGACATATTTGATCACCATACTAATTGCATCACATGCAACAACTTATTTGAAGTTATGTTCTATAATGTAAAAATCAACACACTCATTATTATTATGCATTAATACTTGACCCTACAATGAAGAATACAAATTAGATGTATTAATAACCATTGCAATGATGAAGATGAGATAAGATTAATTTTTTGTTTTTTATGGATAATCCTCATAAAGGTGGCCAACTATGTGAAAGAAATTCATTATATGTTAATCTAAATAACTATGCAAATCTGATTAATAGAATATGGGATGCCAAATATTTAAACAGGAATCACTTTCTTTGAAAATTTAAAATAAATTTAAAATTGACGAAGCCAACCATGAGAGAAACATATTTAGGTGAAAATTAATTCTCTATGTTGTTCAACTTGTAGTTGTTTGGAACCTCACTCTATTATTTAAAAAGTGCAAATAAATCACTTTATTTATGGGCCCTACCCCTTAATGAAGTGCTCCATAATAAGAAAAAAATGTCCCATTTAAGTGTGCAATTAAAACATGCATATTTAATAAAGAATTTCCTCCTTTGTGATTAGTTGTTCCTTTTGAGTGAAGTCACCCTTCTTGGATGTGTACTAGATGAAAAATGACGCCCTCTTCCTCCTCAAAGAGAGAGTGTTCCTCTACTACCTCATGGAAAAATCTTAGGTGACATGGGCAGAGAGACACAGAGTTTTGACTATGATTTATGTTTTAGGATAGATTTTAGGATGAAGAATTTAGAGACTAAAAGAGCAGATTGAAGAGGTCTCATGAGAAATCTAGTTTTCTCTCGACCAAGGATGACAGTACGGAACATGAACATCCCTATGGAATGTTATGATCTCATACGATTTTAAAACAAAAATTTACTGACAAAAACAAAAACAGTCTACTTACTACTCAAAAATTAAAATCAAGGAGTTTAACTAAACTAACAGAATGATGAAAATGATATAAATATCATAAAAAGAACTAACATACATAGATTAAACTAAATGGAATGAAATGATGAAATAGAAAAGAGAAGAAAAAACTCACAAGAGGTCCAACGCTACAAAGCCTCTTGTAATGCTCCAAATCAACAATCTGCACACACAAAAAATAATGAAAATTGTTAGGGTTGTTTTGGGGCTTGCCTTAGTCAAACCCCCATTTTGATGTTTTCACCTCCACAGACAACTAAATAGACAAATAGAGAAAATAATAGATTAAAAAAGAAGATTAATAAGATAATAGACAAGTTAAAAGACAATATTCTACTAAAACAAATACGATAATACAAATAGAAGAATCTCATTAGCCTCCCTTAATCAAGCTATTGATATTGAAGGAGAGTATGTGATGCTCTTGTGAGCACCATAAATCTGCAAACAACGTGAACTCCAACACTCATTAGCATGGGCTAGTTCAAACTATGCAAACATACTAATGCTCCTATGAAATAATACATTATGCCTCAAAAAAAATAACAAAACAAACTAATTAAAAGCATAAAAGAAGCACAATGTATACCTATTCCATAGTGGATTGGTGCCACTTTGATATGAAAAGTGGCCCTTTCCCAACCCTTGAAAAGCTCAATGATCAAAATTCCTTGAAGATGCCATGCCATGAAGTGGACAAAATTAGCTCTCAATGTGAAGAGAGTAACTTTTCTCTAAGTTGTGGATGATAAAAATGAAGGATAACCTCTCCATTTATAAAAGAATTTGATGAGAGAATAGGAAAAAGGGATGAATGTGGGATAAAAACCAAACCAATAGGAATAAGCCACCTTTCACCATATGAATGGGCCAAGGATGTGCACAGTTTGATGAATGTGCCCATAAATGAAATTAGTTGAAATTTAAAATTATTGAAATGACAAGGTGGAGGGAGAGTCAAATGGAGTTATGGCCACTTGGCTCAAGGAAAAATGACTTGTAAGATTAAATAAATGCCTTGTTGGAAGGACACATCTCATTTGAAGGGAGATTTGAAATGGAGGAATATTCCACTTTTATGCCTTGTTGAGAGAAAATGAAGATTTAATAAATTTATTAAATTTATTTATTTGTGCAAGTGGGAAAAACTAGAGGATGTGACATGGATTAAGATTAGATTTAATCATGATTTGATTAAATAAGAGGAGGTTAGGTGATTTGACCCATTTGATTTAGATTTATGGATTAAAATAAATCAAAAGGAGATGGAAAATGATTTAGACTTAGTTAAACAAATATTTTTATTTATTTAGCTAAAGGAGATGATATTAGTGTTAAAGATGAATTTATTTAATTTAAATGGAAGAATTTAGAGATTAATCAAATAAACTTGATTTATTTAATGAATGGACAAATATGACTTAATTAAATGCATGATGCCAATTTTGCATGTCTACAACTCTAAACATGCCAAGAAGATTACAATGTCGATGTAGAAGCCAAGACATGAGAGAGCTTGAGAAAATGGCATACAGGAGAATGAGACTAAGAATGTGAGAGCTAGAATGAAAGATATATTGAGAGAATGCAAGAATTAGTTGAAGGAATGAGAGAATGATAATTTGAATGAAGAAAATACATGTAAGAAGGAATTTTGGGTGCATTTGCAACAATAGAGACATTACACTTTGCAAGTAGGCATAAGTGTAACATCCCAATGACCATAACATTAGGAATATTTTTGGGACATTTGTATTGCGCACATATATTTGTGCATCATGCTAGCATCCCCCAAAAAAAATCACTTGAAGACCAAAAAAAAAGTTTTTGAGGGCAAGATTAAAGTTATGTGAAAGGGGTAATTGCATTATCATCTTTTATTAGGCTAAAGGGGAGGTTATGGAATGTGAAATTGTGTTGGGTGTGATTTTGGCATTACATTTTACCACCACTTTAGCAAGCATATGAATTCTAACATGTGTGAGCTAAAGTAGAAAGAGGTTGAAGTTAATATACCTAGGATGAAGAGGGCATGGTTCTTCAATTCAGTATACACAATAGAGAGGTTGAGCCAGGATGCAAAGAGGACATGGCTCTTTCACCCTACAAAACTTACTACAATATCACCACAAACATGTCAACTATAGACAAACATGTTAGAAAAAAAGTGAAAAAATAGACATGATCAAATCCATAGACAACATAATTTGATCAGATAAAGGATAGTGTTGATAGGTATGGGTAGAAATCTAGAGTCCATATGGTAAGAAAATAAGCATGTGGCTATTGTAAAATATGTTTTAATACCATCACAAAAAATACAAGTCTAGTCAGGTTGCCCCCAAGCTAGACGATGAGATCATAAAACAAAAAGATATATTTTGAAGATTTTTTTTTTGAAAAGTAAGAATAAGTAGATATGATAACCCCCCCTCCAAATGTTGTATTATACGCAAAGGAACACATGTCATTCTAAGGAGAAGAGAAATATGAAGATATGTTATGGCATGAAATACATAGTGTGATGTATTAATGGAATGTTGTCACATGAGGATCAACACATAGAATCCATAAAATCAAGAAAAGAAGAGACAAAGAAATAAAGATCACAGGGGGATCCAATTATTCGAGGTAAGAACTGAACATAGATGTATATATAGACTAGATGGAATAATGCATATAAATTGTCATCACCTCCCAAATAGATCAAAATGGGAATAAAATAACATGAAGACAAATAAAATAAAATAAAATAAAGTCAGGTCAATATGAAAGAGGCCTAAATTCCCTAATGCTTTGCATTATTCTTGTTGTGAAAAAGTAAAGAGTATGACATACATATGAATGATGAGACAAATAGAGGAATTGTACAATATATTTTATCTCATGTATCCAAGTACCTACAAGGGTAGCAAGGGTCCTCTAGGTGAGAGCACAAACATTAAGAAACAAGTACTGGAGAACATAAGAAAACACACATAAATCTAAGCTTAAGGTAAAGAAGAGGTATCACTCTAGTCTAACACCTCCAATAGGTAATCCTAATCCCAATCTAAACCATTGTAGGGGAGGGAAGATGAGCTTGTAGTGGGGATAGCAAGACATATTCTGACTAGATTTCCTATAGAAAGATCCAAAGAGGAAGCCCCCTCTAGGTATTCATTGTTGATCTTGTGCAAGACTAATGCCATCAATCTAGCAAAGATGGATGAAAGAGTCAAAATATCCTCCAAGTCAAACATACTATTCATTGAAGTGTTGTGACTGAATAGGAGGAGGATGGGAAAAAAAATATTTAGTGTTAACCTCTGAGAAAGAGGTAGTAACAAACTTTGGTGAAGGATTTATCCATCATGAGAACAATACACACCAAGGTGGAACAAGATGCAAAAGAAAAGGAAGATCTTTTGTGACCATCATTTAAAACTAATGCAAGAGCATCCATGACTAATGACATTCTTGCATCAACCAAAAAGAATTAGATTTTGATGTGACTTGGCTTGGACTAGTTTTTTATGTCATATTATGATTTATTGTCCAAAAATCAAATTTTCAATAATTGGACAAATTTTGGTTAAAAATTTGTATTGGGAAAAGTGCTAGAAAATGCAATTTAAATGTTAAAATACAAAATATAAAACTTCATCGTGGGATTTCTTGGTGGTTATAAAATTATTGCATAGTATTTAATTTTCATTATTGCTACATGTAGGAATAGGATTCCCATGATGTGCATGCTAGAAAAATTTGAATTTGAATTCCTATTTATGAAGGGAGAGAATGAATGTGCTAGTTAGTGGAGACCTATTTTCTAGGTAGGGGTGTGGAGTTGGAGAGTTTTCGGTTGTAGGAGATAGTGGTGGGAAGAAGAATTGATTTTACATTATGTTTCTTTGATTTTTTAGTTTTGGAATTTGGATTTGCAAAGGTTGGGTGTGGATTTTCCTAGAGATTTAATTTCAATTTTATTTTTTTTGCAAGTTGGAGGTGATAATTAGTAGCAAGTAACTTGTTGAAATCATTGGTGCATTATGCCATTGATTCTAGAAGGAAGTTGCAAGTAAAGAAGAGTGAAATTACAAGAAGATGGAGGATTCAAGAGAACTCACCTATGAATGATCTTGTTTCCTGCAATAGATCATAAGAATTGATTTTTAATATTGTCCCTTAGTCAAGAGGGTCGCATATGTTGTATTTTTAGTTTGATTGTGATGTCATGAGTTGCAAAAGACATTGAATGAATAAAATCATCATATGTGTTGCTGATTTGATATTGTTTTAATTAAATTTCAAAATTATCCATTGTATGTTGAGTGTGTTGATAGTTGCAAGAACTCTCTTGTAGCAGTGGTATCAAAGCATGTTGTTCCTAATTCTACAAGAAGAGCATCAAAGAGAGGAAGTTTGTAGCAGGACTTGTGAGTTGTGGGTGTTGAGAAAATGCCTCCTAGAGTAGCCCATCATGGTAGAGGTGGATGTAGAAAACATCCTAGCATGGATTATTTCAAAGCCCTTAGAAGGAAACTAAAGACATTTCAAGAACGTCTATGTAGAAGAGTTGAACATAGAGGAAGAGATGAAAGTGAAGATGAAGATGAGAATGAGGATTCATTCAAAGAAGAAGCATAGGATGAAACTGTTCTTGGAGAAATCAGATTATTGAGAGCCATTTTCAAGATTGGGAAGAGACAAGAGATGGAGGTTTCAACATTTAATGGAAGCTCGAATCCAAAGGATCTCATAGACTTAGAAATAAATAGCATGGAAGAATTCTTTGAATTCAAGGAGATTGAAGACCCTGATAGAGTGAATTTTACAAAGACAAAGTTGAAAGGACATGCAAGTATTTGGTGAAATGAAATATAGATTGAAAGAGGTAGGAGAGAAAAGGAAATAATTTCAAAGTGGGATAGAATGGTTGAGAAGCTTAAGGGACAATTTATTTCAATGGACTATGAGTTGGAATTATTAAAGAAGATGCATGGATTGAGACAACAAGGAAAATCAATTAAGGAATACACTAAGGAGTTGAATCACACTCTTTTGATTAGAAGGGGACATTTAAAATCCAACAAGGAGAAGGTGGAAAGGTACATCAATGGACTAAATCCAGTCATCTAAGAAGAACTGTTTGGTAAGAGTTTTTAATTTGATCAAGTTGTTTCGAAAGTTGAGAAAAAGTAGAATATAAAATTTGAGAATAAGAAAAAATGAAAGGTTAGAGCTTATGTGCCACAAAATAAGGATAAAAATTAGATTGAATACACTAAGGATAGTAAATATGAAAGAGGAGAGTTCAAACTAGTCCTATGAGAAAAATTTTATAGGTAGAGAATTTGGAAGAGGAAGCTTCCAAGGAACTTGTTTCATGTGTGGAGAAGATGGGCATAGAGCATATAATTTCCCTCATAATCAAGAAAGAACAAAAAGGACTGAAAATAATGCATGGCTAGAAAATGTAAATGAGGAAGATGCAGAGTCTTCATATTTAGAAGATTCAAAAATTGAAGCACTTGTTATTAGAAGAGCCTTGATGAACGAAGGAAATGAACTAGATCAAAGGAAAAGATTGTTCCAAACAAGATGTAAGTGTGAAGGTAAAGTATGTGATGATATTATTGATGTTAGAAGCATAGATAATCTAGTTTTTAAAGAAATGGTAAATAAATTGAAGTTGGAAAGAAGAAAAAAATCATATCCATATAGGATTACTTGGTTACAAGATGATAAGAAATTTTTTGTCAACGAACAATGCTTTGGTGAAATTTAAGATAGGACAGTATTATGATGAGATAACATGTGATATTATGCATATGGACATTTTCCATGTTTTGTTAGGAAGACCTTGGCAATTTGACAGGTGTGTGGTGCATGATGGGTATGCCAATACATAATCCTTAATGAAAGATGGAATCAAGCACAAGTTCAAGGCATTGAGTAATGAAGAAGGTGTTGCAAGGTGTGCAACCTTGGTCTCCTTGTGTTAAGTAGTGCAGTGATCAAGTTCATGACATGGCTTAACTACCTCTCATGGATTCATTAACTCTGGCGATTGTATTGGGCAATAGCAGGTTGATCTTTTGGTGAAATGGAAACCATCTTTGCAACAATTAGTATTAGAGATTGGGTCATAGGTTTGAACCCCTCACTTGCACTGAGGGATTGTTGTAAGGTGTGCACCCTTGGTCTCCTTGTGTTGTGCAACACAACGCTCAAGTTCAGCATCGATTAACTTCCCCTCATAGATTAATTAGCTATGGTGGTTGTATCAAGCATTAACAAGTAAATCTTTTGGTGCAAAAACAACCGTCTTTGTAACAAAAGGAAATGTATGTAATGATACTAGAAATTATTTGATTAATGGTGTTAAATAGCTAGTAAAGGATGATGTAGATGAAGATCATGATTTACTAATGCAAGTTGCAGGAATGTTGTGGAGAAAGAAGAGGTAATATCATTTTTTGTGAAAATGTTGTTAATTTATGTGAGCATGATAAGGTTAGTGTAGAATAGGATATTTCAACAATGAATGCATTAGTAGATGAAGGTACTATAGTTGAAAGTGTGGAAGCAGATGAGAAAGTAGAAGCTAAGTTGTTTAATGAAGAGATTGGTGCAAACGTAGATCTCGTGATTGATATTTTATTGTAGGATGGGAAGGAGATAGAGGAACACAATTTTGAAACCAATATTGGTGACAAACAAATTGTTACAACAGTGACCAAGAAAGAGGCAATGCATGAATTTTATGATTTTACTAAGGTAGAGGAAATGGATGCTTATGATTTTCCAAAATTTCATAGTGCATATTGGTGGGATTTGGATTATGTAGAAAGATGGAGAAAGAGAACAAGAATGAAGGATGAAAGAGACATCAAATTGCAGGGAAAGTTGAGAAAGAATGTTCAAGTAGGTAAGGCAAAGAGATGGATTCGGGATGAGAATAGAATTTGCAAATTTTTATGAGTTTCACTCATGAAACATTTTCTTTCTATCATGGGTGTCTAATGCAAGAGCATCTATGGCTAAAGAGAATCTTGTATCAACCAAAAAGAATTAAACTTTGTTGTGACTTGGCTTGGACTGATTTGTTTGTTATATTTTTATTTTCTTGTCCAAAAATCAGAATTTGAATAATTGGACAAAATTTTGGTTGAAATTTTGTATTAAGAAAAGTGCTAGAAAATGCAATTAAATGTTAAAATGTAAATAATAAAACTTGGGTATGGTATTTCAAGTTATGAAATGATTGCATATTATTTAATTTTCATTATTGCTACTCGTAGGAATAGGACGCCCATGATGTGCATGCTGGGAAAATTTGAATGAATTCCTATTTGTGAAGGGAGATAATGAATGTATCGACTAGTGGAGGCATGTCTTCCTTGAAGTTGTGCAAACATGCATTGGAGAGTCAACATTTGTAATTTATAAAAAATTATTACTTTTCTAGGTAGGGTGTGGATTTGGAGATTTTCTAGTTGCATGAAATAGTGGTGGCAAGAAGAATTTATTTTACACTATGTTTTAATTTTTCAGTTCTAGAGATTGTAGTTGCAGAGGTTGGGTGTGGATTTTCTTGGAGAGTTGTTTTCAAACTAGTTTTGTAGGTTGGAGGTGATAATCGAAAGAAAGTAACTGGGTGAAATATTTGGTGCATTGTGCCATTGATCCCAGAAGGATGTTGTAAGTAAAGAAGAGTGAAATTACATGAATATGAAGGATTGAAGAGAGCTCACTTGTGAATGATCTTGTTGATTGTAATAGATCATAGGAATTGATTTTTAATATTCTTCACTAGTTTAGAGGGTTGTATATGTTGCATTTCTAGTTTGATTGTGGTTTCATGATTTTATCATCATATGTGTTGTTGATTTTATATTTTTTAATTAAATTTTAAAATTTTCCCTTATATGTTGAGTGTGTTAAAAGTTGTGGGAACTCTCTTGCATTAGAAATGAGGTTGTTTTGCATCTTATGCTTAAGTGAAGGATGTGGTATCCTCATAGAAAAAGTGGAAGAGGTAGAAGGAGAAGGAGCCATGATATACACAACCTTTGTATGAGGCATGTCAACGAGCTTAGGGAAAGCAAGAAGATCTAGTAAAGAAGTGATCAAAGGTGGCTATGAAAAAGTAGCAATAAACACTTGTACCCATTTGGGGTGAGGCTCATTAGGATCCATTGAGGAATCTACAAGAAAAATAGAGGCAATGGGAACAAAATTAGGAATGGAAACAGTAACAAGAGTAGGAGTAGAAATAGAAGTGGTAGGGAAAGCAAGAGAAGAGGAAAAAAGAGTAGGTGCATACTCGGTCTTCTACAAATCTTCACACTCCCAAGCCAAAGATCATCAATAGCACTTAAATTCACATGCAAGTTGATTGTGATGGCTATGGACACTAGGAGGTGTAGCTTGAGAAGACTTTGAGGGATCCCATTCCATCGAAGGATTAGCCTCTGTAGTTGTCACTAGTGGAAGAATAGGCTCCTAATGAGGGATAGGAGGAGGAGGTACAAAGAGAGACAAGGGTCTTGACAATGGATCCCTTTCATTTGTTTGCTTTAGAGGTATGTGGAGGAACAAGAGGAGGCCTCAAAGGTTGATATGTAGGAAAAACTCCACAAGAATGCTTCCCCTTATCATAAAGGGTAGGTCAGGGACTATGGGAAAAGTTGAGAGTTGGAAGACTTGCAGTTTGGATGTCCACAAAATAGGTACATTTCCTTTTCGTGTGCCAGACAGAAGAGAAGTAACAAAGGACACCACTAGAAGTTTTTAAAGTTGAGGAAGAAGAAGAAGAGGGTGGAGAAGGCCTATAGGAAAGAGCTTTCTTGTCCTTAGCCTTCAAAGGGGTAGAGGATGAAGCATGTTGTTACACACACATAGAGGCCTTCATATAAATAGCATGGGAAGAAGGCAAGAAGAATTCATTATAGATCGAACCTCCAATATTATACCTAGATTAAGCCTTGCAAAGCAAGTCCCCTCTAGGAAGTAAGGGTCTGAATAGAGTAGGAAAAAAATGGTCTAGAGAAAATCCCTCACATGATATGAGTGGTTTGTATCCAATGTCTTGGATAGTATACATTGTGCCATCATGAGGAAACTTTAAACATTTGTGGATAATAGAGGTGATTGCATTCATGGATACTAGCCAAAAAAATCCTAGTCTAACCCTAAATAGGTCAGATTCAAGTATCACAACAAATGGGACTTCAAGAGTTTTAGGTCCAACAAGGACTGGCAAAGATATAATAGGTAGGAGAGAAAGACCATCATGTGTATGGAGTATGGTCTACAAATCATCATATTTCTCCTTGTTTAGATTATTTATCAAGAGGGTATCTTCCGTGATGAAATTGACTTGACTCGTACAGTCAACCATAACACGAGTCACAATGTTATCATTGACTCAAGCTAGTATGTACAATGGAGAAGGTTCCCTATTGAAAGGAAAGGAGCATGGTTTGAATGCTATTTTAGTGTCTTATCCACATGAATTGAAGGAGGGATATGGGTGAATGAAACCATGTTCACATACTCAGATGGATTGGGATCAACAAATGAGGAAGTAAACATTATATCAAATTGGTAGAATGGGAATGGAAAGGATTTGTGTATATTTGTAGCTAGCTTTTGGGATTGGCTATAGATTTATTCAAATTTTGTTTATTACCATCAATTTGGATTACACCTTTGTTGATGTGGTCTTGGATGAAATGTCTAAGATGTACACATCATTCGATATCACAACTAGAGACTTGGTGATATCGACAACAATTTTATTCTTCTTACCAATTAGGATAGGGTTCCAATAGCAGTATTATTTAAAGGAGAGAAATTAAACCATCTTATAGCAATTTCTAAAGAACACTTGTGTAGATTATGTTATGTCTTGTAGAGTTCTTTTTAGTAGGAACAAATACCATGTTCACTACTGCTTTATTCTTTTTTGATTCCTCATAAAATAGACATGAATAACTAATTATCTATATGGGAGGACGAGGAGGAATCCCCATACCAAGCCACTATCTATTGATATTCACATAGTGTAGAATAGAGAAAAGAAAAGGAAGGATACTTTATTATGAAGAGTTTCTCTCGCAATGTTAGCAATAGGCTTCTAATGAACACATGTTGAACATCGTAGGAATAGAGATTGATATAGAGCAATGAAATTAGTTACTTTTTCATGCTTCTTCCTTTCTCGCACTAGATGAGATTGATGAAGGTAGTCTTTGGCCTAAAGTTTTCCTGAAACTATTGCAAGAACTAATTTACTAACTAGTAGAAAGAGAAAATGGAATTATTGGGAAGTGATCAAAACTATTCCAAAGCAACGTCCTTGAGGGAACATGAAATTTTTTTCCAATGTAAAGAATCATGGTAAAAGAAGTTGATACACAAGGTAGTGAAGCACTAGACATGTGTCCACAAATCTCCCCTACCATTTTACTTATCAAATTTAGGAAATTCCATCCCTTGAGGGATGGGAACTAGTCAAGTTGGTGAACTGAGATTGTATACCCCAATGTTTTGTAATAAATCATTAAGGATGGGACCAGTTGGTAGAACTTGACTAGTTTAGGTGCTAGAGGTGGAGGGGATTCAATTTTCAGATATAGGAATTTTGAATCTCAAAGGGACTTGATTCACTTTAATTCCAAGAACATCTTTGGATATAGTATTGGTATTATCAGCAACATAGATGGAGGGAATAGAAGGACCTGTGGCAATCATATTCACAGACAATCTTGGCATCATAAAATACAACTATTGGCTAGTGATTCTTTATTGAACATATTGACCTGGTTACCCATGACAAAAGTGTACAAGGGGACATGGGCTTCCACTATATTTGCACATTATTTAAAAAATCTGTAAAATCCTGGCGAATCTTAATGAATAATTGGTAAAAATAATAATCACAATGCTGAATCCTAGTGAATAATCACTAAAAATATTAATTACAATGGAAAATCTCTCCTTTAAAAATTTGCATAGTTAGTCGACACAGTTCCCCCAATTTTATTTTATTTTTGTAATATTGAAGTAGGGGCCTAGGGGCGGCAGCCACCAGTGGGGTCAAGGGGTAGTACCCCTTGCAGGGGTGAAGGGGGAAGAGCCCCCTTGTGGGGGTCAAGGGGATGCAGGTTGATTCCGCAACCTAATACGCACATGCCTTTTAAAAGGCTTGTTGAGGTCCAGAATTTGTTTTGGGCCACACAATTAGATTTTAAAAACTACAACATAATTACAATGAATTGGCTTCCTTACATATTGAACAAAGTTTATTATTTTTTTAATCGGATGGCTATAGTTGATTCTGCAATCTATATGCACATGCCTTTTAAAAGGCTTATTGAGGCCCAAAATCTGTTTTGGGACGCACGATTAAATCTAATCATGTGGCTCAAAACAAATTTTGAGCCTCAACAAGCCTTTTAAAAGGAACATGCATATAGGTCGCAGAATCAACTGTATCCATCCAATTAAAAAGATAATCGATGGAAATAAATAAAAGCCCTATTCAAGGCTAAACTATCCCTAAAATGAAATGGTAATTTATTATTAAAGTGGTGATATTGCCCCAAAATTAATGGTAGGAATATAATATTACTGGCGAATATAATTAATGTTTGTAATTATAGTATAAACTACTGGCGAATCAATTCCAATGACGCATCATTTAAAAAATAATGCATAGGAAAATTAATCGAGATGAAATTATTTTTTTGTAAAAACCTGGTGATTCAACATCCTTTTTAGCTTGCACTATTCACCATTTTTGGAGGTCCCAATTTCAATTATTCGCCACTAAAGTTTTCCCTACTTGAGAGTATATGTTTTCTTTTGTTAATAAATATTTGAACTCTCCAAGTCTCACTTCCAAAGAATGGGTCTATGTTAATTTCAACTAATGGATGAGTGGAGACAAAAGGAGGGGAAAACTTAGATGAAAGTAATATAGAGAATTCCTCAAACTCGAGACCTTGGTGAGGAGGATTTAACTATCTTCTAGATCCCATATCTAAGTGTCAATAACTTCTTATAACTACATGTCTAAAGGTAGTGGACATGATTGTGAAACTCATAAAAAGCATCACAACACTCTATCCAATACATGTCCCATCAAGAGAGAACATTTTTTGACAAAAAAGATAAAGGTAAGAATAGGTTCATGTTAGGTTCACCAAAATGTAGTGGAGGAAAAATGACACCCCTCTGCCTCCTCAAAGAGAGTGCTCCTCTACTACCTCAATGGAAAAGCTCAAGTGAAAAGGGTGGAGAGACAAGGATTTTTTACTATGCTTTAAATTTTTTAGGATATATTTTAGGACAAGGACTTTAGAGACCGAAAGAGTAGATTTCAAAGGTCTTGTGAGCAAGCTAGCTAGCTCTCGATCATGGATGACAACACGATGCACTATGGTCTCACGCGTTTAGAGAACACAAATTTCTAATAGAAACAAAAAGAGTCTACTTACTGCTCAAAAACTAAAATTTGGGAGTTTTACTAAACTAACAGAAACACAAAGAGTTTACTTTCTACTCAAAAACTAAAAGCTAGGAGTTTTACTAAACTAACAGAACAATGAAAGTAACAAAAATAACAAAAAAAAAAAAAGAACTAGCATGTGTAGATTAAACTAAATGGAATGAAATGACAAAATAGAAAAAGAGAATAACAAAGTCACAAGAGGTCCAATTCTACGAATCCTCCCGTAATGCTCCAAATCAACAATTTGCAGAAACATAAAAATGAAAAAAATTGGGGCTTTTTTGGGGCTTGCCTCAATCAAACTCTATTGATTTTTCCACCTCCATGGATAGCTATATAGATAGATAGAGAAAATAATAGATAAAGAAGAAGATTGGCAAGACAATTTAGACAAATTAAACTTTAGACAATATGCTACTAAAACAAATATGATAATGCAAATAGAAGGGAGTGTTGTTACCCTCCCTTAAGCAATCTAGTGGTACCAAAGGAGAGTATGTGACACTCTAGATAGGCCAAGAAGATCACAATGTTGATGTAGAATCCAAGACATGAGAGAGCTTGATAAAATACTATAGAGGAGAATAAGAATTTGAAAAAATGAAAGCTAGAATGAAAGATAGATTAAGAGAGAGCAAGAATGAGTTGAAGGAATGAGAGAATGAGAGTTTGAATGAAGGCATGCAAGAAGGAATTTTCAAGCATGTTTGCAACTATAGAGGCATTACACTTCACAATCAAGCAGAAGTGTAATGTCCCAACAACCACAAAATTAGGAATCTTTTGGGGCATTTGCACGTGCAAATGTCTATGCATCACACTAGCATCCTCAACAAAAATTTACTTGAAGACAAAAATAAATGGTTCAAGGATGAGATTAAAGCTATGTGAAAGGGGGAATTACATTATCATCTTTTATTAGGCTAAAGGGGAGTTTATTGAATACAAAATTGTACTATGTGATTTTCGACACTACAAGATGATATAAAAGCAAGTTTTCAAATGTGGAGGAGTGTGTGTGTGTGTGTGAAAAAATAAAATATAGACTAGATAGACACTAGCAAGTTAATGTGAAGAAGTAAAGTATACATTATACAAATATATAAGGATTTTACTTGCAGATTTTATGAAGAAATTATGAGGAATATTAGAGTGGAATTCAAGAGGAACTTATGCAGATTATATGAAGAGATTGTGAGAAATTTTATGGCAGATTTATAATAAGTTTTATGAGAACACTATAATTAGTTTATGGAAGATTTATGATCAACATTATAGAAAATTGGATAAGAAAAATATCTATATTGAGGTTTATGCCTCATATTGGTGAGGTTGATGCCTCGTATTATAATGGTTGGTGAATAAAAATTGGAGAAATTAGAGTTTCTTATGGGTTGGTGCCTTTAGTAGGTTGGTTCCTACAAAATTTATTGAAAGAAGATTAATAAAAGCAATATTTTTTCCATGGTTTTCTTTTCCAAGGGTTACCATATAAATTGTGTTTTTATTGTGTTTCTATTATTTGATTTTACATATGTGCTAATTTTGATTAAATATTGAAGTGATTAAGTTTTAAAAGGTAAAAATATTGTTATATTGATTCACCCCCCCTCTCAATATAATGGTGTGCTCATCATTAAATTATCAAGGAAAAACATTATGGGGGATTAGAAATAAATTTTGGAATTGAAGGCATATGTATTGGTGAATTTTAAAATTATTTTTATCACAAATTTACAAGGATGTGAGAATGTTTAGAATTTGTCAAGTTGCAAGGAGTAGATTGAATATTGTTTTATATTAGTCATTCCCTATACATGAAAGACCATGTAATGATGTAACTATAGATTTTGTATTGGGATTACCTAGTTTTAAAAAACTCCAAATGATTCAATTCTACTCGTGGTTGAAAGTTTTTCTAAGATGGCACATTTATTGCTTGTAAGAAGACTAATATATTTATATATTTTGCTTATTTTCAATAAAATTGTAAGGCTATATTGATTATCAAAGAATATATTGTATTCAATAGACATGTAACTTTTGTTGGTCATTTCTAGATAATATTGTAAAAACTATAGTGTTGGAATTTATTTTTAGCATATTACTCATAGATTGGTGGATAAACAGAGGCTATAAATGGAATTTTGGTAAATATATTTAAAAATTTGACAAATACAAATATTGGTAGTTGAGACTTATCTGTATTGCAAGCTAAATTTTAAAACTTGATAAATAGAAGTACTGGTAAGAAACCATTAGAAATTATGATTGATAGAGTCCCAAGATTTTTTTGAGCTAGGAGATTTCACTATACTTCATTAAAAGAGTGTTATGGAAAAATATGTTATAGAATATATGAAGAGTCTACATGAAGAAGTGAGAGTATATAGTTGAAAAAAATGATTGAAATAATAATGAACATGCAAAATAGAACATATAAGTTAAGGAATGTGGGGTAAGTGATGAATTGATTGTGTAATTAAGAAAATAAATATTTCGTATTCAAACATATAACAATCTAAAAATAAATTTTATACATTAGAAGATACTCAAGAACTTTGATTTTACAAATACATATCAAGTAGAAATATATATTGGATGATATTTTTGATTCAACAATGTTTAATATTTTAGACTTGTATGAATACCATGAAGGAGAACTATAAAAAAATATATCAAAAAAAGAAAAGATGAAGTGAAAAAAGATCATAAGCTAAAGAAATAGAAATAGAATAAACATTGGACACTAAAATTTGGAAGAATACCAAAAGTAATAACTATAAAATGTATTTGGTAAAATTTAAAGGAAGACCAATATAATATTATATATGGAATTGTTGCAAACTAAGGTGAACTAGTATGATTTCCCTACAAGGGTCCAAGTGAGGGGCTCACTTCTCATTTATCTGGGATGTCTACTACAAGATAATCCTTATCCTTAAGCAATCCTACATCACCAAAATATTTTATTTTAATGTTTTTTTAAGAATCATGAATATGTTTCTAATTATTTTCAATAACATAAAATATTTAATACATAGTACATTCATTTTTTTATTTTTGTTCAGTTCATATTAGCTTCATATCTTTCATCATAGGCACAATCAGGCACTATCAACATAATTTTTATTTGTGATAGCACATTTCAAGAATCTTGAGTTGTGGTTAGTAACACAAATATTTTAGATCTTCATCCATATTCTTGTTGATTTCATGAATAATTATTCACCACATATATGATTTATAAATTAAGGACTTGAGCTAGATAGTGCATGAATACTCAAATTTTATTTTTATTTGTGGTAGGTATTTGATTATTGTTGTATTTCCTAGGTTCTATTTTAAGTTGAGTCCAACAAGGGTTCATGTATGGAAATGCATTTCATGTGGAGATCAAGAACTCAAGAAAAATCAAAAACAAGGTAAGAGTATACATTATCATTATATATTCACATTACTTCAAGAGATGTGCCCACATTAAATTCAAATATTGATCAAAACATTTAATATTGGGTCTTTTGAATCCTTTCACACTTCCCTAAGTTGTTGTAACATGTTTCATGGAATTGAATATCATTTTCATGCATGCCTATATAAATAGAGTTTGGTATCATTAAGAGAAATGTAGCATGGGTAGTATAATATGACTATATAGTAAAGGAAGATAGCACCAAGAGAGACCTGGGCACAAAGATTGATATTATTTTTGAAAAATATTTCAATTCAAATAATTATAGAAACTTGCATTATTTTATCATAGTGAATAAATTAGCACAATGCAAAGGTGTCCAAGTTTTGGATCACTAATGTGATCTAGCCTTAAACTAAGGGATTCTCAAATTTCATGTCTCAAGTCTTTGAACCTAAATTGGATATCCATTTTCAGTTTATGAACTTCTATCATAATTATATTAATCAAAGTCAATACCAATATACACTTTCTTAATAAATATTAATCTCCACACTTTCATAATTATCAAAATGTGAATTTTATTTAATTACAAAGAGTCATGTCTCATGTAAGAGACGCACCTATTCATATATATATTTAAGGATCTTTGGAGATCCATATTTTTCATAGTAGAAAATATAATATCAATGAAAGTTCTCCAATTTTAGCAAATAATAAATACTAATCCACACACTGTCATTTATCATTTGTATTTATCCAATATCTTAAATCTCAACTCATTAATTTAAAATTTAATTATTTTAAATAATTCATCATCCCTCTAAATTAATTATTAAAATATTTTATTTTCTTATAATAATATATTATAAAAATAATAATAATTTTAAAACATAATAAAAATATGCTAACATAATATTTGTGTAAGAGAATATTTAAGCTTCATTTTTCGAACCTATTGAACATTTCATAACAAAAATATATTGTATTGACCATATACATCTTACACAAGAATCACCCCTTTTTAAAGCTTTGCACCAATGATTAGGGCAACACTTTTTATAACATTTCCTTTTGTGTGCTCTCTCTTTTATGCATATGCATCAACCTTTGTGACACACTTATATCATTGTAGGGAACATAACATAAAAACATATTTAATTTTTTTAATAATATTAAATTGATTAATCTAAATTAATTGAAATTAAAATTAGAATTGTTAAAAATAAAGTTGTTATAAATTTAGATGTTTATTATAGAAATTACTATAATGTGAATTTCAATAAGCATAATGTTGTAATTTAAAAAATATGTTAGAATTTGAAGTTATAGATTTGAGACAAATAAAATCTATGAGCTTGGATACAAATATTTTAATGTGATTTTATGGAAGTGGCACAATTCAATATGGATATTGTGATTATATCATGAATAGAGATGGACCTTTAGAACTTACATAAGAGATTAGCTTGTTGAGTATATTCTTTAGAAAAAATGATAGTACTAAAAAGCACAATTACAACTTGTTATAACAATGGAAAAGAATTGTTGATTTTTTTGATAGCAATAAAGTCCTAAGGTTGAGTTTAACAATGATTAAGCATAGAGTAATAGTGGTCTTCAATACTAATGTAAATAAAGTAGTCACTAGATAAATCTTGCAAGATAAATATTTCATTATGTTGTCTTAATTGTTGAATATGATATTTGATTTAGTGATAGTATAACCTACAACAAGGCCTTTAAATACAAGTCCTAAACAAAATTTGAATTTTTTGGTGTTAAATTTTTAGGGGGCTTGACTAAGATGTCAAGAAATTTGCACAATTGAAACACTCACATAGCAAGCTCCCATCAATGTTCATTCTATAGCCACACTATTTTATATACACATATATGCATCAAGTGGTTAGATTTTGTGTGCCAAAGATATGTTTCTACAACATACAAAATCACATCATTAAGACAAAACTACTCCAATTGAATTAGATTGTGAGTTCAACGGTGCCCTAACATATACTTAGGTCTCAATTGTTCCATGCTTCTTATCACTATATCACAACCATCAAAGTTTACATTGTGCCAATTTTAAGGCAAAAACTAATCTATATCCATTTCAATTCAACTTGTGTCTATTTTTTAATCTCAATTACTCCATCTTAATTATTTCATTTTCATCTTAGTACATATCTAAGTTTGAATTGTATTTTTGATTTATATCATTATTTTTATATGATTATTTCATTTTCAACTTAGTACATATCTAAGTTTGAATTGTGGACACACACTTGTGTGTTTTATCTCTCTATAATATCATATAACAATTACGATTTGCTATAACAATACAATTTTATATGAGTATGTGTGGACATGCACTTGTGTGTTTTATTTCTCTATAATATCGTATAATTATTTTGTAATTGACTTTTATAATATTATTAACTGTAAAATATATTACATATAAAAAAAGTTAAATCATATTTTAATTAATATAAATAATATATAAACTGATATATATTTAATGACATTTATTATTTCTCCTTTCATAAATCAATTTTAACCCTTTTTAACCCTTTATGTACATCAACGTCATTATTTTCTGATTATCTTTTATCTTACTCTCCTTAAACATCTCAATTATATAAGGTTCATCTTAGAATTTCTAATCTTTCACATTGGCATAAAGTATATGCTCACTAACTTATAAATTCTGAAATAAATTATTGTAAGAGATTTCAATGTACCTTTCCAGAAATTGCTTTGAATATGTTTATAATGGCTGTGCTGGTAAGTTTTCTAGCTTTACTTTTCATTTCTAAGTCAGTTTAAATTTTGTTGCTGATAGTATTTTGGATACAACATTTATAGAGTAACTGGGTATTAGAAAATACTTTAGAATTTACTGCACAAAGTATCTTCTCCTTTAGCTTTGAGGTCCTTGCACAGGGTTCAATCATTCCCATTTATACCTGCTGTATCCTTAGCTTAACAACTATAATGTTTCCTTTTAATTTTGGGCCCCATGAGCTAGTGGGCATTATGGCATGTTGTACACAAGAATTCAAGATTAAACCATGACTGAATAGTACTTAGGCTCTGAAATCCATGAAAAATGTGTTGTCTGCCATATGACTACTGCTTTAGGTCTTCCTTTTTCTCAATGATAATATGTTCATCAAACATAATACTTTTCCAATCTGAAACTAAATTTTAATCATTGTTAAGTATTTATTTTTCAGCTGTATATTGTTGTTGTAAATTGTGCTTTGTTATTATGTTTGTTGCATTTCTTTTCAGTATGGTTGTCCGATTTATATATTGTGGTTGACTATTATTATATAATTTCTCTTTCTGAACAATCTATGATTGCCATAAAAACCTATTTTTCAACTTTTTTTCTTTAATAAAAAACATACATAATCGTTAAGAAGACTACTGTTTCACCAAACAAAATCTACATTATTTTACCTATTTAAATAAAGCTTAAACAGTAGAATATCATGCATGCCATGCAAAACAAGTAGGACAATAGATATCATTATGTATTTTACCTCTTTTAATAAAGCTTAAACAGTAGAATATCATGCATGCCATGCAAAGCACGTAGGGCAATAGATATCATTATGTATCACCAATATATATGAATCTTGTGTGGGATCCTCTCCTATACTTTTTAGTATCTGGAATGGTATGCCACTAGTCTCTGTGCTCCATATATCTAAACCCCAGAAGCTGACTTTTCAATGCTCATAGTTATCTTCCATCCATCTTACCCATACCTTACATAGGATAACATGGCCTGTAAATATCAGGAATGAATCTTCTGGTGTGATTCCACAGACCCACAACCCACTCACTGAATCCTCTGCAACTCAAACACTGTTCTGACAATATCTTTCTACCCAAAGGAGTTTGATATTCTCTCTCTCTCTGATTGATCTTTGATGATTGTTCCCATCCCTTAAGTGATATGCATGAATTAAATTGTAGAGACACACAAAAAGAATAGGAGCCCACATAAAGAAATTTTATTTGTTTCTTTCTCCTGTTTATTTCAGAAAGTAAAAAGTTGCCTATTAAAGGTGGTCTCCTCCCATTGATGCACTGTATTTGTGACTACCATATAGTGATGAAAAGCTAGGGCGGTGCAAGGAATCAGAATAGTTTGGGGGCTTGAAGAGCACGCGCAGTACATGATGTGGGGCATTCAAGAATGCTTTTGTGGAGGCAACTCTGTACCATAAGCATCTTCTGCATAAAACATGGCCACCAAGGAATAAGCTCTTGACTGTATGTGTTGAACACAAGGACATGTTCTCTCAGAAAAAAGAAAAAGCTAAGAACTGTAGGTCCTCTCTTTTACTGAAGAGAGGAATATATGAAGCCAAAGTGGAACCAAGAGAAGAGTTAAAACCCAAATATATTTCTAGTCAATGACTTGTCTTATTCTGTGTTTTATTGACCCAATATTGTGGTACCTTTTAAAGTTCTTGTGGACAGCAGGGAAAGAAAAGCTCTTCTCAAACTCTACTTTATATGATGTGGGTCTCTCCATTATGTAAATTTGGAATGGATGCTTTTCATGAAAACCTCTTACTATGTATTCATTTCCACTTCATAAATTTGTTAGAATTCTTTTCTATTATTTTTTTTTTTCATTTTGAATGAAAGATTCCATATTTGGTGGAATTTACAAAGCGAAGTATTAATTGTATTAATATAACTTCTATTCGTATTAGCTGTCTTTCATTCATACAAAGCAAGTATTAATCACACAAATATAACTTCCATTTGTATTAGTTGTCTTCCACTCATACAAAAGTAAATTTAGAATAATCAAACTTGCGATCATCATCTGCATTTTTTAATAATTGATCATATTAATCACATTAAATCTTTAATCAAAAAATAGTATAAATAATTAGCAAAGTATTAATCACATCAATATAACTTTCATTTGTATTAGTTGTCTTCCACTCATACAAAAGTAAATTTAGAATAATCAAAATTGCCATCATCATCTATGTTTTCGAATAATTGATCATATTAATCACATTAAATCTTCAATCAAAAAATATTATAAATAATTAGCAAAGTATTAATCACATCAATATAACTTCCATTTGTATTAGTTGTCTTCCACTCATACAAAAGTAAATTTAGAATAATCAAACTTGCAATCATCATCTGCATTTTTCAATAATTGATCATATTAATCACATTAAATCTTTAATCAAAAAATAGTATAAATAATTAGCAAAGTATTAATCACATCAATATAGCTTTCATTTGTATTAGTTGTCTTCCACTCCTACAAAAGTAAATTTAGAATAATCAAAATTGTGATCATCATCTATGTTTTCCAATAATTGATCGTATTAATCACATTAAATCTTCAATCAAAAAATAGTATAAATAATTAGCAAAGTATTAATCACATCAATATAACTACCATTTGTATTAGTTGTCTTCCACTCATACAAAAGTAAATTTAGAATAATCAAACTTGTGATCATCATTTACATTTTTCAATAATTGATCATATTAATCACATTAAATCTTCAATCAAAAAATAGTATAAATAATTAGCAAAGTATTAATCACATCAATATAACTTCCATTTGTATTAGTTGTCTTCCACTCATACAAAAGTAAATTTAGAATAATCAAACTTGCGATCATCATCTGCGTTTTTCAATAATTGATCAAATTAATCACATTAAATCTTCAATCAAAAAATAGTATAAATAATTAGCAAAGTATTAATCACATCAATATAACTTCCATTTGTATTAGTTGTCTTCCACTCATACAAAAGTAAATTTAGAATAATCAAACTTGTGATCATCATTTACATTTTTCAATAATTGATCATATTAATCACATTAAATCTTCAATCAAAAAATAGTATAAATAATTAGCAAAGTATTAATCACATCAATATAACTGCCATTTGTATTAGTTGTCTTCCACTCATACAAAAGTAAATTTAGAATAATCAAACTTGCGATCATCATCTGCATTTTTCAATAATTGATCAAATTAATCACATTAAATCTTCAATCAAAAAATAGTATAAATAATTAACAAAGTATTAATCACATAAATATAAATTTCATTTGTATTAATTGTCTTCCACTCATACAAAAGTAAATTTAGAAGAATCACACTTGCGATCATCATCTGTGTTTTTCAATAATTGATCATATTAATCACATTAATTCTTCAATCAAAAAATAGTATAAATAATTAGCAAAGTATTAATCAAATCAATATAACTTCCATTTGTATTAGTTGTCTTTCGCTCATACCAAAATAAATTTAGAAGAATCAAACAAGCGGTCATCATCTATGTTTTTCAATAATTAATCATAATAATCACATTAAATCTTCAATCAAAAGGTAATATAAATAATTAGTACAATGAACTTTTAGTAAACCTATAATTTTTATATATAACTTTTGAGAGACCAATAAGTTTCTTTTGACTTGTCTACTCTATCTTTATCATCCACATCTTCAAATGGTCACCTTTGTGAATTATTTATATATCATATTTCTTGTCCTTGATTATACATATCTTGTAGTTCCACTTTTCTAAGTTTTAATTATCCACATCTCCAAATGATCACCTTTATGAATTATTTATATATCATATTTCTTGTCCTTGATTATACATATCTTGTAGTTCCACTTTTCTAAGTTTTAATTATCCACATCTCCAAATGACCACCTTTATGAATTATTTATATATCATATTTCTTATCCTTGATATAATGCATACATATCTTGTTCCACTTTTCTAAGTTTTTACTTTAAAAAATTGTGTCATGGGACATCTGATGGATGTCGCCATTGCTTAAACCATTAATAGTTGTGAGGGGTTCAATAATGGAAAAGTTGGAGGACCCCAGGCATATTACTGATTTGATCTGAAATGATTTTATATTGAAGAAGAATTAAGGAAAACAAAAGGAAGTGGGCCAAAGAGCATTTACTTTAAACAAATGTTGCTGATCTTATTTTCTCACTAGAATTCTCCACACACCAGGTCCCCACATTTTTTTCTAAACCATCACCTGGACAGTGACAATAACATTATAATAATCATTAGAACATTTGGAAGAATTCTATTATTGTGTCTTTTAGAATTATCTGGACGCTGCTAATTGTTGCAGATGAAAAGGAGCCATTGGATTGCAGTGTTGGAAGAAGATGAAGTCCAGAAAGGATTGGCTGTCAGAGGGGAAGAGGAAAGACTTGTTGAGGTATTTCACTCACTGTTACAAAGTATGAGATTCTTATTTAAATAGCATTCGGTATTCTAGTTAAATGGTTAATAACAGTTTTATCTTTTATTTAAATTTAATTTTGATTGTTAAATTAAATGATATTTAAGAATAATGAAATTTAAGAAAACCATTAAATGGATAAAATAATGTTATTTAAAAGTAATAGATGTGAAAAGAATAATATCTTCATGGTTATTAAATGCATCTCTTTATTCTTTTCATCCAAGTTTCTTTTTAAATTTTTTATTTAATTGTCTTTAAGTTTATATTTTATTTTGCTAACAGTTTTCTATAATATTTTATTTAGGTGCCATCATATCAGTGTTAGTGCACCGAATTCCATCAACAGTTAAGCATGTTTTGGTTGGAGAAAATACATTAAAAGATTAACTTTTGAAATACATGACTCTAAACATATATTTTTGTAAATTTTGTAATGCATGCACTGCTCTATACTTCTTCATAGAGATGACCTTACATGGTCTAGTTACATCTATATATAATATGAAAACTTTTGAAATACATGACTTTGATAATATTTTTTTGTAAATTTTGTAACCCTTGTACTGCTCTATACTTCTTCATAGAGATGACCTTGCATGGTCTAGTTACATCTATATATAATATGAAGGTCTTGCATGACAAGTATATAATATCGATACCTAGAGAGTAATACAATCTCTTTATGAGTAAATATAGTAGAAATTGCCCACGGAAGATCAAGAGTCTCTACTTAAAAATCTACTTTAAAATAATATCCACATTAGAAGCAAATTGTAGAAGATCAAGTATCACAACTTAGACTTCCATATTAGATGTTCCTTGGGTCTCCATAGTGATAACTCAATATTCTAACCAATTAAGCTCAACCCCTTGGATAAAGAACAGTAAATTAAAAAATTGTACTTGATATATTATGAAAGTATATTAGGAAAATGAGGGTACTTAGCTTGATGATGGAAGAATTTTTAAAACTACATGAATATAATTTATGAATATTCATTTTATTTCCTAGAAACATGATCCCTCTACTAGATGAATGTATTACATTCTCTACTAAATCTATGTTTTTTCTAAGTCAAACCCAAGCAAGTTAGATCCACAATCACAAAAACATATTGCACTTTAAAACTTGACTCTACTAGTTGTAGACTTTTTCTTTATTATTTACTTGATAAAACTTTGTCTACACTAAACTTCCTAGTAGTCTAGAAACTAATGGTATTTAAAAATAACTTAAAGGGCTATCCTTTTGATACAAGGAGATAAGTTTTGATGCAAGAGCATCTAGTGGTGTAGGGGCAATCTTGCATCTCCCAAAAAAATTATTGTTCCTTATTTTATTTTGTTACTTTGAGTCCCATGATGGAACTTAAGGGGTCTAAGGTAGCCAAAATTTAGAAAAGGTCAAAAAAAGGTCACTTACTATTTTTAGTAAGTCAGCCTAATGAACTCATATGGACCTAAAAATTTACCCCTAGGAGTGAAATTGAAAGATGCATCCAATGGAAAAGGAAGATTTTCAATATCATGTATCATTTGGGAGATATTAAAGTTTCCATCTCTAGAAAGTCCTCAAATATAGTTTCAAAATCAAGTTTGGAAACATTAAAATCCTCAAAATAGCCCAAAAAATGGACAAAATTATCTTTGGACAATTTTGGTTACATCTATCTTGTCAAGAGCTTTCCAATGATATGTTATAATAGCCAATTGGACACCCAAATCAAAAATTAAGGCTCCGGGAAGTCATGCCACCAAAAGTGAATTTCGATAAAATATCTTCCTAGGTGGGAGAAATGAAGGGCTAGACTTTTGGGTGCCAAAACAAAGGGGGAAATCACACTTTCCAAAACATTCTAGGGTGGCTATTGGTACACAATAAATGGGTTAATGGAGGTTATATGTGGTGGCTCCATTATTGCAAATTGTAGCTCCAAATAATAAATTTTCTTTACAAAGTGATTTTTTGTAATGAAACAAGCCCATGTGGTTGTAACATTGTAATTAATGAATCTGCAATTTCATTTTCTGAAATTAATCGAAAGTGGGTTATTTTCTAGCTTGCATTTTTTTGTGTTGATATTTGTTGTTGTGTTTTGTGTGGGTTTTGGGCATAGTCCTCATCAAGTTTGTTTAGATTAATTCATAGAAAGTGTACAAAGATCAAAGACAATAGGTAAGGGTCATATGTAGAATGAAGATCCATTGTTCTTTTTAGTACATCAAATCCAAATGTTTTTCTATTGATTTAGATCCATTAATTTTGTAGGATGAGAAATCATGTTTCAATGTGTGAGGATGTGAAATAATTGCAATTAAATACCTTTGAACACTAGCACATACCACCAAATCACACAAATGTTTGTTTATTCAACTTATGGAAATAAAATAAAGGGATCAATCAACCAAATTTTTACTTTTATTTTTTTAAATGGTCACGATCAATTTTAAGATGATGGGATTGGTCATATGACCATGAAATGACCCTAGGTGGGAAAATAGTCAAATCTAGGTGGTTAATGGCTAGATGGAAATATATGTGTATGGATAAATATTATTAATCATTATATAGGATAAATTTATTGGATGTTGTGCATATTGTTTAGGTGAGAATAGTGTTGGATTTCAATGCTTAAAGGAAATATAGTACAAATTTGAACAATAAATATCTATCAATTTGTGAAATGGTTAACATTTTGGTTTTGTTGTTCAGATCCTCTATGAGAATTTTTACTATTATGTAAATATTCCTTAGAAAATAACACATTTTAATATTTAGAGGTGGTTCTTTATAATCCAAATGTGACACATATGTTACTATGCATAAATCACAAATGGACATGCATACATTTGTTGTAAACATTTGAGTGAATCTCTAATAGATCATACTTTCTCATGTGGAACAAGAAAATGGAGTGGAAAAGAATTTAGAAGAATACAATCTTTACGTGGAAGAAGTTACCTATACATGGAAAAAATATTAACTTGCCCCATGACTACTCCTATGGCATTGCTTTCTTGATGAGTAAAAAGTTCTCTATGGATATCAATGTTATTAATTTGAGGTGTTGCATTGATATTGAATGTAATTAATTTGATTCACAAAGTGTAAATCCTTTGATGAGTGTTATCAAGGTAAATGTTTGCATGAATAACCTCAATCTTATCAAGAGGATTTTCTAGGTACTCTAATTTTCAATGCCTAATATTTTTTTTTTTTCTTGCATGGCTACTACAAAGATGGTAATAACTCTCTTGGCTCTCTTAGTTTCCTCTACCCAATCTATTCTCTCCTAGAAAAATATAGGTGTGGAATTTCATATCAAGAATTGTGAAAATGTAGGTGAAGGTTTGTCATGTACCCTTTTTGAAATAAAATAATTAATAACATTATTTAAGTTAAGGCTAGTCATTTCTAAATTTCAAGGAGACTTAATAATATTGTTATAATTATATAAAATAAAATTAATTTTAAATACTCGGAGGGAAATGTGGGACCCATGAGCCTAATTTGAAAAGGTATATCAAGGAGGCACCTATCTTCATTTGGATTCATTCAAGTTATCATTTGAAAATTTTAAATTTAGTTATTTTATTCAATCTATGGCATTCAAGGATGATAATCCTTGGTTTTATTAGGGTTTGATATGATGATAACCCTCTTCAATTCCACATTTGGGATCAAGGATAAAAACCCTTGTTTCCAATATTAGGTGATTCCATTAAGGGGTAACAATTATGTTGATTTGTTCCAATACTATAGTAAACTCCAATTGTGTTTCGAGTCCATTCAAAACCTATTTTTTCACTAATAAAAAACAATTGTGTTGACTTGTTGAGAAATTGGAGTTTACTATAGTATCAATACAATGTGAATATAATATTTGTTACTATTTTTTAGATATTTTATATGAGCTTCTAGTGATAGGGTAATTCATATTTACAAGAAAATATTTAAAGGATCATTCTTAATTGGTATTCTTGTTGTTGTTCATTTTGAGCACCATTAATTGTTGATTAACATGGTTAATGTTATATTTGTTAGTCATACCATATTTGTTCCATTGCAATCTTATTATCCACCACACAAAATTAGAGGAGGGGAATTTGAGAATACAAGGAAGAAATAGTTGTAAGGAATTGAATCTAGTATTTTTGATACTAGGGTTTATTATTATTTTAATCTATCAAGTCATCAAGAAATAAAATCCCTCTACATCATCATTTCTTGTTATTATAGGCTTCTATTTGTTGCATTTATTAATTTTAATTGAAAGAGGTATGAATGGGTATTATAGTTAATTTGAAGAATAAATGTATAAGTTACAAGTATGTAGATTACAACATTAACATGATAAGGGTTTCAGAATGATAATTCATTATGATTTATAATTATGAAATTCAAATTATTTTGGGAAATAATATTAATTGGCATTTCTCTTGAAAAATGATGTAATAAAATTAATGAATTGTATATGTATTTAGCTATTCACGAAATCTCAATTTTAACTATTACGAACAATTATTATTATTCTAAGTACTCAATTGTTTTACTTGCATAGATTTTGGGTGAACAATTACTTGAAAATTATGAACAATTATAAAATATAAAAAATTTGTAAGTGGGAGATTATATTAGTATCAGAGATATAATCTTACCATTATATGGGGGTAAAAGTTTAGAGTTCTACTTTTTGTATCCTAGAGTAGAAATATAGAAAGAAAAACTTATGGATCATCTTGTTGAATTGATGAAGTGATTGGATGAGAAAATAAAAAATAAAAATAAAACACACAATATATTGATGAAAATATTGAGGAATAAACTTTAGTTGAAGAAGAAAAAACATCTAGATAAATATTGAATCAAAGATCACTATCATTCATAACATGTTTCACCCAAGGTTCCTAAAAAAAATAGCCTAAGATTAAATAGAAAAGTCAAATAGTTGATGACATAAAATCTTATCATAAAAAAAATATAAATTCTTTGATCATAATGTTCAAAATATATTTCTTTCATAGATTTTAATAGTGTGGAAATAAGACATCCATTGAGAATATTTTAATAGAAAAAACCTCACAAAGATCTCTAAATATTTAACAAAGAATGGTTCAACCAAAGAAAGAAGAATAGTTAAAACCAAAGCCCAAGGAGACTATCAAAAGAGCTATACCATTAGATAAATTAGTGGCTTGAAAAAAAATCCATTATAAGGAACCTCCTTCCAGTTATGAATAGAAGAAGAGCTCTCCTATTGTTAATAAGAAAGATGAAAGTAATAATAGAAGTTAAAACCTTTCTTCTCATGCAAATAATTAGTGATTGTAAAGAATAGCTTTTATTAATAAAAGAGAGAGAAGTGAAAGTAGTAATAGAGCAGAGCCACAAAATATTTTTATTGAATGAAAAATGTATTACATTTCACAGAGGATTGGAATGTTTCCTTGACTGCTCAAATCAAAATTGTCCCAAAGGAAAAACCTTCACATACAAGCTTTAAACTACATGACATAGAAGATAAAAAATTGTTCCTAGGACACATGAACAAGAAAACTCATTAGCTTCCGAAGAAGAAAGAACAAGACCTTGGGAGGCGCGGAAAGGCTGAAGCACAAAACCCTTGATACACTAATGTAATTTGTGAACCATAGTGATTTGAAGGATGGGAGCCCACCATAACCTGCAAGGAAGAGAAAGTAGTAATAGAGTTGGATAACATGAAAAGGATCATTGCAGGATTAACAAAAATTTATAGAGAGAACATATATGAGAAAATAGGAGTAAGTGTTGTTAGGACTAAAAAATGGTCGTTATTGTATATCTACAAATAGTTAAGAATGTAATGAAAAAACTAAAAAATAATTGTTACTAATTATTTACAAATATTCTATTCATAAGAGCATCAACATGAGACCGAGACAAGCTCTTATGAACACAACCATGATACTAATATCAACTCCTTTTTAGAAACCACACTAGAAACCACCTATGGAAGGCAAAGATTCACAACTTATAAATCCGCCTATTTAGAAACCATCTTGACATTAGAATCCAACTATGAAATACCAAGAGTCACAAATTAGAATTTCGTATTAAATGTCCCATTGGGATTTGAACTTGGCTCTCCACATTGAGAACTCAATGATTTAAAACCAATTAAGCCCAACCCCTTGAACTAAATACTAAAATTAGAATATTTGTATATGATTAAAGATATAAATATGCCCATCAAATTTGTAAAAGAGGCCTTAATTGCATCTAATAAAATGAAGTTAAAGGTGGATTAACTCACCTTTGAGCTTAAATCAACCAAAAAATCTTTAGAAAGTACCCAAATAGCACTTCTGAAGGTAGATGATTAACTTGATATTGTACCATAGTTCAGGAAGAAAGGTATAATGAATTTAATAAAATAACACTTATTCTTGTAGGAATGATGCTTCCACTCTATCTTTTATCACTTACACACTAGTTTATATGGATTCTATTTTTACTCATTTTCAACTTATTTTTTATTGTATTTTTGTCAATTTATAACGTAATGTGTGCCTTGTATGTCCTTTTATCCCTTTGACTATCATTTTTATTGCTTAAACCTTTATTTTGTAGGAAAGATATTTTTCTTCCAAGTGTTCATGTCTAGCATAGATTGGCACTTTCAACTTATAGATTAGCACTTTCATTCTAGTTTAGTGCTTATCACCTCTTATAGATTAGCACTTTCATTCTAGTTTAGTGCTTATCACCTATAAATTAGTTCTTCCATGAGGTAGGTATAAATCTATTTTCTAATTCTATTTTTAGTTTTCAAAATAGCACTTTTCCTCTATTATTTAGTGCCTTCACCTTTTAGCACTTATTTTCTATGCTTTAGTACTTATACAATTTAGTTCTATCATTATTTCTATATAAAAATTGATTTTTTTTTTTGGCTAGCCCCTTTTCTAGTCTATGAGCTAACTTAGTGGTACAATTATATTTTTGTCAATCAAAGCTCAAAAATTGAAACTACTAACATATTATTTTATAGGTTTTTTTGTCAAAAATATTTTATTTTCCACTAATTTAGGAAAAAAAATTATTTAGAAGGTTAATAAAATGTATTTTTCATGTTTGTGGAGGTATATAGAAATATGCTCTCCCCTTGTGCCCAATGTGATCTCTTAGGGATCAAAAGTCTCATACTATCCTTTTTTATATTTAGATTAGATCCCAAGGTGTGTTAGTGTGTGTGTTCTCTCCCTTGGAGCTTCTTTCAATCTTGGGTTACCAAAAGAGCCTAAAATTACCTTTCCCATTAGGAGTTATACTTGGGGATTTCATCACCCCAAGGGATGACCTCAACCATATTTTCCAATGAGGTCTATAAAGGGGGAGTTCCAAAGATATACCTCAAAAATAAACCATTGTAATGTCAAGAAGAGCCCTAAGACCCTTTTATTTTCATGGATGTATATGGTTCCTTAGTTTAAATATTCCCTTAATGAGCTTGAAAATGGAATTCTAAGACCTTATATCCATCTCTTAGTGTGGTTTAATGGAAGTACATATCACCACCTAAAGCTACTCATGCGTACATTCATGTGTGTTTAGATAGAACTAACCTTGACCTCTAGATTTCCTTGGTAAGGGAACATGTGTAATGTGACACTCCCTATTTATCCTTCATATATGTAGATGTTGGTTATGGATCCTAATTGTATTGGTTCTAGAGCCTGTTTCAGTACAGGGGATGTAGGGAGTACCCCTTATGGGTTTTGAGGGGACCATCCCCTTGGCGAGGGATCCAAGAGCTGCGTTCCTAAACTAGAGATTAGAGGAAACCCCCAAAAAGTCATATTATATATATATATATACTTATTCATTGTAAATATGGACCATTCATCATTAGGCCATGGATTTGACAATAAAGATTGTGTTTGTTTTTCTTTCCCTAGAAGGAAACCCCTTTTACAAGGACATTATATTATGGTTGATTATTATATTGTGTGGATATTGTGAGAGAGCGAAGAATAATCTATAGTAGATGTGTTGTATATTTTGTCCCTTCATTTTATTGTATGGAATAAAGGAAGGACTAGTAGTTTCTACATGGACATATCCCATATCAGGTGAACCATATATGTTTATGTCTTTGTGTTTTATATTTTATTTTTACATTAATTTTATTGTGTATTTCTCTACAATCCTATTCCTAACAATAGATGGTACTAGCCTTGTGTTGTGGTCCCGCACTAGGAGTCACACCTACTTTAATAATTTTTAGGAGTATGCTCATGTGCTTTGAATATTTTCATATGTAAAACTAATATACGCCAATCAAACTTTTACCTTGAAAATTAAAGTTAGTCATTGTATCCTTTTATTTTCTAAATATCTTACGCAATTATCAAAATAATCAAACCTTCCAAATTAGCACTTTCAACCTATAGCTTAGTGGATGTGTGGTTTCAATGCATGTTCTCTACCTTTTAGCACTGTGCTATTTTAGCACTTTCACTCTATCCTTTAGCACTAGTGTTATCTCAAATCTTATGCTATGTCCTTCAGTACCTATGCCCATCAACACTTCTAACATTTTGTTCAGCGCTTGCATCTATTACCACTTCTAACCTATTGTTCAATTCTTCCAACCTGTGTTTCAACACTTATATTGTTTCATCTAAAATAATCAATTAGACCCCCCAATTTGAGATATTAGACCTTATTGACCCAAAAAAATCCTAGTTGACCTCAAAAAACCCTAGGAAACCCACTAAATCATCCCCACATCAAAACAAAAATCTTAGTTATTCTAAGCACTTAGGACTTAGGATCACCTTTTCCTAGATTTTATTTTGGTGAACCTAACATGCTGACATTATATACCTTCTAAAATCTAGAGCAAAACCCTAGATCTAGGTTTTGAATTACTCATTTAGGGTTTCATTTTTTGCATCATAAAAGTATTAAGTTATAAAATTGTGCATAACATATTGCATCATGGGCTGCATTAGGTTTTATTTCAATCATTTAGGTTAGATCTACATTCAAAATTGTCCTTTATTGTTGCATACTTGCATTTGAGTCATATTGTCTTAAATTGTGAAAATTCTGGAAACATATTCACTTGTAGACCTATTTGCACATAAAAGTAGAACCTTTAGAAAATATAATAAACATTCAACTTTTGAATTTTTAGAACCCCTATCAAGGACTCAGATGCCCTTGGGAACCTTTGTCATCCTACACTTTCATCAACAAACTTTTTCACACATATTTATCTTTATGTATTCAGTTTGTTTGTGCCCGTAGATCTATGAATTACAATTCTTAATTGCATGTATTTAGGCATCTTTCATATAGTTCAAAAAGCAAGAAACATTGCATTGTTTGATTTCAAAATTGCATCAAAATCATCATTTTTAGGTTGTGGCATCTTAGAATTAGTCAATTATTGCATTTTAGATCTATATTTATTTCATTCAAAATTGTTAAAACATCTTCCATATTCTTGCACACTTGAATTTTGAAGTACATTTTCTTAAATTGAGCAAACTCTAGAAAAATATTCACTATTAAGCTTGTTTGCAAGTAGACACATAATCCTTTAGTAGTGCCTTACATAGTCAAAATTTGAAATTAAACACCCTATCTAGGACACAGATGGGAACCTCTATCCTATATGGGTGCATTTGTCCTAATATTTTTGGCTTAAATTTCTATGAAAGAGCTATCTTATTTTCCTTTGTCTAGATTTGATGTTTGTTTTTTAATTTTGTCTACAAAACTATTTGATTCAAATGATCATTTGATATATAAGGAAAGTAACAACATGTTTCCTTTTCAAAGATGTGGTTTTGATATGGTAACACATGTCTTGTGGGTATGTGCAGGATCATGATGGGCCAAAAAGTGGCAATATGATTGGTATGTGTAGGGTATGTGGCTGATGACTTTTTTTTAACCCAAAATTGATGAAATGAAAAGGGTTTTTAAAGGAGATTCTCAGGTTTCCATCAATATAAATTAATCTTTAATTTCAATTTAATAATTAATTATTATTCATTTTCTATTTGAATTACGACTAAAGTCTTGATTGATAGGCTGATTAAAAACATCTATAGCTTTCAAATGGTATCACATTTTTTGAATCTAAAACACGTTTCACATTCTACGCTTTGCATACTATAGGATTAAAAAAAGAAAAATTAAATTTCATGAAGTTTTGACCAAGTTAAGGTGGTCAAACATACGAGTTTTTATATTTTTAAAAAGTTGTAATAAAAAATTCATAATTAATTATTTACTTGGAAAAAATTATAAAAAATATGCATCACATCAGGACATAAGTCCTCACTTATATCTAAAATATTATAAAAAATATGATCATTTTATTGTATGGTTAGGGAGGTTAGGCCAGACACCTACTTTTATTTTTTAAAATTTAAATTTTCTTGCATTGAAATTTCAAATTTTCACCAAATAGATTTTTTATTTTTTAAAAATAAACCTAGTGGTTTAGAAACTACATTAAATTTTCTATAGATTCTATTCCTACATTTTTTTGAAATAATATAGATAACTTATTCAAATTTTTACGTCAAGTTGTCTAACTCTGATTTTTCTAAATTTTTTGCCACTTAAGGGCCTATTTTTTCCATGATGATCCTGCACATACCATTGTATAAGTATAAGACAACCTCTTGGTATAATCTAGGGAAATGAAATGAAGTCATTAACAAGCATGTTAGTCATTCTCCCAATATCTCTCCTAATTGTGAGAGTGTCTTGGCACAAGAGAATGAAATCATTGACACATTTCTTAATATCACTTTTCCTAATCTTCATTCATATCCCAACATCTATCTCTCTCTCTCTTGTGAGAATTTTTTGGTACAAGATGATGCAATCATAGACAATCATGACAATCATAGTTTTTCTTCTCATAATACCCCTCCTACATGTGAAGAAGGTATCTTGGTGTTAGAATACCCTATCATTGAGTGCAATGAGAATCTCGTTTGTTTCTCTCCCAATACTTCTCCTACTTGGGAAGAAATTATGACATAAGAGGATGAAATAATTTATACATTTCTTTCAAAATATAGTAAGGTAACAATATAGATCCCCCCTTAATAGAAGATCATCAACAAGAAGTCAAATCTGTTGAGGTTATGAACGCACATTTGACTATTAGATCTCCTTTGATTATTGGAGCTCCTAAAACTCCTTTTGGACCTCCTAAAAGTCCTCTGATTATTGGACCTCCTAAGTCACCTCTCATTATAGGACCTCCTAAGCCTCATGGCCATATCCTAAACTTTGCAAAGCAACTTACTAGTAATAATGTGTCATGGAAACCAAGTTGTCATATTGTAGCTCGCACATATAATACTTGAAATAATAAGAAACAAAAGAAAACTCCAACATTCGTTCCATTGCCTCAACCATATATCCCACCCATACCTAACATTCTACAACATAGTGGTACAGAATTTGATCTCGTTGAGAAACTTCATAACACTCCTGGTAAGATATCCTTCTAGGATTCAATTCAAACATCACCTATTTGTCATGGTATGCTTCAAAATGATTTGTAACAAGTTGTTGTCGCTCCTAGTGCTCAACCAAATGATGTGTTGGATTTTCTTGAGATTATGATTTTAGCTAATTTGGACATTATCTTTCATCAAAATGAATTACACCCTTTAGAAATACAAAAACAAAATGATGCTTTGATGATAATGGTTATTATTAGCAGGGTTAGGATTAGACATACCCTTATTGACAATGGTTCAAGTCTTAATGTTTGTAGTGTAAATCTTTTGGATAGAATTGGAGTTGACAAAACTTTAATTCAACACGTTGATTTTTTGATCTCAAAGGTTTTGATAACATGGGAAGACAACCTCTTGGTGTGATAACATTACTTGTTAAAGTTGGTAAGGTTACATTGCAAACTCCCATCCATGTCATGCCCCATGATCTTTAATACAATCTTATTTTGGGTAGACCATGAATTCATGAAATGGGAGTAGTGCCTTCAACACTTCACCATTTAATGAAATATACATACAACAATAAGGTTTACACGATAAAATTTGATCCTAAATATGAACATTGTTTATAAACTAAAATAGGAATGAATAATCCTCTTCGAACATTGACACCAACTACAAAATTGGAACCTTTACAAGTTGAGGATAAAGATGAGTGTCTTTCATTAGTGACAAAGTTGTTAGATGATGAATGGGGATCATTAAATTTCACACCTAAATTCATGGGGGAATATAATATTACACAATAAAAATTGGGAAAAGATAATGAAGCCATAATGATATCAACACAATCCATCACTAAATCATCCACAACTTCTAGAAAAGAGGAAAACACAAATTGCACATCCACTTATGATGAGGATGATCATGAAAATCCACCTTCTTCAAAAGAAATGGAAGCCATTTATGGAAGAGGTTATAAAATTTTAAAACAACTTGGCTATAATGGAAAATGATGTGGTGTAAAAGAACAAGGTATCTATGTCCCCATAGAGCCTAACATGCAAGAAACAACAAGAGGTCTTGGCTATTGCACTTCACAAATAACAAAAACATCAAAAATATCTTCACTTAAACAATAGCTTTAGCTGTTTCTCCTTGCCATGTGGTAGTTGTATTATCACACAATGCCCACTACCATACATGGGGGTGTAAACTTAGCTTTATGCAATCATCTTTTATTTTGTAAGGAGAAGCATATCATAATCCACTTGCCTCACTTTTTCCCTTACACTTAGGGGGAAAGGAGTTAGGTAGCCTTGTGTTAGGTTCATTCCTTCTTGGGATCCCTTTGCATTTCCTTAAAACATTGGTGTAGCAAGTACACAAACATTTTAAGGGGGGCATATAGTCCCTCGCTCATTACTGGCATAAGAAATGGTCCCTTCTTAGTGATGATAGCATACATCTTCTAGGAAGTGTGACCTTGTCAGCCAAAGTGTTTCCTTTCGATCTATGTGAGTGTCTCTTTGGTGGTGATATTAGGCTTGATATCCCTTAAAAGTGTGACCTTTCTTGGCATATGGTATTCCCCTTTGTGGTAATACTATGGTTAATATGCCCTAAGGTGTGAGTTTATATTACATGACTTGTCCTCTCTTAGTGGTGATGTCATGTGTGATATTCCCTAATGTGTGACCTTTCATGTATTGAGAAAATCCCCTTTGTTGTTTATGTAAATTACCTTTTTGGTGGTGTAGTTATGACACCCCTTGATTTTTTAGCCTTATCCTATCATTGTTTATGCACCCCCTAATTTGAGTTTTCTTCATCCCCCATGACATTAAAATTTGTGCACCTCTTCAGGTGAGTTTTGTTTGTCCCTTGTGACGTTAAAATTTATGCACCCCTTGATGTTAGTTTTATGTACTCCCTGAAGCGATATTTTACAAGATTGTTCTTGGATTCAGCATAACAAACCTTTTTGGGTCATGAACTTGAGAACCCCTTCTAACATGGCCACCTAGCATAACATAACTTACTTTCCATTGGATCCATGTGTTTTATGAGTGGTGTGGCATAAAAAAAATTGCTAGTCGTATAGGAGAGAACTTGCACCCCTTGGGAAAATTTCCCTTTTAATGCCTTCACCTTAGAAAATCTAATTCGAAGGTGAAATTCAACATCATCCTCCTACCTTCCATCCACTTGGCATCTTTATTGTGTGTCAGTGAGAGAATATTTGTCAAGGATTCATGCACAACACACCGATGTTTGTGTGGCACATTGTCATCCCTAATGGATTCCTACATCTGAAGTTGGAAGAGGTGTTACACACATGATTAGGGTTGAATTGTAACATCCCTCTTGACCAATCGACCTGAAAATGGTAGATTCTTCCTCATTATTCCTTCAAAATCATCCATTCTCACTTCATTTGACCCTCTATCAATCTTCTTGGCATTCTATCAATTTCTCCTCACTCTTTCACTCTCAAGCAGCACTCTAGCATTCTACTTTTGAGCATTGCAGCAGAAGCACTCCATCAACTCCATATTGCAAGTGTGAAACCATCATAGACATTGTGAGATTGGAGTCTTGCAAGACCTCCCTTCACCATGGTTGCGGAAATGATGACTTTTCCAAGTTTGTAGCTTGCTTTCTCCTCCATTGGCTAGTGAGCTTTTGGGTGGAGGTGGTAACACTTCACTCCTCTCCTTTGTGATTTGATTGAGTAGCGTAATATTGTTTGTAGTGCATATTACTTTCTTTCCTTTATCACATATTCTACTTCATTTCTTTTTGGCTATTTGTGGAGGTGGAAACACCAAAATGGGGCTTTGACTAAGGAAAGCCCCTATACAGCCCCAACAATTTTCCCTCTTTCTTGTGTGTAGGTGAACATATGTGTGGAGGTAGTTAGTGAATTGGTGCTTGTGTGAGATTATCTTCATCACCCTACCCCTCATTTATTTGCTTTATCAAATTCATCTTTATTTTTTGTATTTCCTCATTCTATTTTTTCCACCTAAAACCAACTAGCTAGGTTGTTAATATGTTTTTAGGAAGTATTTATTGTACTCCTTTTTTCTGGTCGTACGGATGTCAGCACACTAGAGAGATGCCAGCGTGTCGTGCTATCATCCTAGAATTGAGTTGCCATCCTTGGACAAAGAGTTGTCTGAGGTGCATTATAGACTCTAAAAACTAGCTCGTCTAGCCCAAACCCAAGACTCAGGTCTATAGAGTGACAAAATCATGTCATAGTGCTCTTCAATCTTGATCCTCATCATAATACATTCATTAGAGTTAGGTAAGTTAGGGCAGCCCTTTGCTCCTGGCTCTCTGTGACCTAGAGCCTTGATGTGGTTGGCCCCCCTCTCTTAAATTTTTGGTGAACTCGACGTGAAACATTTTGGTTCCATTTTGTAGTACTAAAGGCTCCTTTCCTCGTGTTTTATGTGTTGTGAGGCCTTTCTCCTTGCAATCAAACCTGCGACCCCTAGTAGGCATAGCTAGAAGGTTCTGTAAGTGTTGCATAATGAAGCCTTAGTTGGGTCATGGTCTGATTCTAAACCTTTGGGGGCTTTGTGAGAGTATAATTTAGTGTGCATGATGGCCTCTTTCCTACATCTGCCTATCCCCTCTGTGTAGCCTATGGGTAGTGGTACTAATATAACCTTCACCTCATAGGACCTTCTAATGGGTTTTAATAGAGAACCATCTCCTTTTTATATCCCTACATGAATCAATGAAAATATTGTAGTAGGTGTTCTCATTGACCCAATGTCTCAGGTGAATATCATAATCGAGGAGATTATGTTAATTAACTTCCTACATAAAGATGGGTATGATGCACCTGTCAGTACCATTTGTATGCATAACATAATTTTTGTACCTCCCCTTGGTAGCATTATTTTGTCAGTCCTTGGCGGACCTAAATTCATAAACCTGTTGTTTGATATAATCCTAGGGTCTAAGCTCTTTAGAGTGAAGCAGGGTATCCCCTAGCTAGTAGTTATGAATGCAGTTGCCTTGGTTTTGCATAAATGTTTGAATTTTATTCATGAGGGTGGTGTGCATGTGATCTATGACACCAGTTATAGACCACCAGTTGCACATGATAGTTATTCCTTAGATCACTTTTGGCTTATTCTCGTTAGTCCTCTTCTGCCTAGAAAGGACCTCTTGTATCAAACTTATCAGAAGTACAAGAAAGGTCACTTAACATCTAAAGTAAGGCACCCTCCATCACCTTATGTTGTTTCACATAGTGCATATTTAAAAGCTGACAGTGATGTCGCCAAGGCCCATAAAAGAGAAGAAGAAAAGCACTCTCAAGGTCCCTCTTCTTCCTCTGTCCAGCCTGATGCTTCCTCTCGCCCTGTTGTGGCGCCATCAAATTTTGTTTCATGCTTGTGAGAGAATCCTATGGTTACCGCTTGGTGAAAGCCCAAGCATCCTACGTTTGAACTTCCTATCCTGCCCACGGAGCCTAGGCCCATTCAATATGGAAAAAGGAAGGGCCCCTATGAGGAATCTTCCATGTCTCAGCCACTACGGTCTCCTACCGCTCCTGCTCCAAAAGCAATAAACAAGAAGAGGCTCATTGCTGAGGCGTTAGAGCTAATTCCCCTTGTTGTTTCTCAATCTCTTCCTCCAACTCCCTATTATGCCTTGCATAACCACTCCATTTTGTATTGGATCAAAATGGGTCCCCCTTTGTTTTTGTTTTGTCCTTGGTGTTTTGTTTGGGTCTTAGGAGTTGTTCTTTTTCCTCCTAAGTCCTTGTTTCTTTTGGTCTAGTGGAAGCAGAGTCAGAATGGAAATTGGACTTAGAACTTTTGAAGGTTCCAAGTCTAGATTTGGTTTTGGTTCTGGTCCTTCCCTTGCCTCATTTTTCTTTTTGTTTCCTTTTGGTTTGTCTTGCACTCTTGGGTCTGTTTCTCCCTTGAGTTATTTCTCATTTCTCTGTACTTTGTTTTTTCTCTAGCAGTAGCAGAACCAGAATTGGAGTTGAACTTGGAACTTTGTAAAAGTTCTGAATTTGGTTTTCATCCTGATCCCACCCCCGCTCGCTTGCTTCATGTTTTGTCTTCATTGGTGTCTCAGTCGTGCTCAATTTTCATTCCAATCCTCCTTCACGTCATTTATTTTGTCTTTGTCTTAGTGTTTTGTTCCTTTTTTAGGAGCAGAACCAAACTTGGAAATTTGTAAAATTCCAAGTCCAATTTTGGTCATGATTTCGCCTCAGTTTCCCTTTGTTGTTTGTCCTTGCCACAAGACCGGAATCGAGTCTAGATTTGGATAAGAGACTTGGATAAAGTTTCTTGTTATGTTCTAGCTTCGCATCCACATCTACCCTACCTTTGATTTCCACATTGGTTGATTACTCATTCACGTTTCTAGTTCTACTCCCAATCAACCACATTTATTACATTAATTGCAGCCTCCTGACACGTGAAAAATGCTTTTTAAAAACTAAATCAAGGTTAACCGGCTCATTATCTTTATTATCTAAGTTGTTTTAGTGAACTAAAGCCTAATTAACTTTGAGAAGAGCGCGATTTGATTGTGGAGGCATGTTGGTGAGCGAATTCTTATTGAGTTTAAACCTTTGTTGGTGGTGTTTTGAGGTAGGGTCTTTTCCTGTTTTGTTCCCATTTGTTTTTGTCGTTCTGTTTTCATTTTCTTGTTCATGGTGTTCTTGCAATGTTCATGGGACCCTTTCCTATGAATCTTTTCTCATTCCCCGATGTTTTTTGGTTTTGTTTTGTCCTTTTCTATTTTCCTTTTTTCTTTTTTTTGTCTTTCTATTTGTTTCTTTTGTCATTTTGTCATCACTTTCATGGCAGGTCCATTTTGTCATGCCTAGTTTCTAACTAGGGCTCCGTTTGATGGGGTCCTTTATGCTTTAAATGTGTAGACATGCAAAATTAACATTATGCATTCAATTGAATTCAGTCAAATTAGATGTCGCATTAGGACCATTCATCAATTAATCAGGTGCACTTTCATCTGTTCATTAGGAAATTTCATTATCATCAGCCTTTAATAAATCAAACATCATCACTTTAATTAAATAGATCAAACATTTATTTAATTAAATCCATATTTCATCCTTTTCTGATTTAAATAAATCAAATATTTAAATCCTAAAGGTCAACTCACCTAATCAGCATTAAATCAGCATAATCATCATCCTATTTAATCTAACCCTGATTAAATGCTAATCTCACCCACTTGCATTCTCTAGATTTGGCCACTTGCACATGAAATTGCATTTAATTGATTTATCAAAATCTTTATTTTCAACTTGGTATAAAGGGAGAATATTCTCCAAGTTTGAATCTCCCCCCAAGTGGACATGTACACCCAACAGAGCATTTATGAGGCCTCTTACATGTCCCCTTCCAAAGTCAAAATCAGCATTTATTGCAAATTCAAATTCAAATTCTCCCTCTCATGGGCACTCTTCCCAAATCTTGCACAACCATTGACCTATCATCATTTGACAAGTGTCATCTTCTCATTGGAGGATCTTTAGTCCCACATTCACCATCTTGGCCAATCTCTCATCAACAAAATCTATAAAAGAAGGCCTTCATTCTCATTCATGGATCCACAAATTTTATGCAAGGTTACCCTCTTGGTTTGAGAAATAATCTTGTTCTTCATCTCCATTGCACTTCATCATCTTAAGCTTTTTATCAAGGATTGGGAAAGGGTCACTAGCACATGTGACACCAATCCACTATGGAATAGGTAACTTGCTTTTGTTTTCATAAATGCTTTAGTCTTTCTAGTATCATTTGTTGCATTTGGAAGCATTCACAAGGTATTTCATAGAGGCATTTTAATAGAGTTTGCATAACACTAACCCATGCTTGAAGTTTAGTTGTTTGCAGATTTTAATGGATGCCTACATTTGGCACTAGAGGGAGGGCATTAAAGTCATCTGTTTCAGCATGATATGTTTTATTTCCATAACGTACATTCAAGGAAAGATTAAAGTCATTTAATATTTTATGCTGCTTGAAAATAGAAATAAAAAAACAAAAAAAATCATCTTTTTTTTTAGATCTGACTATGCATATGAAGGTCGCTCGCAATTTATTTTGGAATACTTTGCTAAATCTTTGACTATTGCTGCAGAAGTGAAAAGTCAGAAACCATTCAATAAAGGATCATCCCTGTGTCTGCACATTTTCAAATCAGCATGTTACAATGTTTAAGTTTTTATGCGCCCTTAATGAATGAAAATATTATTCTAAATTAGACTTGTTTTACATATCATATTAAAGCTAATAGGGGGTATAAGAACTTCTTATCAGATATTTCCATCTGTATATCATTTAATGGCATAGGTAGAATGGATGAGCTAATAGTAATGAAGCGAGTTTATCAAATCTGGAAAGGCAGCAATAATACAAATTCTCAAAGAACATTAAAATCATTTGATGCATCTTTTCTACCTGCGAACTGCATTAGATCAAAAATTCATTTGTAGCTTACAAATTGAGTATCTTGCTTTCTTTTTTACACCTGCTAGTAGTATATATTTGAAATATTCCTAATACCTTTCTTGCGCGCCTTTTCTGGTACAGTAGATTGACTTACAAGATATTTGATTTTGTTGAAAGTGTTGCTCACTAGATCTTGATTTTGCACAGAAAAGTAGTTACAAATCTGCCTTGCGAGTTGTCAAGCCATACTTATTAAAAGTATTACATCCTTTATAAATCTTTGAAGTTTGTACTTACTTGCATTTTTTCTTAAAGGGTCTAAAATCTGTCTTCAGGAGGAGTAGTTGTATTCAATTCTTAGCTGGCGCAGTTGTCTCACACATTTATGATAATTTTGACTTAAAATACAAAAAAAGAGCAGATCTTTTAAAGCGTAGTCTGCCCTTAACTGTTGAAACTATGCCTTTATTAGAGGCTTTGCTAAAGTGCACTTTGATCTGATGTCTTCTTGATTACCATTGGTTGGGAAGGGTGTTTGTAGTAAGAGCACTACAGAAGGACCTTCATTGTCAAATCTACATTAACTCATACCAAAAGCGAACAAAGGAAAGTGAACAAGGTACAAGGAAAGCGAAAAGTCAACAAAGGTACAAAGCGAAGGAGGAGGCTAGCAAATGAAAACGAAAGGAGGAGAATTTTTTTGAAAACTCAATGTGTTTTTTAACGCTTTAAGTGTTTGATCAACACTACTTCACGAAGTTGTTTATCCTTTCATTTTAGAACACTAATTTTCATTTGGGTCTAAAATGAACAATTTGATTTTTCATTGCAAAGGGCTTAAAATGAATCTTAGGACAAACTCACTAGATTTTGTTTTGGGCTAAAAATTGAACAATCAAAACTCACACTTCATTTTGGTGCTTAAAAATGAATCACACAATTGCTTTGAAGGCTATAAAACGAATAAGTGCTTGAATTGTGATTTTGTCTTGGGTACATTTTGAATGTGTATCCTCTCCCCTTTCTCTTCGTGCGATCTAGGGTGCAAGAGAAACACTCAAAATGCATTCCATTGCTTTGAAACACTTCGATTTGGGCTTAAAAATTGAACATCTTGTGCGAGTGTGAGTAGGGGCACTTTCGCGTACATTCTCTTTCTTTGTGCCATCAAAGATTGATCGAGTTACGGATTGTGTCTTTACTTACTTTTGTTTATCTTAGAGGGCCCGCCTTGTGGGAAAAATTAATCACCCAAGGGAACGGCTCAACCGGTAACACTCTGAACCCGAGAGTATTTCCAGCCGGGATATAAATGAGGATATTGGAAGAAACGCCAATATCACGTGGTTGACTCTGACAAGATGGATCCGAAAGGGGACCCTTGCCACATTGGATCAACTCCTACGAATGGAAAGTCTGAACTAGAACCCTTATTTTGTAGTGGCCTATTTATCCATTGAGTGAGTTTATCAAAGTGGTGCATTGGAACTTAGATTCCAAGAAGTTACTTGCCATGTCCGATCTTGGTTGAAATATAGAGGTTAGGATTTCATCATACCTCTATATTTTTCCTTGGTTGCATGTAAAATCATCTCTTCTATGAAGGGCATGAGGCAATCCCACTAAGAAAAACATACCCATTAGGCTAGGATGTTACATTGCTTGTTTGAAAACATAGTGTTGTATTCGAAAACATTTTGCAAACAAACATTCAACATGATTCTCAAAATTTCAAACCCTCTTGAAGACAAATATCATTGACCCAATCCGTATGTTACTGCTTTCCCTGGGGATTCACGTCCTTAGAGGTTCCTAAGCATTGGATTATACCTCAATTTGTCTTCTTGAGTAAACAATAGGAAAACCCTTGCCTTAAGTTCATTGAATTTCCACATAAAATATCTTGTGGGGTTTAAAGAAATTAAGACATTGGACATCTTAGTTTGAAACTTTAATCAAAGAGAGTGTTTTTGGTAAAATAAAGCCATTAAGCAAAGATAAGCAAAATGAACTTTCATGTGTGTTGAAGACTCCAAAATCCCAAAGCAAAAATCATTGAAAATCTGAAAATGAAAGTTCAAATGAAATCAATCCTTGGTTACAAAGGTCTTTAGGAAGCATATGCATGCTCTTCAATACCTAGGTCTAGGAAAAAAAAGTGGTCTTTTTAGGTTCATCTAGGGATCAAAACAAATCAAACCTCTTTCATCCATCTTTCAAAACATCAAACATCATCTCACAAATCATCTTTTGAAAAAACCTTGAAATCATCCTTGAAATGCTAGGCTTTATGACAAAATCAAGCAAACACCAAAATCATTGAGACCAAGTCCTTGAAAACATTTATCAAAACACCTTTGGCTAGGAATGTGTAAATACATCCTTTTGCATATCCTTAGTCAAAGTCATCCAAATCATCTTGTCTAGCTTAGTGTATGTAGATGAATCCTTCTCCATATACTTAGTTAAACAATCATCTTGTTTGGGTAGGTGTGGGTAGATACATCCTTCTCCTCACACATATCCAAATCATCATCCTTTGAACACAACTATCCTTTAGATCATTATCAAACATCTTAGGGTCTTTTTGTTCAAAATCAAAATCAAAATCCAAATCAAGATCAAGGACAAAATCTCAAAATCCAAAAATCAAACCAATCAAAAATCCAAAGTCCTAGCATTTCATTCAAGATTTATCAAAAGCCAAAAACAACACCCATAAACATCCATAACATCCATCTTTAAACATCACCATCACATTTGATCCTAAAAAAGCATCCTAAAACTTTCACTTTGGGACATAAAATAGAGATTAATCCAAGGAATCAAGAGATTCATCTCCCATATTCTCGAAGATTGATCCTTGTTTTATGGTTCAAACAAGATCTCAATACAAGAAGAATATGGAAGCCCACAAAGAAACTCCCGCTTCAAGTGACCTTAGCCAAACAAACACAGAAATGAATCTCGCAGAATCAAGCAATCCATTGACCCTCTCATCATCGCAAAATCCGCAAGGAGAAAACCAAGGAGAGGACCCCACTTTTGGAATGTCTCATGAAGAAATGCTGAAATGCTCCAAAATCCAGACAACCATAGAATCATCAACATCATGATGAGACTTAACCCTTCGTTGTACATGCTTGAACTAGCAAAACAAGGGGCCAAGTTGCCTTCGGATTTTGATGTGACCACTATAGTAGAGACATCTTTTCCACCAATCTCATCCACCATCCCCATTTCATCTACACCTCCATCCAAAAACATCAGGCAAAACATTCCAAAAATCACGACATCGATTGCTCCAACTCAACCAAATATCAACAAGGGAAACACATTTCTCAATGCTCTTCAATCACATCCTCTTGTAAATAACCAAAACTTGGACACAAACACCACAGTGGAACAAAACATCCTCCATAATCCATTACACCAAAATTTTCTTCTCACTTTACATTATGACCTATCATCAACATCTTTTCACGGAGCACCACAAACACCTCTTCTCACAAATTCACAAGAGGAGGGAGACATATTCGGACTAGGGGGCATTTTCAACACCACAACACTTTCACAAGGATTCACCCCCCTTACATTTCCACCTCTTCCACCATTGTTGTTATCATCTACACCACTTCTTGGTCTAGGGCTTCCTCCCCTACCAAGTATCAATCAAACATACATCCCAATCATCAATCAAAACATTATGCCAAACACTCAAAAATTATTGTTGACATCACAACAACAAACGACAAACACACAAGCAATGGCAACATCATCAAACACCCCCACAACATCGCAAAGCATGGTCTCTCAAGGGCCAATCACATCAATGACGCCACTTACCACATCAACAACACCATCCACCAATCACCACATCAACATGACAACACCATCCACCAACCAAATAATCAACACAACATCATCATCTACCACCATTCCAAATCCACCACCACCTCCACCACCACCAATGTTCACCACATCAAACCGATTCGACACAACATTACAAGCTGCTTTTCAAAGAGGATACCAACAAGTGCAGAAACAAAAAGCCGTGCAAAAAGCCACTCAAGCCGCGCAAGCTACCAAAACTACACAAGCCGCATTAAAAGCACAACAAGCCCAAGCTTTATTGCAACAACAACAACAACAAGCTACCCAAGCCGCACAAGCATTGCAAGCGCAAGCAGCGCAAGCCCAAGCACAAGCTCAAGTGCAAGCACAACAAGCACAAGCACAAGCACAACAAGCACAAGCACAAGCACAACTTCTTGCACAAGTAGCACAATTACAAGCGTATCAGCAAGCACTAAAGCAATACCAAGAGCAGCAAGAAGCAACAGAATTAGCAGCCCAACAACAATCGTTGTGGGAACAAGAACAAGTAGAACAACAAGTGCAACAGCAAGCAGAACAACAAGCATTGTTAGAATAGCAACAAGTGCAACAACAAGCAAAAATCCTAGCGCAACAACAACAAGAGCAACAACAAGCATTGTTCATCCAAAAGAAAGTAGAAGCCTACTTTGCCCGCCACAACATACCGATACCATTGAACAATGCACCCACCAACCCATCCATCCAAACCATGATTGCAACACCCCAAAACACATTCATCCCACCCCCTGATTCTCAGAATGATATGATGACATAACTCAAGTTTCTCTCGCAACAAGTACTCGATCTTCAATCATGGCAAACAACCAAAACACAAATCAACTTGTGTCCCTATCCATTTGATAGGAGCCTAGACATGAAACCATTCCCTAAGGGATTTGAGATCCCTAAATTTGACAAATATCAAGGGACAGGAAACCTTGAAGATCACATCAGGGAATTCCAGGTTCATTGTATGGAGGTTGCATATGACGATACTTATCTGATGCGGCTATTCCCTAGGAGCTTAGTAGGAAATGCTATAGAATGGTTCTCTCGGTTACCTTCAGGCATTAGGACATTCAAAGAAATTAGAGACGCATTCATTAGAAACTACGCATGTAACATTACAATGGATGTTAGTCTCGAAGAACTCTACGCTCTGAAACAAGGAAAGAATGAATCTTTCACTTCATTCCTTCAACGATGGTGATCCAAGGCCAATCAGAGCAAATGGACCATGCCAGAAGAACAAGTCTGCACAATCATAGCCAATCTTGAAAGTCGTCTATCATTCCATCTCAAAGTTCAGGGTATCACCACATATGATCAATTGATCTCCAAGGCGCTTAGCATCGAAAGAGCCCTTGTGACTCAACCCATCGAATCAACATCATATCACGAACAGCAAAACAATCGCCCACCATCAAATTACAATGATAAACCTCGTACATGGGTGAGAAACAAGAACATCACTAATGATGGCATCGTCGATGCCAAGGTGGTCATTAGTGGTCCACGAAAAAATACACCCGCACCACAAATCCAACCACAACACCAAAAAACTCATCACACAACATACCAACCCAATAATCCCACCATCAATAATGTCAACGACCAAAGAGGGCCACCTCAACGCAAAACATACCCCAAACGAAAATAAACCACTTTGGGGGAACCACTTGAGGACATCATGAAAAGGCTAATCGACGAAAAACTCATTCAAGCCCCTACATTTGAGAATTATCAAGAACCTGATGTCAAACCTCCTTGGTACAATGAAAATCAACTATGTGAGTTCCACAAAATCAAAGGCCACACCACAAATAATTTTATGAGACTCAAGAACATCATCCAAGATCTCATCGACAAAAGAATAATAAATGTGGAAGCACCTACTGGGAATCGGGATCTTAAAATCTATACGAATCCAATGTCAAATCATGGCAACAAAGGGAGTAACAAGGATAAAGGAAAAGCCAATGTAAATCATGTATATGAAATGGTTGTTGTCAACCTCAATGAAAACTACATGGTCATCACCATCAAAGGCGCCCATGCTGAAGACTGTGGAGTCACCACAAGAGGCGGAAAGGTCACCATCGCAGGATCATCCCAACCCAATAGAGTCCCTACATCAAGAGTCATTCTGTATAGCTACAATGTTGTAGACCAACTCAAGAGAACTCCAACACACATCTCCATCATGGAGTTGTTAAAAATGTCATCGGCCCATAAAAAGATCCTCGAAGAAGCATTAGCCTCATCCACCATCCCCGCAGATCTTGATGTAGAACAATTCCAAGCTATGGTCAAAAACATCATAACACCTAATCTCCTTACATTTTCTGACCAATATTTTCCCACCCAACCATCTCACAATCACACACTTCACTTGGAGGTCATTGTGAACAAAAGCAAAATCAAAAGGGTCTTGGTGGATGGAGGTGTAGGTTTGAACATCTGTTCTTTTAGTCTCATCAAGCAGTTAAAGATATTAGAAGATTCCATTGATAAAGGGAAGGGCATCACAATTAGAGCATATGATGACCAAGAAAGAGTGTCTCAAGGCACAATTAAGCTCCCTATCCAAGTAGGGCCAACGCTTATGGAAACCACCTATCAGGTCCTAGACCTCGACTTACCATACAACATTCTCCTGGGACGCCCATGGATCCATGCAATGAAAGCCGTAGCATCAACCTTCCACCAATGTGTAAAATTTACACATAATGGACAAGAGGTTACTGTCCATGGAGATCTTGAGCCGTTTTCATACTGCAAGAACCTTCAAGCCAAATATTACAAAATCCCCCAAGTGCCAAAAAATGATGAAGGCCCATCCACATCATATATCGATCCCGCCACTCTCACGTCCACTTCTGCGATAGAGACACCCGCCATTCCCACCATATCCAATATCAAGCTCATCATCCAAGAGGATGGTTGTGGAAGTTATAGGCTCCCTAATAATGCTTTTGTGATAGGAGAGTTACCACAATCTCCAAGATCATGAGGATGCCCACAAGAAAATCAAGCTCCCACATCTCAAACCTATCCTCAAAATTATCCTGAATTCACAAGGTGGGGAGACCTTGGCCATGAGGTAATTGAAGCAGATCCATCAAACATGTTGTATCGAGATGAAAGACCGACACCTGAATTACCAATGGATGAAAGAAGCAGAGGCCTACACATGATGCTTGCGATGGGCTATGACCGAAATCAGAGACTAGGACAAAATGAAAATGGGCTCTTAATACCAATCATGCCTGAGATGCGACCTATAACAAATCTTGGTCTTGGATGTACCCCTTCGAGAATAACCATACATGGATGAAGTCCTCCGGTTAGAGCCGCTAATGTTTCTCCTCAGCAAGTCCTAGTACAAGTGCACTCCCCAATACCCATAGGGACAGACATGCATAACTTTATCACTAAGCCCTATATTAGTAGTGATGACAAAGATACCTTATCCAACCTACGTAGGTTATTCGAAGATACCACCCTTTGCATGATTAGTACCTTATCTTTCAAATCCAATCATCAAAATCATGAGATCTACTTAGTCTATCCCCAATTGATCGACTATGACCAATGAGGACCACCAGTTCTCAATATATTTGAAAATGATGAAGCGCTCTTAGAATTCATGGGGTTGAGGGATAACATTCCAGATGGAGATCATAAGGCAGGATTCATAATGGAGTTAGACACACATGCCTATTACGGGGAAATGATTGAATCCTTCAGTTGCAAAAGTGAGAAACTAAGAATCATATCCAAGTCCTTGAGTGAAAACCACACCGTGGCACTCTCTGACAACAAAATAGTAAAAATAAAGGACGTATCTAATGGTGAAAACCTGTCTGAGGCAACTGAGGATGAAGGATTCAATCTTCCCCTAAGAGCTATTCATCAAGAGAAGTCAGCAGTCTTGGCCAAAAAATGTAACCCAGTCAACTTAGGAACAGAGGAGACCCCGCATATCACATTCTATGTGGAATCACTATTATCAGAAGAGCAAGAACTCCTAGCAGCATTCCTAAGGGAAAGACAAATAAACTTTGCATGGAGTTATGTAGATATGCCAGGACTTGATCCAAATATTGTGGTCCACCACCTAGCAGTGTATCCAGATGCAAAACCTGTCAGACAGAAGCTTCGCAAAATGCATCCTCAAATAGCTTTGTTAGTCAAAATGGAGCTCAAAAAGCTACTAGATGCTGATCTATCCACCAATTGATTATCCAAAAATGGGCATCGAACTTGGCACCTCGCTTTCAAACCCGACGGAGCTATCAATCTACACAAATTTCGTGATTTGAATGCTTACGTCCTTAAGTTGATGATTTTCCTCAGCCCCCAACATCGTATTACGAGGATAGTAGACATGATAGCAGTAGCATGAGATGCTATCACTCTTATGGACAGATTTTTAGGATACAACCAGACATGATAGCAAAAGAAGATCAACACAAGACAACTTTCACTTGCCCATGGGGAACCTTGCATCGCTGGAACATGATGCCATTCACCTAAAGAATGCAGGAGCAACTCCATCAAAGGGCCATGACACTGATATTTCATGATATGATTCACAAAACAGTCGAAGACTATGTCGACGACATCCTAGCAAAGTCAAGAAAAAGACAAGATCATAGAGCAACCCTAAGTGCTATCTTTGACAGATTAGAGGAATACAAGGTCAGACTAAATCCCAAGAAGTGCGTCTTCGGTGTACAATCAGGAAAATTGTTAGGATACATAGTCTCCATGAGGGGTATCAAGGTGGATCCGGCAAAAGTCAAAGTAATCCCCTCGACGGAAGTTCACCAAGGAACTTTTAAAACAACTAAGAGGCCTCCAAGGCAGGCTCCAATCCATTAGAAGGTTCATAGCACAATTGGCAGACAAGCAAAACCCATATTCACACCTTCTCCACAAGGGGGTATCATACAAATGGGATACAAAATGCGAAGAGGCATTCAACAAAATAAAGGAATATCTACTGACACCTCCAGTGTTAATGCCACCTATCCCAAGAAAGCCATTGATCTTATATGTGTCAGCAACAGCAGCAGCCCTAGGAGCTCTTCTTGCTCAGCATGATGAAAATGGAACTGAAAGGGCCATCTACTATATCAGCAGGACAATGGTCGGTCATGAGCTAAATTACTCCTTCATTGAAAAAGCTTGCCTCGCAGTAGTGTTTGCATCCCAAAAATTCAGACATTATCTGCTGGCACACAAGATAAAGCTTATTGCCAAAATTGACCCCCTTAAATATCTCTTATCAAAGGCAATGTTAACTGGCAGAATGGAAAAATGGGTCATGATTTTATTAGAATATGACATCGAGTATGTTGAGAGAAAAGCCATCAAGGGTCAAGTTATTGCAGATCAATTAGCAAAAGCACCTATGTATTCTGAGAATCCTCTTGTATCTGAATTTCTAGATGAATCCATCTTTAACCTCAACATTGCTGATCACTGGAAACTATACTTCGATGGGTCATACACACAGCACGGATCAGGAGCTGGTATCTTCTTCATCACCCCCCAAGGATATTGCATACCAAGGTCATACAAACTAGCATTCCCTTGCACAAACAACATAGCAGAATACGAGGCTTTAACTATAGGTCTCAGAATAATAGTGCAATGGAATATCATAGCTCTCAAGGTCTATGGCGACTCACAACTGATCATAAATCAAGCCAATGATGAATATCAAACTAAGGATGACAAACTAACTCCATACAAGAAATTTGTGGAGACTCTCAAGGAATCCTTCATTGACATAACATTTGAGCAGATTCCAAGAACCAACAACAGAGCTACTGACGCCATGGCTACAATTGGGTCTCTAGTAGACATCCCTCACAATGTGCCAAAATATGAATTTTTGATTGAGCAACTTCTCGTTCCCACATTCGAGGTACTGGAATCAGAATATGTGTGTTAAATC
>VDFB02358134.1:202745917-202806362 GCA_007258455.2 Sequoia sempervirens
TCTTTGTGTCGATAGTCCATCATCCAAATAGTCTCATATCAATCATCTGATAACATCATGTTGTAGGATGAATCCTTCCTACAAGGGGCATTATTTATCAGAAATAACATTTTGGATAAACGAAATGACGTGCCGCCATCCACTAACATGTCCACCTAGGATGTATCCTTCCTACAATGGGCATTATCTTTTGGCAATAAGTTTGATTCTTATCCTTAAAAACACATTCCCTTTTGGTTGTGGTATTGAAGAACATCAAATTGTTTGTGTACTTGGTCTTTTCTTTGACTTATCTTATTGCACTCGGTCCAAGGACCTCTCGATGATATCCGAGCGAAGGATTTGAGAGATAGGAATGGGGCAACGATCATTATCTTTTTGTCTGCTATGCTTGTTGGACGTTCTTGTAAAATAACTTGGTGAATACTTGCTTTGTTAAATATGTATGGAGGATGTTTTAGATAGCTTGTTGACTATTGCATTGATTGGTTATACCTTTCTGTGTTTTGGTCTGAGATGTTTGAGACTTCTAAAGTGCATCCTAGCGAAGTTTTTGTATGTTAGGTGTGAACAAGAATACTCCTCTTTATTCGTTGAGTCAAAGTCCATCACACTAAGTACAATGCCATCCTGGTTCTTCATACCTTGATGCATCGTACTTAGGCGTGTTATCAAACATAAAGTAAGTGACCCTTTGAAAATCCCAATCCTTGATAAGCAAATCATCCATCTATCATTCATTTCTTATCATCATTTCTCATCATCATCTCTCATTATGTTGGCTTGTTGGATCCTCTTGTCATCATCTCATTTCTGTACTAACATCACATCATGAATAGTTAATCATCATCACCAATACATTCATCATGCATCCATTATGCATTCATCTTGCATCCATAAATCATCAGAATTCTGCATATCATCTCACATGCTTCATCATCATAATATAGATCTGTTAGTCTAAGCATCTGCATAAAACATCCATTGCATATCATCCATCTCATATCATATCATCATTTAAGTTGTTTAGAATAATATAGATTTGTTATTCTAAGCATCTTGAAATCATCTTTGCATCGTCATCCATAACCACCCATTTTGAACCTCCTTATCGTGAGATCGACCCTCAAATTGAATCTTTTCGCTCAATCTCTCGAGGGGGCAATGTACCAGTGCACTTTCCGCTGGGGCATCTGAAAAATCAGAATTTTTTTTATTTTGATCACGGCAAGTTATTCTTTGAACCAACGCAACATGTACATTGCTTCAAAGAGGGGCAAAATGTAGACATGCAAAATTAACATTATGCATTCGATTGAATTCAGTCAAATTAGATGTTGCATTAGGACCATTCATCAATTAATCAGGCGCACTTTCATCTGTCCATTAGGTAATTTCATTATCATCAGCCTTTAATAAATCAAACATCATCACTTTAATTAAATAGATCAAACATTTATTTAATTAAATCCATATTTCATCCTTTTCTGATTTAAATAAATCAAATATTTAAATCCTAAAGGTCAACTCACCTAATCAGCATTAAATCAGCATAATCATCATCCTAGCTAATTAATCCTAATTAAATCTAATGCTAATCCCACCCACTTGCATTCTCTAGATTTGGCCACTTGCACATGAAATTGCATTTAATTGATTTATCAAAATCTTTATTTTCAACTTGGCATAAAGGGAGAATATTCTCCAAGTTTGAATCTCCCCCCAAGTGGACATGTACACCCAACAGAGCATTTATGAGGCCTCTTACATGTCCCCTTCCAAAGTCAAAATCAGCATTTATTGCAAATTCAAATTCAAATTCTCCCTCTCATGGGCACTCTTCCCAAATCTTGCACAACCATTGACCTATCATCATTTGACAAGTGTCATCTTCTCATTGGAGGATCTTTAGTCCCACATTCACCATCTTGGCCAATCTCTCATCAACAAAATCTATAAAAGAAGGCCTTCATTCTCATTCATGGATCCACAAATTTTATGCAAGGTTACCCTCTTGGTTTGAGAAATAATCTTGTTCTTCATCTCCATTACACTTCATCATCTTGAGCTTTTTATCAAGGATTGGGAAAGGGTCACTAGCACATGTGACACCAATCCACTATGGAATAGGTAACTTGCTTTTGTTTTCATAAATTCTTTAGTCTTTCTAGTATCATTTGTTACATTTGGAAGCATTCACAAGGTATTTCATAGAGGCATTTTAATAGAGTTTGCATAACACTAACCCATGCTTGAAGTTTAGTTGTTTGCAAATTTTAATGGATGCCTACAAAATGCTTTAAACTATGTTTAGTGGCCCCTTTTCTCTTATTCCTATGTTGGTTCAATGGTTTTCATGTCAATTTTTTGATGCCCTAGTTACCTAAGTTGACGCATCGTGTAAACTAGGGTTTGTGTGATGACCTTTACAATATCAAGCCCCTAGAGTTAAATTTGGTCTTTATTCTATTAATGGGTGAGGTTAAACCCCTTTATTTGAAGTTCCCTTATGATCCCATCTAACCCAAGTCCTAAAGCTCATGTCACCACACCTTTAAGAAATTGCTTCGTTTGAATGGTAGATTGGAAGAAGCGGGCTTGGCAATGAACTTCTCCCATAAGTGTTTTGCAGGCAAGTTCATTTCCAAAATGATCCCACTTCCAATGATTGTTAACTCCGGCCTTCACCATTGGTTTTTTTCAGAAGTGGAACTAGAGTGGGAAACGAACTTGGAACTATTGATTGGTTACAGGTTCATTTTCTATTCTGATCCTAGTTTCGGTCTCGTTCTGGTTCCAGTTTCGATCTAGCCTGTGTTAAATGGTTTCATGTTCCTGATTCTTCTTTGACTTCGCTTCTGATGAATATGAAATTTGACTAAGTATGGAGATTTATCTTGAGGGAGTAGAGAATGGTATTGGATTATGTAATGATTTTCATGTCTTTGTTCATATAATCTAGGGTTGTATTGCAAGAATAGAGGATGCCAGGAGCATCAGAGGAGGCTTCTCAAAGAAGTCAACCTACAGAGAGTTCAATGGAAGGAACCAAGCCTAAGAACATAAAGTTGGAGCAGCTCCCTTACACCTTTAGATACAAGCACAAGGAAGCTACTCTCACAGCCAACAAGGTAGATTTTGATTAGGAAAATATCACAGACACAAACTTGGGCCCATTCAATTATGAGGAGCTACATGAAGAAACATTTGGTGAGGAAGTGACACCAAGAGCAGAAAGAATTGTCCAATCTAGATTGGCACATGTTGCCCTTTTTCCTTTATCAGTCTAATGTCCAGAATTGATACTTACTGCAGTTGGTGCCTAAAATCCTACTACTAGACAATGTGTGGACTTGCAAGGGAACATCATCATTAATCTAACACAATAGATGATAAGGTTCATGTTTAACGCACCTAACCCACAAAGCCCCAGGAAACTCAATAAGGCAGAAGCCCTACAACTATACAACAACAAAAAGGAGGCCAACAAGACTCATATGAACAAAATTTGGATGAGAGTGGAGAAGAAATCCCTATCCAAGCTCTCTAATCAACCCAAGAGATCAAATTTCTACAAGGATATTGGTGATATAATTATGATTCTTTCTAGAGTCGTTGGGAAAAGGGATTCCTCACAGTTCAAGGAATGGATGTTTCCATTCATCCAAACCATTCTCTATGGTAGGAAGTAGTTTCATTGGCCAATGATTTTCTCAGAGTGCCTACACAATCAGATGCTTAAAGTGAAGGAAACAAAATCCTTCTTCATGACTTCCTACGTCATATATGCAACTGCAACAAGAGGTATCTTTCCTAGTTTGAATGTAGTTGGGATATTGGGAGAAACCCCTAGAAAGAAAAAGGTGTGGGATCATTATGATTAGCCAACCTTGTAGACTTCTGAATCACACTATAGAAGATTTAATGATGCATTTTTGTATGTTATCATTAACCAACTAACAAGAGATGCAGGATATAGATTGAGTAGAGATGTCATCGTATTTATTATAGAGTGGGACATTAGTACATCCAATACCCCAAGTTTACTTATTTTAGGCTGGCTAGTTTTGATGGCCACCCTCATCTATAGCCCAAGTGCTGCAACAATAGAATTGTTTTGATGGAATTCATTTATCAAGTTATAAAGGTTAACCTCAAATTTGGTACCAAACACAAGACTGTTTTCCACAAATTTTCTATGAAGTTCGGTGAGTATGGTTGTGCACACAATGTGGTAGCCAAGGTAATTTGTGATGAGTTGATTCATTTGAAGTTAGGTCTATATTCCTCTAGGAAATATTTTGATCCCAAGCACAAGATGTAGGGGTTGCTTCCTACACTTTGTGACAAGAATTTCAGTTTGTTGGAGGATTTTTGGATGGACTTATAGGATGAATATGACTTAAGAAGAAGAAATTATGAAAGGTTACCCATTCCACTCATGATTGAGTATGGGGTGAAGGAGGATATTCCAAACACATTGTTAGATGATGGTGTAACCTTAGATCTCCAATATGAAACTGATAAGTTAGGAACTAAAGACTTGGATCTAGTGGATTGGGATGCAAATAAATTCATTGATATCAAACAAGTTGCAAGGCTGGTCTTGGATAGAAGTATCCAGTGGGTAGTTATGAGAATCAAAGAGCCAGAGGCTCAGACCTCTAAAAAGAGAAAATTTTTAGGTACTACTCAAGGATACATAAGAACAAAAAGGAAAGCTCCTAAGGAGCCATTGGAGTTCTTCCCTCCCAATTCTGGAGAGGAGCTTGAACCTACAATTCCTACTTAGGATGTTCTTGAAGAACATGGAGAAGAGGCCACAATAGAACTTGGTGTTTCAACAACTATTGAAGGTTAAACATCAAGTCAACCTCCTCTTGTAGAGTAGCCAATTGAGGAAATTCCTAATGGAACCCTGCATAAGGAAGTTGAATCCTTGAAAGAGGAAGAGCCTAAAATTGAAATCCATGACATTGATACAAATTTTGAGGTTACCCAATATGATAAGAAGACTAATGTGGTTGCATCTCATGAAGAGATTGAAGATGCAGGAACTGAACATGTCCTCACTCCAGAGGATTAGTGGAAGTTGTTTGAGGAAGCTAAGCAAGAAGCAGAGGCCAAAGCACAAGCTGAGGCACTTACTAAGAAACAAGAATCTGACCCCAAGGCTAGGGAGGAGGAACTAGCAAGGAAACAAAAAGAAAAAGAGGGCTTGTAGCAACATAAAAAGGAGCAAGAATTGAAGACCAAGGAAGAGAGAGATAAATTGGTTATGTTGCAGAAGATCCATGAGCTGGAAGAGGAGAAAGCTCAACAAAGAAGGGAAAGGGAAGCTCCTGAGGCTAAGTTCAAGGCTATGGAAGCAACATATAAAAGGAAATAAGAAGTAGAACACCTAGAAAGAGAAAAGGAAATTGAGGAACTTTCTAAGCATGAACAAAAGTATAAAGAATCTTGGGATAAGGTTAAGGATCTTGAGAGGCAAAGAGATCAAATGTATGAGGAGAAGAGGCTAGAAGAAGAACGTTTGAAAAAGGAGTTAGGAGCCAAAAAGCTACAAGAGTAAAAGGACAAGAAAGAAGATGAAAGGATTGCAAAAGAAGCTAGAAAAAGGGAACAACAATGGGTACAAGAGGTTAATTCTCAACCTAAAACTACCATTCTCTAACCTCTTTATTCTGCCACTGATGTCTCTTGTTCCACACAAGTAGTCACCACTCCTGTTGCTCCAAATAGCTTAAATTAGATCTTGAGAGAAAGCAAATAGTTCAACCTCATCCTTTGAATTAGGATGAAATGATGAAGGAGATAGAGAAAGAGAGGCCTCAAAAAAAGGCCAAGGTCCTCCATTCCACTAAGCTCATAGATGCAGGTGAGATTGTAGTTGAATGTGCAATCCCAATGGTGGAAAAATATAGGCAAGACATGCAAATAACTGATTACCAGTTGGGCACTGTCAATTTGGGGAGACCTACACAGAATCAACAAATGAACCTCATTGATATTGTAGCATCCTCCACCAAATCTAGGATGATCAAAGATAAGAAAAATAAATTCTTGAAGGATGTTTCCACTCTGGTTACTCAACAAGTTGTTGCTCCAGAGAACCTATTCATATTAAGCAAGAAAGAAGTTGATGATCTGGTGTAAATGAGAATTAAAGTTGGGATGCCTGATAGATGTGTTGATTAGCTCAATCAAGAGGTTGGTGAGGTGCTTATTGATGGTTTTAAAGGGCATGAGGGTGCACTAGAACTGGTAGAAGAAATGAATCAGTATGTTGAAGTCTTGGAGAAACAAGATGAGGAGTATAAAGAAGATGTCAAGAAATTAAAGGACATCAACAAGTTTCCCAAGTAGACTCTCTTGGAGCAATCAATCCTCGATGAAGATAATACATATTTCATTGATAAAAAACTGAGCATAATTAGGTTTAGATTAAAATTCATCTATGAGCATAAAAAATGAAGTTCAAGAAGCCAATAAAGACTTGAATGGACAGATCGATGAATTAGAAGCAATGGTTGCTATTCTGGTTAATGTGGATATCCTTGTCAAAGAAGGTCTTCCTCTAGATAAATTGAAGGAGAAATGGAGCAATAGATTTGAGGAAGTGATGCATAAAGAAGATGATAGTGAAGACTTGTTGGATAGGCTCATGGGCATCAGAGATGAAATAAAGGCTGCTAGGAGGGAGTTGATTAAGTTGAAATATATGCAAGATTTTTCCTCAGCGGAGTTGAAAAGAATTAAATTTGAGGATAATTGGGTAGATGGACTTGATGTCGACATTCTTCAACAAGTATTCTCCAGTTATGATGAATGCCTTTTAGATCAAGCAATGCAGGAGTAAGTTGGCAGTAGAACATTTTATTCTTGGTGGACAACTTCCTCTCCTCTCCTATTTTCTAGGGTTATGACATGAGTTGAACTGCAGATCTTATGCAACAATTCTACCTTCCTCCTTGGGTGTCAAATTTTGGATGATAGGGCCATCAACTATTGAACTAAAGATCAGCTAGTGAAGTCACCTCATGCAGTTTTGATTCCTTGATTAGTGGATCTCAGCTTTTGATTGAGAGAAATTAGTGCATGGTTTGCCTATATGTAATTTTGGGCTCCATTTTGCTAAGGTCGACTGATTGAAGAAGGATTAACCACCTAATGAGATAGCATATAGTATTGTTATAGTCTTAGGATTTTATAAGCTTTTAGCAAGATACTTTGAAAACTCTGTTGTACTTAGATAATTTAACAAGTTTATACAGTTTCATGTTATTGTCAACTTTGGACCTAAATGATAATGTTAATGAATTATAATCATCTGTATGCCAGTGGATGCTATGCATAATTGTTTTCTATTTGATGCAAATCAATAGGGGAAATCGAATCTAAGATTATTTAATTGAATTGTCAATAAATGGAATTCATTTATGTCTATTTGATCTGGTTTTAGCAATGAGTGGGTGATATGTTTTGATCTTGAAGTAAAGGTTTTATGAATGATTGTGATTGTTGAATTAGCACTATGAATGTATGCAATAGTGTAGGTTATGCTATGGATTGCATCATATTATGGTTTTGATTAGTTAAAGAAAGCTCATTGTTAAGGTACATGTCTAGATGTGAAGAAGTTTATATTCATATTTTGTTGTTCTGAAGCCCCATTCCATCTTTTTCTATTTATTTATACCCCCCAACGTAGGTTAATTCATTTGATGCAATTTTTATTCCTTTATACCAGCAAGGCCCCTTGAATATTATAGTTGCATTCGCCATTGAGTAACATCAGCATAGTTGAGAACCAACTACCAGGACCTTGGAAGATATATTAGTTTATGTTATCTTTCTTTTTCAAGAGAAATAGAGTAGAGATATTTTGTTTAATGTTATTGTGCTATTTTTACCATCAACACTCATGTTAAGGAGTTTGTCCCTCTATTGGAAATAGCTACGATGGACAACCCTATGGCTGAGCAAGAGCCTTCTATCCCTTCATAGCTCTTGACCTCTAGCTCAAAGAGTCATAGAAACCATCTGTGCATGAACGCAAGCATTGAAAAAAGGATCTAGTGGCTAAGCAAGTCACTTTGCAAAATAAGGAAGAGGAGATGACTTCCCCTACTTCAAGGCCTCCTGATGCATCCTCCTCTCTCCTCCCCTCTACTTCCATTCAATCGAGATCAGACTTAATTTTGGCACCTATTGTGAGTGTGAGTGCGCTTGACCCCAAAAAGGTGTAGTTGTTTACCGCTCCCTTGATTGAGCTGCCCTTATTGATGTCCATTCTGGACATCCTATCATTTCCTAAACCTATGGACATGATGAATACCTTGGTGGTGTCTACTGTAGTTTTCTCCTCATCCTTTGTGCCTCTTTCCTCATCTATAGGGAGTTCACATCCTTCGACAAAGTAGAAGGTAGAGGATGGCCCTTCTAGCAATGGAGGGCGTAAGAGGAGCCCACCTTCTCTAAAAGGTGGTCCTATGCTAACTTGTTATGTCCTAGTGATAGAAAAATTATCCGCTTCTCCTAAGTTCATCACCACTCTCGAGTCACTCAGTGGGCCAAGTAGTGACTCTCAGGCACCGTCCTCTTTGTCTATTGAGGTATGACATGGAACTCTTGCAAAGTGCATGTTCAAATCTTTGGATGAAGTTTTGGCCTTGTCAGAAATCTTCACGAAGTTGTTGACCATAGCTCCACAAGAGTAGAGCGGAGAAGACCTTGTGAGGGCTTCTTCCTTAGCCCTTGTTGTGGGAGGGTCAGAAGCACCTCCCCTTAATATTCCACCACTATAGGCTCATCCTCCTTCCCCTTGCAATGATCTAGATTAGGAAGCAGACATCCTCTTGGTCGATGATTGTTAGGTGGAGACCTCTTCTTTATCTTTAGATTAGATGTGTGTGTGTGTTTTGTGATGTGTTCCCCCATACTCATGCTATGTGTTCTTGAATGACCCTCATCACCCTTGCTGGTACTGATATAGGAGTGTCATAAACCTTCTTCTATTTGTATCATCATTTTTCCTCTGTTATGTGTTTTGACTTTTGGAAAATTAGGGACGATGCAAAGTGTTGGGGGAATTTAGGCTTCCCTTCCATGTTGACCCATTTTTTTATTTTTACTTTGTCTTCTCATGCATTCTTCATATGGTCTGATATAGTAGGGGGTTGATGAAAATTCATTTATATACAACTATTATACTTATATATATATTTATGAGTAGCTCTAACCCCAAAATATTAGATCGCCCATGTGCCCTTTGTTTGTGATGGCAGTGTCTCTTCTTGCAATTTTCTTATATTTCTTTCTTCTTTGCTTGATTTTTCCCTCTCATGTGTGACAATTCCATTTCTATGATACTTTGATTTTTAGAAAATGAATTTTTTGCCAATGAATCTTTACTTGAAAGTCCTTGCAACCTTTTTTCAAAAATCACATTCTCAACATGGACCCCTAATGGAATGTGTTTCCTTCATCATGGGTTTGTAAAGAAAGAAACTTGAGAACTTTCCTCCAAGGTGGGAACATCTTTTTCCTGCGGGAGAAGCCTTGACCTTCCCCTCTCAAGGAGGCATTTTTTTCCTTTCGAATTCCTTGATGAAGTGAACATCTTTCAAAAGGACTCCCTGATGATGAATTGATTTGAGAAAAAATGTCTCTTTTACACTTTCAAACAACATGTCCCTTGAGTGGACCCCTCTTCTTTTGAAGGGTTCCCAAGGGACCCCTTTGAAATCCTTCCAACTTTTTGATGGTTTGAGTGACTATCCACTTATTTTCCTGCATGGATGCTTTGTTTTCTGACATGTTTTATCTATGGATTAAGATGTCGCTTTGCAGGTGTTCTTGTAAATCTACTTTCCAATCTGACTCTATGGAGTCCCCTTCTTTGGGTTTCCCTCATGAGAGATAACTTGGGGATGCCTCCTTGCAGGTCTATAGGCCTATAAGGAACTTACTTCTTTAGGCTTCCTTCATGAGAGATAACTTTGGAGTTTCCTCCTTTCAAGTCTGTGGGCCTATAAGGCGATTACTTCTCTAGGCTTCCTTCATGAGAGAGAACTTGGGGGTTGCCTTCTTGCAGGTCTGTGGTCCTTTGAGATGCTTTCATCCTATGGGATTTGTACATCATTGGTCTAATGGCCTTTGGTGTACTTTTTGCAACTTCATAGTTTTGCGGGGCTATGGAGTCCTTTTGTTCAAAACTCCTCAAGAGAGAGTACTTGTGGAGTCCTTTTCCTACCCTTCACTTTCGAGTTCTCCAGATCATGATCTACTTCCTTGAGAGTTCAATTATACATTTCTAACCCTACTAACTCTTTGATCTACTTTACTAAGATCTCATTAGTATTCATGCTTGCTAAATTGGGGGAAAAGTGTATAAGAGCGAATTTGCACCCATTGGGAAAACTCCCCTTTTACATACCTTCAACTTAGAAAATCAAATCTAAAGGTGAAATTCCACATCACCCTCTTTCCTTCCATCCACTTGGCATTTTTCTTGTGTTTTGGTGAGAGAATATTTATTGGAGATGCACACGTGGCGTGACAAAGTCCGCATGGTGCACTATCATCCCTGATAGATTCCTACATCTGAAGTTGGCAGAGGTGTTACACACCCAATTGGGGTCAAATTTTAACTTCCCTCTTCGACCAACCAAACCAAAAATGGAATATTCTTCCTCATTCTTCCTTCAAATTCATCCATTCTCACTTCATTTGACCCTCTAGCAATCTTCTTGGAATTCTATCAATTTCTCTTTAATATTTCACTCTTAAGCAACACTCTAGCATTCTAATTTTGAGCATTGTAGCAGTAGCACTCCATCAACTCCACATTGTAAGTGTGAAGCCATCACAAACATTGTGAGCTTGGAGTCTTGTGAGACCTCCCTTCACCATGGTTGTGATGGTGATGACTTTTCCAAGTTCATAGCTTGCTTTTGGGTGGAGGTGGTAACGCTTCACTCCTCTCCTTTGTGATTTGATTGAGTAGTGTAATATTTTTTTTAGTGTTAATTACTTCCTTTCCTTTATCACATATTCTACTTTGTTTCTTTTTGGTTGTTCATGGAAGTGGAAACATCAAAACAAGGGTCTGATTGAGGAAGGCCCCTATATAGCCCCAACAATTTTCCCTCTTTCTTGTGTGTAGGTGAACGTACATGTGGAGCTAGCTTGTGAACTAGCGCTTGTGTGAGATTATCTTCATCACCCTAGCCCTCATTTATTTTATTTATTGCATTCGACTTTACTTTTTGTATTTCCTCATTTTATGTTTTCCACCTAAAACCAACTAGCTAGCCTGTTAGTACATTTTTAGGTAGTCTTAATTATACTTCCTATTTTATAGTCGTACAAACTCTAGCACACCGGAGAGAGACTAGTGCCATGTGTTGTCATCTCAAAATTGTATTTCCATCCTTAGATAGAGAGTTGTTTGAGGTGCATTACAGGCTCTAAAAACTAGCTCGCCTATCCCAAACCCAAGACTCAGGTCTATAGAGTGACAAAAGCACGTCATAGTTCTATTCATTCTCAATCCTTGTCCCAATAAATCCATTAGAGTGAGGTAAGTTAGGGTAGCCCTCCACTCTCAACTCTCTGTGACCTAGAGCCTTGACATGGTTGGTCCCCCTCTCTTACACTAGTCATCATGGGAGAATTCCCTCATTCAACAGGTGATGTTTGGTATTTGAGACAATTTAAGACTAAGGTCTCTTTGCCTTACTAACTTGAATATTTTAGTACCAACCTTATGTTTTTTTTAATGTATTTTGTGTGTATTCATCATATTTACATTGTGTTTGTTTTCATTTTGTCTTCATCTTTATGTTCCATCATGTCATAGTTTTTCATCATGTATGCTTCATTTTTTTGACATGTATGTTTGTGTATGTTGTCTTGTTGCATTTCATACACGTGTTTTCCTTTGTGCTTATGTTGTCTTTCCATAGGATCTTGAATCCTAGGATCTTGATCACCCCCTAGATTCATTGTCATCATGTCTCTTCAACATTTGGACAGTCGGACCCCTCTTGACATATATTTTCTACTTTAGTGTGAGTCTGAGCATAAGTTCATACTCTCACTAAAGTGGGAGCTAAATGTAGCATCAAAAATTGTCACCCTTGACAATTTCACACTATGTTTTATCCCCCCTAAATTATTGAGCCTAATTGGGTCCCTAATTTCCTAAATTATGCATTCTATAGCCCATTTGTATCATTTTCCAAGAAATTGCAAGCATTGAACAAATACATCCATTTAATATTTTTCCACTGACACTTAATGTCCTATAAAATAGGGTTAGGACCCATTCACCCTAGGGCTTATTGGTCCCCCTATTTTTTTTTGGGACCAATTTTGGATATGTTGGTGTCAAAATTTTCACATTTGAAACCCTACTTGCAAAGGTTGGCTATTGGGATCTAATTTTTAGGAAATTGAATAAATTCCTATAAATACCTAGTCATTTCACCATTTGAAATCTAATTGAAATAATATAGCAAGAGGTGAACATTATGAACATTAAGAGAATTCAAGAGCAAGTCAAAAGCAACATTTTAGTGATTTATTGTAGCAATTCAAGATCCAAGCATCATATCAAAGTGTATGTGAGTTCATATTGTCATATTTTTTGTGAAGGTTAACCCTTGTTGTTGGTCTCCAAGCAATTTCAATCATTCAAGCAAGAAATATTCAAGAACTTGAGGTGATGTGTATGACTTCAATCCTTCAAGGAATCCATTGAAGGGTGGTGAGTTGCATTACTTTGTGATTTCATTATTCCTTCCTATCTTTTATCCATCTTTATTATTGGCATTGGCATTGTGGAAGTGGAAACACTATCACAAGGTTTGACTAAGACAAGCCACTAAATGGCACAATCCTTTCCTTCTCTTTCAATGTGAAGGTTTCAAGCTTGAAGAGGATTAAAGAAATTTTGAAGACAAGTTTTTCATTGTTGCAATTGAAGCCCTACACCTTGTCAACTCACGAAAACTCACCTATAGAATTATCCGATAGGGTTTCGACAACTCTGTAAGTGAAAATAGATATGTCATCAAAGGAACTCAAAAACAAAGCAGGAGAGGCATACAAGGACTTATACATCCTTGGGAGAATTAGTCCTCCTATTCACATTGAAACCAATTTTCTTGGGCAAGTATGTACAATCCTCTACATTTCTCATATCTACCTGCAAACTATTGTTTTAGTTTATGCATTGCTAGGATCATGCATTTTACATATTATGGTACATAACCTAATTATGTTAATCAAGTTCAATAAATTCCAATACATTCCCATCCCCAAATTGATGGTGATCCAAGTTTTATTGGACTAGGTCTTCATGGTTGAAAGTCAATCTATACACCTTGTTGATCTCCATCTCAATGAAATACTAGGAAAAGGCCTTAAATCTTATTTTAGTACTATCTTGTAATGCATAACAAAGGCTAGCACAATAGTAAATGAATATATTTTTCTAAATTCAAATTCCAACTCATAATAATGTCACTAATATGGAGTTTGATTACAAATCTAAACTAAATTTACAGTTTAAGGACAATTGTAATCCTTGTGTAGAATCATCCATTTGTTAATGAGGGTTTTCACCCCTAATTCTAGAATCATTCCAAGAAGCTTTCCATCCTTTAAAACTTGCCAACCAAGGATTTCTATCCTTGAGAGCTTTAATATTGAAATTCAAATTTTAAATGACAATTATGGATCCTTTGTCTCAAGAACTTGATTTTTAATTTATAGGTGCCTCACTCAAGAACTCAATTACATTTACTTTTTTCAACAAGTGCTATATTGAAAAACCTTTAAAATAAAGTATTGCATAGGCCTTATAAATGTTTCATTTAGACAAGTATTATAATAATATTTAGGTTGCCTTAAAAATATTTCCCATAACCTATGGGAAATGATAATAGGTTATAGGTCTTCCATAAAATCCTTCATTTCTGAAAAGGGGACATGATAGGAATCCACCATCTTAAGTAAAAAAATGACGATGAAAAATAGAACAACCTCCTTAAAAGGTAATGTTGACAAGATAATCAAAGTTAGCAAAAAGAACTAGAAACCACTATGTTAATAATATTCAAAGGTTTCAAGATTGTCTTAATAAGAAGAAATAAGGGATTTTTGGGTCAACATAAGGAAGACCAAGAAAAATAACTATAAGCCACATTCTGCTAGTTGGTATGGAAACCCTTAAATTGAACACTCAAAATGATCACCTATGGCATATAAAAGGGGATTGGGAGGTGACAATTGCTCTTAACAAACTAATAAAGCATAGGATTTATTTCTATAGCTCTTGGATTTTTGTGGAAGTTTGTTTCATTTTAGCTATCAATTAGACATCTTTTATTTGTTCTTTGTTCTAGGATCAACCCACAATAGTGTGTCCACTTTTTTTTCTAAAGTATTACATTGAAGTTATAATTGTTCACCAAATTTTCACATTTTGACACTTGTAGTAACCAAACCATTATGATTTTGAAGATGATATCAACTAGTGATTTTTGATATTTTTATTTATAGATTATAAATATATATCTTTTTAAAAATAAGAATTACTTTATGAGTTCTTTTATGTAACTTTTAATAAGTTATTTTTTATAATTAACAATGCTTTTAAAAAGTAATGTTTATTCAGTAAAGCATAACTGTATTTGTATAAAGGATAAAATTATAAAATTTTAAATATAGATCTATAACACCAATATCTAGTACATGGATATTTTTTCATAATTTTTCATTATATATATTTTTTAATACCTTTTTGAAGTTAGATTAACTATAATTCAAACATAGGTTTATTCGTTACTACATAATTTTTTTGTATTCATCTATTAACCTTTTTTTTTGTTAGAATAAGAACATCAATACCTAGCGTGCATTGATATTTTTCAAAAAAAACATCTATTTTACTATTTTTAAATATGAGAAAAACAAAGACCTTCACAATTGTTGAAAAACCTATTTTCACTAGAAAATAGTGTATACCTTAGAATTTTATCCTACTCTAACGTGCAAAATAACTTAAAATGGAGGAATAAAAGACCAAGGACACCTCAAGATTAGCCAAAGGAGTGATAAAACAAGAAGGAAAATGGACAAAACAAAATACAAACGATTTCACCTTCCTTGCTGTTGATGTCTCCTTGATTGGCCCTTGCTTGGGATGATTTTGTGTGCTCCTTAGATGGCTTTTGATGTAGCTAGATGCAAGATTGAATGTGCAAAATGATCAAAAGGACGGCTAGATGATAGTGAATGATTGAGAATACAAATTGGTAGCATGTAGTTATAAAAATGGCTAAGTGTTCCCAAAATGCCCTTGAGGAGGGGGTATTTATAGGAGAATTTGAATTCTCTAGAGAATTCAACGGTCAAGATTGCTCCAACAAGGTCAAGATGAAGGGCTATGGTGGGTTGAGAACCCACAAGCCTTCACATCTTGACATGTGGAGGGTGAGGTGGACAAGGGGATATGAGGTGTAAGTGAGGTGTCAAGAAGGTACATGAGGTGGAGGAAGGACATGCACCTTGGGGAGTGAGGAGATTTCCTCAAAAAGGAATTCCTTGTCCCCAAGTGGGGGTGAAAGAGACATTTGAGGAATTTTGGAATTCCTCAAAAATCTACATGGGAAAAGGAAAGGTGGTTGGGGATATAAATGTGAATTAAAAATTCACATTCCTAGGATGATCTAGAGGATAAAAGGTGGGCTCCAAAAAGGTGGGACTTGGTCACATGTGGAGATTGTGACAAGTCCAAGGTTCTAGAAGCCTTGGAAGAATGGAATGTGAATTAAAAATTCACATATAAAGAAGGGGAATCTAGGACAAATAAATGTGAATTAAAAATTCACATGGGAAAGGGGGTCAATGCCAAAAGAAGGTAAATGCAAAGGTTGGCTAAAAAGTGGTGCTAAATCTAGCTAATGACCTTAGTTAAGGTTGTGCAAACATTGGATTAGGCTAATTAATGGAAGATTAGAGGCAAGTGGAAAATGTAGGAGGATGTGATATTAATCTCTGATTAAGAGGATGCACATCATAATCATGAATTAATTAAATTAATTCATATTAGGGTGAGGTTATGGAGGATGTGATAAGTGAAGAATTTTAAATTGATTTTAAATCAAAAGGGGTAAAAATGACTAAATTAAATAAATTAGCGTATTTATTTAATTTAGAGAGGAATAGGGTGAAAGATAAAGTGTTAATTATTAAATTAAATACCTTACCGATATGAGATAAAAGGTGTAATGTTAATTTTATAAATTAATATTAACACAATAGACAGAAAGGCAGTAAATTTAATCATATGGAAGTGATTAAATTTAGATGTCTACAAATAGAAAATAAATATAATAATCAAATTAAATATACATTATATATTATGCTTTTTGGAAATCTTACTTTGAGTGAGCTATGAACCTAAAAAATTATCTTGTTATATTTATTCCATTTGTTGGTCCAACCTAAAGTTGGAAAAAAAAAATTGAGGAAAATGTGAGGCATAAGGTAGAAAGGTTACTTTAAGGGATTTAATTTGAAGGACCTTTGAATGAAGGTACCTTCCTTCGAAGGTACTAAAGGACCTTCGTTTGAATTTGTTCCATTTTCTTTTTTTTTGAAAAAAAACCTTTGAATGAATGTAATTTTTTAAAATGGAAAAATGGGATCTTTGTTTGAAGGTCCCTTTTTATTCCTTTTATGGTAATTCCCTTAAAAAGAATAGAAAGGGGTCTTTGTTCGAAGGTCCCTTTATTCCTTTAATGAAAATTTCCATAAAAGGAATAAGAAGGGACCATCAAACGAAGGTGCCTTTTTCCATTTTATGGAAATTACCTTTGTTAAAAAGTTTTATAGCTTCGAATGAAGGTACTTTTTGACTCATCTTTGAACAAAGGTGTTTTTCACTTTTCATCTCCATCTAAATTCAAAAATGTTTTGGCACACAAAGTGTACACATTATTGTGTTTACCCTCTATTATGGTTAGTCTATTTCATATTTGACTATTTTGATCATTTTTGTTCTCTTTTTGTCAAATGTTGTAAAAGGGTTAGGACCCTTCAAAATTATATTTCACTAATTTATCATTTTAAAATTTAAAATGTATGTCACCATTAGATGCTTCAAGTTAAAAAGTTAGACTTGTGTTGTCTATTTCCTTTCTAAAAGTGGGAAATAATTTTGAACTTCCACCCACATCACCATGGCCACTTTCTACATAGGGGCTTGATTTAGTGGGTAAGAGTTTTTTGACCTTTCCTAAAGGACATGCATGTATCATCACTATGATAAACTATTTTATAAAATGGGTTTAAGCAATACCTTCAAAATCCACCTTAACTACCAATATCTACAATTTTTCATAATTAATAATCTTGTTTCCAAAAACATTTATAATTACATGTGTTCTTACATGTTAATTATGATCCTACATTAATACATATTTAAATTATGTTGGGGGAATCATGTTTTCCCCTTGCTTCTTGTGTTATTATTGTCATATCTTACATTGGACACATATTGTTTTCCCTATTACACACCTTTATGCCTTATGGCAATATCTTTCCCATATAGGGTTGTTTACCTTGATATAATATTCCATGCTTACTTCTTACAGTGGTGTGCTCATGTGATTCACTCACATCTTAAGTAGTTACTTTTCCACATTAGAGGGCATTAGTATTTATTCATTTCCAATCACATTTGTGTACGTACATGACATGATCATGTTCTAGAAGTTATATTAAGGTCTTCCCCATGATATTGGCTAAATTTTATACAATTATGTTTCTCATCATCACTAGGGTCTTATCACCTTATCTAAATCAATGTGTGTCATGCCCTTGGATGTCACATTGGGGCATATGCTACTCTAATGTCTTATGTGCTTACACAAGTGTTTTCCGTCATTGAGTCTTTACCCATGGTGGGGCCAACATCATTAGTACTTGCTACCATGTCTACCTCATGAGCTTGCTATTGACGACAATGTCACTTGCAGCAACAGTGTAGATAAAATCCTCACAGGAAAACTACAAAGAACCTATCTTTACTTGAAAGACTAAACCAAGGAAACCTAAGGTGTTTGTGTAATAGGAAAAGGTTGAGTTAGCTTAATCTCAAGGCTTCGGTAGTCGGGTCTTGACCATACTAGGTTTGCTTCAATGTATGATGTGATATTGTTGTTAATCTCAAGGGGCCTACGGTTATTTCCAGTTTCATTAAGAATCATAAGCATTGGATACAAGATTTTCATTTTGATCTTAAAATAATCTCATGAAATCAAAATATTTGCAATAATATTTCATGAACATCAACAATTTTTGCTATCACTTAAGTAGATTTATATTTAAGCATTTAGCAAACTTCATAGAAATGAAATATTTTCAATAAATTTCCATTCATTCATCTATTTTTTGGAACATTTTCTAAAATTTAAACATCTAATCTAAAATAAAGCATCAAAAATACTGAAAAATAAAATTTCTCGGTTATTCTCCATGCATTCCCCAAGATTTAATCCAATCGAAGCAAACTGCTTTATACTTCACTAGATTATTTCACAACTAGGTATAAAATGATGCGAGCTTTTAAAGAAGGGGGTTTAGTTTGGAAACTGAGTAGCTTTTGTATGCACCCTTAAATGGTGCAGCTCATAGTCTTGTTCGGCTGAACTAACAAAACCAACTACAAAAATACATGAGATAAGTAGCTATCAAATTGGATTTGATATTGATTAAATTCTATGTGCATACAAGTTTTTAGTATGGAATTATTTAGAAAATAGGAAAAAGGAACAAAACTTAGAGAATTTTTGGCTCTTCTAATATCCACAAATTCTAAACTTAAATTAAAAAGAAGTGTCCCCTGGCCTTTTATAGAAGTAAGACGCAGGTAGGATAAGACAACTACATGAGAGGAAATCCAAGGGAAAAATCACATCAAGGCATGTGGAATGTGGTGACTGCTAAGAGAATTTCAAATGAAGTCAACAAAGGTCAACCTCCATCTGCACGTTGAAGTGGGTGATCCCACAAAGCTGGTTTACAATTTCTAGGAGATTCTAATTTTTGGTGAAATCATATATTTTTAGAAAGAAAAAATGATTTATGCCTTAAAAAGTTCCATTTAAAGCATTCCAATTGCAGAGGGCTTGATCAAACTACCATAGATCAAACCCCCTTGGATAGAACCCTTGGTTTTAAACCATACCTATAACAGAGTCTCCTTTACACCTATCAAAATGTTGATAAAACCACTTTTGATTTACCTTTTGGGGGATCAAATGAATTCATTTAAAATTATTTTTAAAGTATGTATTCCTTATTGTAAGCTTCCCAAAAGTATAATTTTAAATAAATTTAATTTTATTAAATTATATTTATTTTTATTTCTTATGAATGTAGGTTTTTCACGAAAATCAAGCTCTTTGTTCTCACATGTGGAAAAATAGAATATTATCAAAACAAAATGAAAAATATGAGTGCACTAGATATTGAAGTCCTTGATCCAACAAAAAAATGAATTTCAATACATACAAAAAATTGTGTTTTCTATATACGAATTGTAATTAGTTTGACTTTAAAACTTGATTAAGGAAAAAATATTCAATAAAACACTATGAAACCAATTGGAAGCACTAGATATCATAGTTACAAATCTAAATTTGAAAAAAATAGAATTTTATCCTTCATGGAAAAAGAATTATGTGTTATATGTTGAGTGTCACTCCTTAAAAATGGTGTTTCTGAAAAAAAAACTAGTTTTGAAGGAGATGGAAAAAGAAATGCAATCTAATTCCAAAAATTTTGAAAAAAAAATATTTAGAATCTACAGAAAAAATGTCACAAATTACTAGTTTGCATCATCTTCAAATTCCTCACGGTTTAGCCGCTATAGGTGCCCAAAAGTGAAAATTTAGTTAGAAAAAATTAGTTTAGTGTCTAGTTTGGCCAAAAATGTAAACCAGTATTGTGGGATCACCCAAGTTCTTTGGGTTTTTCATCTTTTTATTATCTCTAGGATAATAACTTGAATCAAATTAGTGTGTAGAAACTTTCCCATATATTCAAAATGATTTATTTATCATCCTATTCCTACACTTTTGTTTTGCCTCGGGCTTTCTACTCTCGAGAATGAGCTTCCTCGGAGGTTGGTGGTTTCTGTCACCATATGTGAAATACTGGGATCCCTAGTATTTTGATGGATTCAAGCCCCTCTTTATATAACTTCCCAAAATATGCAACCCAATCTGGATATGATTCTATCCGTGATTCAAATTTTTCTGACTGTCCATACCTAAATTTTGCTTCACAATCTGCTTCTCCTACAATCACAAATTCCACCTATTAAATCCCTTAAAAAAAACACATTTATAAAATATCATGTAAATAAAATCATCATTAATTCATTAGATCATATAAATCCATCATAAATAACACACTTTCAAGAAAATCTTGTATTCTTGTGTAATTATCCTTTTATATTGGGTTACTGGACTATCAGACTTCTTAGATAACCTTAAAATTTTAAAACTTTGCTTTGCATTGTAACTTGGTACCTAATACCCGGTATTCATCTTTACCCATGATTTTCCCAGACTTTGATTTTACCAAAACTTCCATCTTCACCAGACCTTAACTCTCGGACCAAAGCATTTCGCTTTACCTTTACATTACCTTTTACATTTCTAACATTCCCAGTTCTCGATACCCAGTACCCGGACCACTTGAATTACGAAGTACTCTTTCAAAAATATTTTTCTTTGCTTTTCACTTTCAGTGACCTTTCCAACTAGCCAACACCTGCCATAAGCATTAGTTTTCACTTGGGCTCCCCAAGTCTTACAATCTTGGGGTGTGTTGTGAGACCACACAAAAACTTGCAACCAATAAAACCAAATTTAAACCAAAACTTGAGATTAAATCATTAGTCATAAATTATAATTTATGCATATTTTAAAATAATAACTCTTTACCTTTACCTATATTTTGACATAAAAATAGTGAAATTCATCTAGAAATATCTGTGTGTGCTTTGATTAATTCCATTTTTTTGAACTCATTGAAAAAAATCAGTTCATCAACATTAAACTACATAATTTGGTAATCCTCCAAATCCAACCAGGGATAGAGCCAAGTGTTGCCAGTCAAGCGTCCATAGCTCCGATAAGGTTATCTTTGTAATTCCCCCAAACATAGCTCTACTGCCAACCAGGCATCTATAGCCCCGATAGAGATATTTGGATAGCCTAAAGAGTTGATTTTTTTTCATGTATATGTCTTTTGATATTTCATTGATAGCACATTTTTCTTTTGATATTTCATTGATAGCTCATTTCAACCTACAAGCAACAAAGCCCACTATTAGGTTGGGAATTACAATGGTAGTGAAGGTTACCTTTTTATTTTTCATTCAATGCAAATCCCTTCATCGTTTCACTACTTCCCAAAAATTCATTTAATAATTCCTTGTTGGTGTGCATTCTCTGCTAAACTTTACCACTTTTATGCCAAATCCTAGCTAACTACAACTCGCTATATGTTAGAAGATATGCATAAATTAAAACTTAGAAGCAAACAACTTAATCACCAAATTTAAATCTAAATTTAGAACCAGTAGTTACCACCCTTCTAATCAAATTTTATGGCAACTACTAAATACTCAGCTAGCGATTCCAATTTGACAGTGCTACACCACATTAATGGATCAAAAATGTCATGATGACACTTAAACATGAACACACTATTTTGCATTAAATTTGCACGCCTCAATGCACACATATCGTTTCTTTCAAATTCCCTAGGTGATGACGTGTGTTGCCTTACTAGCTTCATTTTCCTTTCCGCTTTTCTCACATGAACACCTTCATGATTAATATGGCTTAATAAAAACAAAATGAAATGACCACCATTAATTTCAAAATCTTTAACTTTCTTGATTCGCAATCTTTGTATTGGTCAAATTTGAAGAAAATTGTCACCAATTATGTGTAAAAATTAATTTGATTTAACATTCCAAGACTTCAATCCAAGCAACTATGTACCACAACTTCCTTATGGTTTTCTATAAATTTTGCACTTCTCTTGAATTCTTCACATGTTTTCTTTGCCTTCTTTTATCTTTTTACATTTTCTGCTCTGCTAGTGCTTGCTTGCTTCTAAGTCATGGATACTCCAAATTGCTTGGCCTACTCTCGCCACTAGAATGTTTTCTTGGGTCATATCATGACTCAAAGGCTTGAAAAGGTTTTCTTCATTCAGACTACCAGTTTCACTATTCCAAACTTGTACTTAGTCCTTGGGGAACAATATGTGGAATCCAAAGCTTACTACTGGTTTTATTCCAACTTGGCTTCTCACTTTGTAGCATCGCTCCTAGAATTTGGGCTTCCTGTTGAAGATGTTCACTTAGCTGCAAATTAGATAGTGTAGCCTGAATATTTGGAGAATCTGGATACTGTTCTATTTGTTGCACATTCGACCATTGGAATCCCTTCCATGGATGATATTCCTTGGGTCCTGAAACACGGGGAAGTAGTTCCACCCCAGTCGTTCTTGACTGACCTCCATACTCCTGACTTTGAAGTTCACCAGGAAATTTCCTTTGTAGGGTATTTAGCCTTGATGGATGAGGCATCCTAGATTGACTAAATGGCTACTCCTATCTACAACTCAACTCCCTCTTTTTTCTTTTTTATCCTCTTTTACAGTAAGAATTTTGATACTTCCATGTATATATGTGATACACACACACATACATACATATATATATATAGCTTTGTTGTACATTTTAAAGTGTGTATTTACTGTGTGTGGTTTTATCATATTACATTTTACAGCACAATGTTACAAATGTTTGAATTAACTTTGATGTGTATGATAAGTTAAACAAAAATTTCGAATGCAAAAAGGGCCAAATAAAAGAAAAAAAAATGAAAACAAAACCCTACAAAAGAAAACTAACCCTAACTAACTAAAATTCTAATATAACAAATAACTAACCCTAAAAAAGCAATTTATTTTAAGTTCAATAACTATTTCCATTGTTGTTTTGGTACGAATTACAACAGATTTATCCTTGAATTCACTGGAATAAATTTCAAATGTCCTACTATAACAATGAATTTCTTTAAATTTTCCACATTTAACAAATGTAAATTCAAAGGCGTACTCACCAATAATTTGGCTCATATGTATGAAAATGACCTCATTAAAGGTCAATCACACACTTTCTCTGGTTTGTCAATACTCTACCTTCTTTTAGCACTGGTTCATGGTTTTCCTCTTTACTTTGTTCAGTTCCATGAATGGCTGCATCCATTTCTTGATTTTCTTCTCCTCCAAAAATTTTGGTGTCTTTGGCCTTGTCTTCACTTTGAACTTTGTTAGACCAAGCGATATCAAAAAAATTATTGTTATCAGAGAAAGAAAAAGTAAAAACTTGATACTTTGTATCTTGTATAAAATCAAGAAAATTTCCTTTTTTAACTTGTGAATTTTCAGTTTGGAATAAAAAACATGTGTCTCCCTCTTGATTTTCCTACTCCTCTTCACTTGTGTTTTCCACATATGAAGAGAATGATGACTCATCAATGTCATTTCCTAATTTTTGGTGTAATATTTCTGAGTCTCGGCATTCTCGCCTATCTTCCTACAAAACCTTAAGATTTTCTTCATAACAATTGTAGTTATCAAACTATTTTCATATATCAATTGATTTTTTAACATTTTCAATTCCACCAAGGTTATACTCTCTTTCAAGATTCAAAATATTTCTTGCTAACAGTCTCTTTCTTCTAGCAGTTAAAACTTCTTCCATTAATGAAATGACCTTATACATATCCATACTTACCCTAATTAAAAAAAATCACAATCGAGTTCACCATGATCAGTTGTATCATGAATTGTACACTCGGTGACTCTACCAAAGGTGAATAAACTCAAAGGATGTAATCTTTGGTTAAGAATTTTTTGGAGTTTTTCAACTTCCATTTTAAAAATACCAGCTTGCATTAAACTTTCACCTTACAAGCTCCCTTTTGAACCTGAAAGCAATAAAGATTCCTAAACAAAACATGAAAATAAAGATATAAAGAAAAATAAGAGCCCTCCTTCTAGCACCAGTTCCTATTGACAACGATGTCACTTGCAACAACAATGCAGATAAAATCCTCATAGGAAAATCATGAAGAACCTATCTTTACTTGAAAAATTGAACCAAGGCAACCTAAGGTGTTTGTGTAATAGAAAAAGGCTGACTTAGCTTAATCCCAAGGCTCTAGTAGTTAGGTCTTGACCATACTAGGCTTGCTTCAGTGTATGATGTAATATTGTTGTTAATCTCAAGGGACCTATGGTTATTTCAAATTTCATTAAGAATCATAAGCATTGGATACAATATTTCGAGTTCGATCATAAAATAATCTCATGAATTCAAAAGATTTGCAATAATATTTCATGAACATCGACAATTTTTGCTATCACTTAAGTAGTTTAGCTTTAAGCATTCAACAAACTTCATAGAAACAGAATATTTTCAATAAATTTCCATTCATTCATCTATTTTTTGGAACATTTTTTTTTAAATTTAAACATCTAATCTAAAATAAACCATCAAAAATAATTATAAAAAAAATTTCTCCCAGTTATTCTCCACGCATTCCCCAAGATTTAATCAAATCAAAGAAAATTGCTTTATACTTCACTAGATTATTCCATATTTAGGCATAAAATGATGCGAGCTTTTAAAGAAGGGGGTTTAGTTTGGACACCGAGTAGGTTTTGTATGTACCCTTAAATGATGCAACACATAGTCTTGCTTCACTGAACTAACAAAACTAGCTACAAAAATACATGAGATGGGTAGCTATCAATTTGGCTTCGATATTGATTAAGTTCTATGTGCATACAAATTTTTAGTCTGGAATGATTCAGAAAATAGGAAAAAAGAACAAAACTTAGAGAATTTTTGGCTCTTCCAACATCCACAAATTCTAAACTTAACTTAAAAAGAAGTATCCCCTGGCCTTTTATAGAAGTAAGACACAGGTAGGATAAGACTGTAGACACGTAAAATATACGGATTGACACCGTGCATTCGATCCTGACTTACTAACATTGTTTCTTCCTAAATCATCCCTCGGTCTAACCATTTAATCAAATTCCCCTATCTGATTAAATTCATCAATATTCGTCTCTTAAATAAATAAATTATTTTATCTAGTTAAGTCAATCTCTTTTGTTAATTAAATCAATCCATCTGATCTAATTATCCCTATTTAATTAAATAATCAATTTATCTGATTAAATCTCTAAAGTCTATCCATTAAATTAAATAAATTAAAACCTTATTTGATTTAATCTAACACCATCCCTTTTAATTAAATAAATCAAAATCCTTATTTAATTAGCCTCTTATCATATTCCTCTCTTATTTGATTTAAATAAACCCATAAATCTAAGTCAAATAAGTCACATCATCTAATCTCTCTCATTAAAATAATTAACCCTTGATTAATTTAATCTCATCACATGTCACATCCTCTAGATAATGCAAGTTGCACATGAAAATAAATTTAATTCATTTATTAAATCTCTATTTTCCTCACAAGGAATCTTTTGGAATATTCTCTCAATTTGAATTCAAAAATTCCAAGTCAACATGTACATCCAACTAGGCATTTAAAATCTCTTACATGCCATTTGCCTTGAGCCAAGTGGCATTTATTGCATTGTCCCTTCCCTCTTACATGTCATTTCAACAAATTTGAATTTCAAATATTGGCATTTATTGGCACAAACTCCAAATCTTACACATCCTTCATCCATTCATAGCTTGACAAGTGGCACCATATCATTGGATGAATGTTAGTCCCACATTGCTCAAATTTGGACATTAATCCATCTTGAAATCCTATAAATAAAGAGCTCATATCCTCCTTTTATCATCCACAATCCAAGCAAAGTTACCATGCTAAAATATTGAGCCATTTCCATCCATCATTGAATTCTTAGCTAGGCTTTTTGCAAATTTGGCTAGGAGTTCTCATCTTTCATCAAAGTGGATCAATATCATCTTCAACATTCAAAGTTTACATCATAGGAATTGGGGAAGGGCCAATTTTCACATCAAATTGGCACCAATTCCCCCATGGGATCATGAGTTTGCACATCTAATTAGGATTTAATCTTTGTTTTGTCATTTTCATTATGTTCTTCACTATTTTCTTTCCTAGTTTGAGGTTGTAAATGGATTTCATGGGGAATCCTTGTATTAACTTGCAATTCCTTGTTTAACTTGCTTATTCTTGATTATTTTGATTTGGTGCTAGAAGGAGGGCCTGATATCATTATTTCTAACATTTTTTTGAAATTTCTGCGTTTTCTTCACACAGGAAATTCCAATGCGGGCTCCTCAGCGTCGCTATTTTTGGCACCACAAGCTCATCAACGCCATTGTTTTGGCACCGCGAGCTCGTCAACGTCGCTATATAGCACTGCTTGAAACACAAACTATGTCGTTGGACTTGTCCCACCAAGATTTTTGAATTTTAAACTCCCCCGCTAGACTCGCCGATCTGCAGAAGTTTTCAAAAAAATCTTAAACTCTGACATTGACACAAACTACGATGCTGGGCTAAAATTATGATGCAATTGAGCTCTTTGTCCCGACACAGAGCGCCGCTGACTGGTAAGTGGTGCTATGAGAGCACCGTAGGGAGAAAAAACTGCGACGCCTTCATGAGTTGTGATGCTGGGAGACAGTAAAAGGGAGAATTTAATTTTTTTAGCATTTGCTTTTGATTTATGATTTATTTACCTTCTGTTTTCTGGTTTTTAACTTCTATGTTTTTCCAGAATTTGACTATTTTTCTTCTTTGTAGGTTGGAAATCAAAAACAAAGGAAGGAGGAGTATGGTGATGATATTTTGTCCAATCAAAGTGTTTGTTTAACACTTCCTTAAGAATTTCTTATCTTTTCATTCTTAGAACACTAGTTTTCATTTGGGCTTAAAAAGAACCTTTCAATTTCTCTTTGCAAAGGTTAAAACAAACAATAGGATCAACAACTTACTAGATTTTGTTTCTTTCATTAAAAAATTGAACAAATGTCTTTCACTTGTGATTTGGTGCTCTAAAACAAACTCACATATTGCTTTGAGGATTTAAAAAGAGCAAGTGTAGCTTTGTTTTTGTGAGGGCTTACTTAGACTAAATCCATCGAAAAAGGACATATGCGCTTCTCTCATGCTTTATAGCGATCTTGAGAATCAAAAGGCCTTTTTCATGACTTTGGGTTAAGATAGCAATCACCTCCACACTTCGATTTGGGCTTAAAATTGAACAAAATCTTGTGCGAGTGTGAGTGGGGGCTTTGTTATATATTCTCTCTCCTTGTTGCCAACAAGGATTGATTAAATTACGAATATTGTCTTATTCGCTTTTGTTTATCCTAGAGGGCCTGCCTTGGGGAAAAAGTACTCACCCAAGGGAATGACTCAACTGGTAACACTCTAAAACCAAGAGTATTTCCAGCTAGGATATAAATGTGGATATTGGAAGAAACACCCAATATCATGATTGACTACAAGATGGATCTGAAGGGGACTCTACCATATGGGTCAACTCCATAATAGAAAGTCCTTACTAAAATCCATGTGCTAGAATTTTCCAAAATCCTTTAATCTATTTGTTGGTGCAAGAACGGTCATTCTGAAGCCACCCCACACTTTTACGTCTTCTAGTAGAAATGGAAAACATTCCATGGGAGTTTCATGGGTGTTGATGCTTGGCTGCCCCGTGATAAGGAGTGTCATGGAGGGGAGCCAGTGGGTCAAGCATCTAACCATTCACTAGAGATAAGCGTAGCTGGGCCTTGTCCAAGTGGGAATCCAACAAATATTGTCTTACACATCCATAGGATTGTACTTATTCTTGGGTTACAAAATGCATTGCTTGATCGAAAACATCTCAAAAACAAACACTTAACATCATCCAAATTTCAAACCCTTTTGAGGACAAATACAATTGACTCAATCCATATGTTATTGCTTTCCCTTGGGATTCACATCCTTAGAGGTTTCTAAACATTGGATTATATCTCAATTTGTCTTCTTAAGTAAATAATAGGAAACCCTTGCCTTAAGTTCATTGAATTTCCACATAACATATCTTGTGGGGTTCGAAGAAATTAAGACATTGGACATCTTAGTTTGAAAACCTAATTGAAGAAAGTGTTTTTGGTAAAATAAAGACATTAAGAAAAGCTAAGCAAAATGAACTTTCATATGTGTTGAAGACCTACCATCCCAAAAGAAAAACAAATCATTGGTTGGAAAGCCAAAATGAATGTTCAAATGAAATCATTTCTTGGTTACAAAGGTCATTAGGAAGCATTTGCATGCTCTTCAATACCTAGGTCTAGGAAAACAAAGTGTACCTTTTTAGGTTCATCTTAGGATCAAAACATATCAAAATCTCTTTTTCATCCACCTCCAAAATATCAAAATAACATCATCTCATCATCACCTTTTGGAAAATCTTGAAATCATCCTTGATACTAGGCTTTGTGGCAAAATCAAAATCATCAATATCATTGAGACAAAATCCTTGAAAACATTAGCAAAAACACCTTTGGCTAGGTATGTGTAGATGCATCCTTTTGCATATACTTAGTCAAAGTTATCAAAATCATCTTGTCTAGCTTAGTGTATGTAGATGAATCCTTCTTCATATGCTTAGTGAAACAATCATCTTGTTTGAATAGGTGTGGGTAGATGCATCCTTCTCCTCACACATATGCAAATTATCATCCTTTGAACAAAGCTATCCCTTAGATCATCATCCAACATCTTAGGGTCTTTTGTTCAAAAATCCAAATCCAAATTAAAATCAAAATCAAGGAAAAAATCTCAAATCTCAAATCCAAAATCAAATCAAGGAAAAAATCTCAAATCTCAAATCCAAAATCAAGAATCAAAATCCACAAGTCCTAAAAGCCTAGTGTCTCATTCAAGATTTATCAAAAGCCACAACATCCGTATCATCCATCCCTAAACATCATCATCATATCATCACCTTTGATCCTCAAGGCATCCTAGAACTTTATACTTTGGGACATAAAATAACGATCGATCCAAGTAATCAAAGAGATTCATCTCCCATATCCTCGAAGATTGATCCTTGTTTTATGGTTCTAACTAGATCTTAATACAAGAAGAGTATGGAAGCCAACAAAGAAACACCCGCTTCAAGCGATCTTAGCCAAACAAACGCAAAAATGAATCTAGTTGAATCAAGCAATCCATTGACCCTCTCATAATCGCAAAATCCGTAAGAAGAAAACCAAGGAGAGGACCTTACCTTTGGAATGTCTCATGAAGAAATGACTGAAATGATTCAAAATCTGGAGAATCATAAAATCATCAACATCATGATGAGACTCAACCCTTCGTTATACATGCTTGAACTAGCAAAACAAGGGTCCAAGTTGCCTTCGGATTTTGATGTAAGTACTATAGTGGAGACATCATTTCCACCTATCTCATCCACCATCCCCATTTCATCTATGCCTCCATCCCAAAACATCATGCAAAACATTCCACAAATCACAACATCGTTTGCTCCAACCCAACCCAATGTCAACAAGGGAAACACATTTCTCAATGCTCTTCAATCACACCCCCTTGTTAATAATCAAAACTTGGATGCAAACACCACATTGGAAAAAAATATACCCCAAAACTCATTACACAAAAATGTTCCTCTCACATTCCATCACAATCCATCATCATCATTTTTTCACGCAACTCCGCAAATACCTCTTCTCACAAATTCACAAGAAGAGGGAGATATGTTCGGACCAGGGGGCCTATTCGACACCACGATATCTTCACAACAATTCACACCCCTCACCTTTCTACCGCCTCTGCCATTGCCATTATCATTTGCACCACTCCTTGGTTTAGGGCTTCCTCCCCTACCATGTATCAATCAAACCTATATCCCAACCATTAATCAAAGCATTGCACCAAACACTCAGAATTTATCGTTGATATCGCAACAACAAATGATAAATGCACAAGCAATGGCAACATCATCAAACACACCCCTAACATCACAAAGCATGGTCTCTCACGGACCAATCACATCAATAACACTATCCAACATCCAAAACATCAACACAACACCTACCACCATTCCAAATCCACCACCACCTCCACCACCAACAACTTTCACCACATCAAGCCAATACGACGCAACATTGCAAGCTACTTTTCAAAGAGGATACCAACAAGTTCAAAAACAAAAAGTCGTACAACAAGCCGCTCAAGCCGCACAAGCTGCCCAAGCTGCACAAGCCGCATTACCAGCACAACAAGCCCAAGATTTACTACAACAACAACAACAAGAAGCCGCTCAAGTTTCCCAAGCCGCACAAGCATTGCAAGCACAAAGGGTTGCTCAAGCACAACTTTTATTGCAGCAACAAGCCGCACAAGCAGCACAAGCACAAGCTCAAGTGCAAGCTCAATATCAAGCAAAACTTCTTGCACAAGCAGCGCAAGTGCAATCATATCAACAAGCACTAAAGCAATACCAAGAGTAGCAAGAAGTAGCAGAATTGGCATCCCAACAACAAGCATTGTGGGAACAATAGTAAGCACAACAACAAGCGTTGTTGGAACAACAACAAGCACAACAACAACAAAATCAACAACAAGTGTTGCTCATACAAAAGCAAGTAGAAGCCTACTTCACCTGCCAGAACATACAGATACCATCGAACAATGCACCAACCAATCCACCCATCTAGCCCATGATTGAAACACCCCAAAACACTTTCATCCCACCCCCTAATCCGTAAAATGATGTGACAACACAACTCATGTTGTTCTCGCAACAAGTGCTCAACCTTCAATCAGGGCAAACAACCAAAACACCAAGCAACTTGTGTCCCTATCCATTTGATAGGAGCTTATAGATGAAACCATTCCCCAATGGATTTAAAATCTTGAAATTCAACAAATATCGATGGATGGGAAACCCTGAAGATCACATCAGGGAATTCTAGGTTCATTGCATGGGGGTTGCATATGACGATACTTATCTGATGTGGCTATTCCCTAGGAGCTTGGTAGGCCCCACTATAGAATGGTTCTCTTGCTTACCTTCAGGCATTAGAACATTCCAAGAAATTAGGGATGCATTCATTAGGAATACGCATGAAACATTGCAATGGATGTCAGTCTCAAAGAACTATACGCTCTAAAATAAGGAAAGAATGAATCTTTTGCTTCATTCCTTCAATGATGGTGATCCAAGGCCAATCAGAGCAAGTGGACCATGCCAAAAGAACAACAATTTTGCACCATCATAGCCAACCTTGAAAGCCGCTTGGAATTTCATCTCAAGTTCAGGGTATCACTACATATGAACAATTGATCTCCAAGGTGCTCAGCATCGAAAGAGCCCTTGTGACTCAACCCATGGAATCAACATCATATCATGAATAGAAAAACAATCACCCACCATCTAATTACAATGATAAACCTCAAATTTGGGCAAGAAACAAGAACATTACTAATGATGGTGTCATTGATGCCAAGGTGGTCATTAGTGGTCCTCGCCAACATACACCCGCACCGCAAATCCAAAACCAATGCCAAAACATTCATCACACAACATACCAACCCAACAAAAATCCTACCATCAATAACGTCAATGATCAAAGAGGACCACCCCAACACAAAAGTTATCCCAAATGAAAGTATGCTATTTTGGGGGAACCATTGGAGGACATAATGAAAAAGTTGATTGACGAAAAACTCATCAAGCCTCCCACATTCGAAAACTACCAAGAACCCAATGTCAAACCCCCTTGGTATAATGAAAATGAACTTTGAGAATTTCATAAAATCAAAGGCCACACCACAAACAGTTGCATGAGACTCAAAAACATCATCCAAGATCTCATCGATAAGAAAATCATAAACATAGAACAACCTACGGGAAATCAGGATCTTAAAATCTACATGAATCCAATGTCAAATCATGGCAACAAAGGGAATAAAAATGAGAAAGGGAAGGGTAGTGTAAATCATGTGTACGAAATGGTTGTTGCCTCCTTAAATGAAGACTGCATGGTCATCACCATCAAGGGCGCCCATGCCGAAGATTTTGGAGTCACCACAAGAGGCGGCAAAGTAACCATTGTAGGATCATCCCAACCAAATAGAGTCCCTTCATCTAGATTCATTCCTAATGGCTATAATGTCCTAGACCAGCTCAAGAGAACACCAGCACACATCTCCATCATGGAGTTGTTAAAAATCTCATCAGCACATAAAAATATCCTTGAGGAAGCATTAGCGTCATCCACTCTCCCCACAAATCTTGATGCGGAGAAATTCCAAGCTATGGTTAGAAATATCATAACTCCTAATCCCCTTACATTCTCTGACCAAGATTTCCCCACCCAACCATCTCACAACCGTGCACTTCACTTGGAAGCCATTGTCAACAAGAGCAAAATCAAAAGGGTCTTGGTGGATGGAGGTGCGGGTTTGAACATCTGTTCTCTTAGCCTCATCAAGCAGTTGAAAATATCAGAAGATTCCATCAACAAAGGAAAGGGCATCATGATAAGAGAATATGATGACCAAGAAAGAGTGTCTCAGGGAACGATTAAACTCCCTATTCAAGTAGGGCCAACGCTCATGGAAACCACTTGTCAAGTCTTGGACCTTGACTTTCCATATAATATCCTCCTGGGACACCCATGGATCCATGCGATGAAAGCCGTAGCATCAACCTTCCACCAATGTGTGAAATTTACACATAATGGACAAGAGTTCACCATCCACAGAGATCCCGAATCATTTTCATATTGCAAAAATCTTGAAGCCAAGTATTAAAAAATCCCCCAAGTTCCAAAGAACGATGAGGGCCCATCCACACCATACATCGACCCTGCCACTCTCATGTCCACTTTTGTGATAGAGACACTTGCCATCCCCACCATCTTCGATATCAAGCTCATCATCTAGGAGGATAGTTGTGGAAGCTACAAACTCCCTAACAATTATTTTGTGATAGGAGAGTTACCACAATCTCCTAGATCACGCGGATGTCCACAAGAAAATCAAGCTTCCACATCACAAACCTATCCTCAAAATTATCCCGAATTCACAAGATGGAGAGATCTTGTCCATGAGGTTATTGAAGCAGATCCATCTCACATGTTGTATCAAGATGAAATAACGGCAACTAATTTACCAATGGACGAAAGAAGCAAGGGCCTACAAATGATGCTTGCAATGGGCTACGACAAAAATCAAAGACTAGGACAAAATGACAATGGGCTCATTATACCTATCATGCCAGAGACACAACCCATAACAAATCTTGGCCTTGGATGTACCCCTTTGAGAATAACCATATGTGGCCGAAGTCCTCCGGTTAGAATGGATAATGTTTCTCCTCAGCCAGTACTAGCACAAGTACACTCACCAATATTCATAGATAGAGACACACATAACTTTATAACTGGGCCCTACATTACTAGCGATGACAAAGATACCATGACCAATCTACCTAGGTTATTCGAGGACACCACCATGTGTATGATTAGCACCATCTCTTTTGAACTAGACCATCCAAATCATGAGATCTGCTTAGTGTATCCCCAACTGATCGACTATGACCAACGAGGACCACCAGTTCTTGATAAATTAAAAAATGATGAGGCGCTGTCAGAATTCATGGGATTGAGGGATAACGTTCCAGATGGAGATCACAAGGCATGGTTTATAATGGAGTTGGACACACATGACTATTATGGGGAAATGATTGAATCCTTCAATCGCAAAAGTGAGAAACTAAGAATCATATCCAATTCCTTGAGTGAAAACCACACTGTGGCACTCTCTGACAAGAAAATAGTAAAAAGAAATGATGTATCCAATGGTGAAAACCTCTCTGAGGAACCCAAGGATGAAGGATTCAATCTTCCTCTAAGAGCTATTCATCAGGAGAAGTCAGCAGTCTTGTCTAAAAAATGCAATCCTGTCAACCTAGGAATAGAGGAGACCCTGCATATCACATTTTATGTAGAATCACTATTATCAGAAGAGCAAGAACTCCTAGCAGCATTCCTAAAGGAAAGACAAATAAACCTCACATGGAGTTATGCTGACATGCCAGGGCTAGATCCAAAGACAGTGGTTCATCATTTAGCAATGTATCCAGAAGCAAAGTCGGTCAAACAAAAACTTCAAAAAATGCATCCTCAAATAGCCTTATTGGTCAAAATGGAGCTCAAAAAGTTGTTAGATGCAGGATTTATCTAACTAATTGATTATCCAGAATGGGTGTCAAACTTGGTACCTGTTTCAAAACCTCGATGGAGCCATCAGAATCTGTACGGACTTCAGAGATTTGAACAAAGCATGTCCCAAGGATGATTTCCCGCTTCCTAACATTGACATGATAGTAGACATGACAATAGGACATGAGATGCTATCACTAATGGATGGATTTTAGGATACAACCAAATCATGATAGCAAAAGAAGATCAACATAAGATGACTTTCACTTGTCCATGGGGGACCTACTGCTGGAACATGATGTCATTCGGCCTAAAGAATGCAGGAGCAACCTATCAAAGGGCCATGACATTGATATTCCATGACATGATCCATAAAATAGTCGAAGACTATGTCGACGACATTCTAGCTAAGTCAAGAAAAAGACAAGATCATATAGCAACCCTAAGCGCTATCTTTGACAAACTGGAGGAATACATAGTCAGACTAAATCCCAAGTGCATCTTCGGTGTACAATCAGGTAAATTGCTAGGATACATAGTCTCCATGAGGGGCATCAAGGTGGATCCAGCGAAGGTGAAAGAAATCCTCGAGATGGAAGCACCAAAGACATTAAAACAACTAAGAGGCCTCCAAGGCCGACTTCAATCCATTCAACGGTTCATAGCACAACTAGAAAACAAGCAGAACCCATATTCTCACTTACTCCACAAGGGGGTAGCGTATAAATGGGATACAAAATGTGAAGAGGCATTTAACAAAATCAAGGAATATCTACTAACACCACTAGTTTTAATGCCACCTGTGTATATGTTAATATGTAATCTAATTGAAAACAATAAACACAATTAATAGAACTTTAAACTAAAGAAATTGAAGTGAAATTAAAATAAAATAGAAATTCTTTAGAAGCGTTCCATCTTTCTCTATCTCCAGAGATTTATTCGAAGTTGCTGCTCTCAGATTGTGTAAGCTCAGCTTCTCCAAATGGCTATCTGCAGAATGAGTATGCAAAGGAAATTCTATCCTAGATGCTGGTGAAGGTGAAAATGCTGAAGGATATGCACAGGGGCTGTGGATTATGCACAGGGGCTATGGATGGAAGATGCTACGAATTGAAGTGAATATGCCATGATTCTATATTATGCTTATGAAATGGAAATGCTAAAAGGCTTATGAAGGCTATGCTATTGCAAATTGACTATAATTTTCCTGCTAAAAGCTTCTATATGAATTCAAAGACCCGGCTGTCTTATTTATATTTTTTTGCAGGGACAATCCTGGCTGGCAAGAATCAACGGCCATGAAGTTATCTGGTAAAATTGAAAGGTGAAAGATGGAGAGGTTGAGAAGAAGATGGAAGAGGTTGAGAGGTTGGAGAGAAGGATGGATGCTTGTCTTCAACCCATGGGAACAAGCCTACACATAAACAAAGGAATTTAATTTTTCTATTTCGGCAGTTTGTTTCACGGTTGTTGAAGATAATCCCCAAATTAAATAAATAAATAAATTTATTTAATTTCATTTATTGAATTTGATTTTTGATTTTAGGACTATAGAATATTTAATTGTGATGTGACTTTAGAAGAATATGAAATATTAGAAGAATTAATTAAATATTTTGAGATATTTAATTATGAATATATATTTGAAGAATTTGAAATGGTTTAATCTTTATTTGAATAAAATATTCAAGCTAAGATTATTGATAATTAATATAAATAAATTATAATGTTTAATTAATTAATTAAGAAACGAATACGAAAAGATGTTTAAATAAACTTATTTATTTAATCGAAATGAAAGAATGAACAATATAAATAAATTATTTAAATTTATTTATACGCAGATGGAATTCAAAGATTTAATTAAATATTTAAAAATATTTAATTAATTACCAGACAACATGATGTGACCATTTTTAAGTGTATACACCACCTATCCCAAGAAATCCATTGATCTTATATGTGTCAGCAATAGCAGCAGCCCTTGGAGCTCTCCTAGCTCAGCATGATGAAAACAGAATGGAGAGGGCCATCTACTCCATCAGCAGAACAATGGTTGGTCACGAGCTAAATTACTCATTCATCGAGAAATCTTGCCTCGCAGTAGTGTTTGCATCCCAAAAATTCAGACATTACATGTTGGCACACAAGATAAAACTCATTGCAAAAATAGATCCCCTCAAGTATCTCCTATCAAAGGTAATGCTCACAGGAAGAATGGAAAAATGGGTAATGATATTATCAGAGTATGACATCGAGTATGTAGATTGGAAGGCCATTAAGGGATAAGTTTTTGTAGATGAACTAGCAAAAGCACCTATCTATTCTGAGAATCCTCTTGTCTCTGAATTTCCAAATGAATCTATTTTCAACATCAATATAGCTGATCACTGGAAACTATACTTTGACGGCTCATACACGTAACATGGATTAGGAGCTAGTGTCTTCTTTATCACCCCACAAGGGGATTGCATACTGAAGTCATACAAACTGGCATTTCCTTGCACTAACAACACAACAGAATACAAGGCTTTGACTATAGGCCTCAAGATAGTAGTGCAATGGAACATCATAGTTCTCAAGGTGTATGGAGACTCTCAGTTGATCATAAATCAAGTCAATAATGATTATCAAACTAAGGATGATAAGCTCACTCCATACAAGAAATTGGTGGAGACTCTAAAGGAATCCATCATTGACATAACATTTGAGCAGATTCCAAGAACCAACAATAGAGCAGCAGACGCCATGGCTACAATTGGGTCCCTATTAGACATCCCTCATAACATGCCAAAATATGAATTTTTGATTGAGCATCTTCTCGTCCCCACATTTGAGGTACTGGAATCAGAATTCGTGTGTGAAATCATTGGTCTAGGTGATCCTTGGTACCATGAAATCTACACACATCTTTGCATAGGAGTCATACCCGCTGACCTACCATCGAGCCTTAAATGAACCTTTGTTAAAAAGGCATCTAGATTTATCATCCTAGGTGATACCTTATACCGTAGAAGCATAGAAGGTACCTTGCTATGTTGTCTAAATGTTGAGGAGGCATTAACTGCTCTAACCGAGGTTCATAATAGTATCTGTGACTCACACTCAAGTGGAATGACCATCACCAAGAAACTATTGAGGATGGGGTATTATTGGCCCACAATGGAAAGAGAAGCACATGATCATGCTAAAAGGTGTTTACAATGTCAGCAGCATGGGGATCTCATCCATGCTCCAGCTCAAGAGCTTCATCCCATTATCACACCATGGCCCTTTTCGCAGTGGGGACTCGATCTAATTGGAAAAATCACACCCACCTCATCCAATGGCCATAAATGCATCATAATTGCAACTGAGTACTTCATTAAGTGGGTAAAGGCCATACCCATGACATATATCACTAGGAAGCAAATCTCAAAATTCATCTTGAACTATCTCATCTATCGTTACGGTGTCCCACAAGCCATTATCTCAGATAATGGGACACCCTTCAAGAACCAGGAGGTTCGCGACTTGTGCGAGAAATTCAAAATCTAGCATCACTTCTCCACCCCGTACTATCCCCAAGGAAATGGCCAAGCAGAAGCTATGAACAAAATGATCCTCAAAATCCTTAAGAAAATAGTCAATGACGCAGGTCATGACTAGCACTTGCAGCTTAATCCCACTCTCTAGGCTTATCAAACCAACATCCGCACACCCACTGGCGCCACCCCATTCTCCTTGGTCTACGGATCAGAAGTTGTACTCATTGAGATCGAGCTCCCATCCCTCAGAATATCATTGCAAAACCTCATCATAGATGAGGACTATCGGGTATCAAGACTAAATGAGTTGGAGTTACTAGATGAGAAATGCATAGATGCTTTGAATCATCTACAAGTCTATCAAAATAGACTCAAACAGAGCTACAACAAGAAAATCATAAGCAGAACTTTCCAAGTCAGAGAATTGGTCTTAAAAGAAAATCAAAAGAATGTCCCGAACCCAAGTAGCAAAGGCAAGTTCGAACCTAATTGGTTAGGACCCTTCATCATCACAGCAAGTTATAAATCAGGGGCATATCAGCTATCAACACCCGAAGGGGAACTTCTACAGGAGCCAATGAATAGCGCTCATCTCAAAAAAAATTATGCCTAAATCTTTCAAGGTATAGAACCAAAAAATCCAAAAAATTAGAAAATGTCCTAAAAAAATGGTTACTTAGGAAAAAACCTAGCAAACAAGCGTCTTGGTGACAACCAAGCAAAAGAAATCAAAAATCCAAAAAATCCAAAAAAAAATCAAAAAAAGGATCAAAAAAATCATCCTCTAGTGAAAACCACATTGGTGGCACTTTGGGCAAGTACCTTGGTGAAAACCTAGCAAACAAGCGCCTTGCATAAATAAGCACTTTCCATCCACCAGGATCTTTATGGCTTGTTCTGTATCATCCCTCCATTTCACTTCCATCATCCATTGCATTCAAATCTCCATCCATCACTCATCCACTCGCATCTGCACCATAGCTTGGTCATGTTTTCGTATCATGATCCCTCCTAGTACTACTCGGCCCATCCTCAAGGTCAGTTTGTCCTGCTTTATCGAGTAGTGTATTGCATCACGTTGGGGGCACATTCTCATTAGATCGGATTCATGTATATTCTTAAAGTCCTCAAATCAGAAAATCCAAAAACATCAAAACATATCAAAATCTAAAAACAAGTCAAAAAGTTGGTCAAAAAAAGTAAAAAAAAAGGTCCTCTTGTCGAACTACGTCATCTCTGAGCTTGAACGTAGGCAAGGTTGATCTTTGATCATCCCTCAAGACATTTAGGTCAGTCCTATAGGAGTCTGTCATAATAAGATGACATCTCATCATGTATATCTCCATCTATAAATTGGTCAAATCATCAGTCGAACTACGTGGTCTCTACGTGTATAACGTAGGCAAAGCTCATCTATCGATCAGCCCTCAAGACCCCTAGGATAGGTCTTTAGGTTAGTCTCTTGGTCGAAATCTCAGAAAATCCCTAAAACATTTGAAAAATTAAAAATCAAAACATTTGAAAACCTTGAAAAATACCAAAAATAGCCTCAAAACATTGCAAAACATCAAAAACATCCAAATATTTGAAAAATTCATCTATCTCATCTCGATTGCACCTGCAATGATCACCATCCATAATAAACTCATCGCCATCCCCAACCTTTGGTGAAACAGTCAGAAACAAGTCTAGTAGGTTCAAAAATGAAAACTCAAAATGTCAAGTCTAAAGTCTAAGTCAGTGCGTAAGCAAGTTGGTTATCTCTTCGTATCGGTAACACATCATCTAAAAAATTCCCATATCAATCATTCCTTATAACACTTTGGGTAAACAAAATGGCGTATCGCCATCCACTAACATGTCCTCGAATGAATCCTTCCTAAAATGGGCATTATCTTTTGGCAATAAGTTTCAGTTATCACTCTTAGAAAACACATCCTCTTTTTGTTAGCAGTATTGAAGAGCATCAATTTGTTTGTTTACTTGATCTTTATCTTTTGACTTATCTTATTTGCGCTCATTCCAAGGACATCTCGATGATATCCCAAAACAAAAGATTTAGAGAAATAGGAATGGGGCAATGATCATTATCTTTTGTCTACTGTGCTTGCTGGACATCCTTGTGATATAACCTCGGTGAATACTTTCTTTGTTAGGTATGTATGAAAGAGGTCTAGGGCAACTTGTTGACTATTGCATGGATAGGTTTACCTTCCTGTGTTTTGGTCTGAGGTGTCTGAAACTTCTGAAGTGCATCCTAGCAAGGTTTTTGTATGTTAGGTGTGAACAAGAATACTCCTATCTGCTTGTCAAGTCAAAGTTCATCATACTAGGTACAATGCCATCCTGGTTTTCTATACCTTGATGTATCATACCACGTGTATTATCAAACATAAGAAAATTTTGCCCTTTGAAAATCCCAATTCCTTGGCAAGTAAGCATCATCATCATCATCATCATTTGCATTATGTCATCGTGGGTCTTGTTGAAATGACTTCTTCTTTTCTTACTAACCGCACTAACAAAGTACTATGACAGTTAATCATCATCACCATCATCGTCATTGATCCTGCATCCACAAATCATTAGCATATGGCATAAACATACCATATAGGAAACATACACATTGCATTTTTATCATCATATAAACAGGTTATCATAAACATTCTTCATAAAAAGGTGCATCCATGTCATTGCATTTCACCCATTACATTACATCGTATAGCATTCATTTGCATAACCATTTCATATTACCATTTATCATATAAATCATCACATAAGCATGAGAAGAAGCATTCCATCATCATTTTTGCATAATCATAAACAATAGGTATATAAACATTTAATTCATTAGCCATACATACTTGCATAACATCATAACATCATATCACCACTTTTACATTCACATCACATTACACATATCATTTTGCATTAACACATCATTTGCATACATCATTGATCATATTAAAATCCATATCACATATTGCATTAGCATAAAATAAATCATCATATAGTTAACATCATTGCACATCATATCATCGGTGAACATAATATAGATCTGTTAGTCATAATCATAACACATACATCATTAAAAATAAATGCATCCATAGAACATCACTGCAAAGCATATAGAAATAAATCATACATGCATAGATAAAGGTACACAGTACATCGCATCAAAATTGACTCATGTATATCATATCATCGATCACGTCACTGTCATAGTACAAAAAATAATAATTGGATCACTATACATATATGTCAATCGGTACAAAACGCCCATTGGGCTATCAAAAACAAGCCCATAAGGCACAAAAAGTACATCATAATATCTCGATCATGCTCAATCTCTATGAATACTGCCCTCGCCCCTATCACCGTGACCCTCTGGTGGTCTCTGGTTGGCCCGCTTTGAGTACTCTGGGACCCAATCTGCTCTAGGTATGGTGTCATTATAGGCCCGTTGGTAGTACTCTATCTCTCATATAGCATCCCTATAAGATTGTATTGGCACTTTACCCTGAGACAAGGAGGCTGTCATACTCTCAATCTATTATCTACGGCCTAGCTCTGTAGCTACCTGTAGCTCTACAGCATGTCTCTACTGCATAGCCTGATCCCTCTTTGCTCTGAGCTGCTCTCTCTCAGCCCTCACCTAGTCTCTCTCTATTGTCACTACCTGAACCTAGGCCTGCAACTGTAAAATCAAGGAATCTTGTGTGTTTGCCTGCCTTGCTAATTGTACCTGTGGTTGCACGTGAGGTTGGTCCTCACCCTCAGCTTGTGGTGGTGGGACTGGTGGATCCTACTGTTGATCTTTCATGTGGACATCCCCGTGACCTAGTGGGACTGGGGGCACCCTTGGTGGATCCTGTAGAATCTTGACCCTCAGTCCTCACCCTTGTCCTCGTCCGCTCCCCTTGCCTCTGACCCTATGCACCTCTGGATCCTCACCTGGAATTGTCAACCGAAGGGGAGGTCTGAACCAGTCTCTATAGGCCTGTGTGATCCCTAGATCTGCCAAGCCCTGATCATAAGCCCACGGTCAAGCCACCAACTATTGAAAGTTGTCAACTGCCTCTACGGTAGGAATTCCATGTCCCCATGACACCTGTGTCATGTGGCGTGTAAAGACAGCTACATAGTCATCATCTGGCCAATCCTGTGGCTCTTTGAACTGATGTTGTATGCGCTCGGGCAGGTACCACTCAATCATCGTGTTCTCCCACCCCTACATGTATCGATCCTGGTGGCAGTAAAAGAGCTGAGCAGCATCGTCAGCCCATCCTGGCTTACCAAGGTACAACCTCTAAGTAAAGACAAGCATCTTGTCTAAGACCTACCTCTAGTAGGGGATCTTGTGCTCTCCAGTATGTGTGAAGGACACACCACCTCTATATCATGCCACGAGGGCATCCTCTGCCCCCATCAGAACTGGAACGACCCATGGATGTAGCACAGAAATGTGCTCCCACGCCCAAACATGAAGCAAAGTCACTCCAACCCCTAGCGCTCTGCCATCCATATAAACGTACGTATGTAGGTCCCTGTAGAGCAAAGCTAGAAGCACAGGCCCCCATGCGAAGCGAACTGGCTTGTCTCAGACCATCCTCTCCCAGCAGTATCTCCAACTCAAACTGAAATATCACCCTCATTGGTCTGGGGCAACAAGACCTGAAATAATAGTTGCAACTGCCCAGCGGAAGGGAGGTGCTATAACTTTGTATCTCTCCAGCTCGATCTAACCCTCGCAATAGATAATGTCTTGTGTAGCGAGGACTCTGATGCAACACTTGTGTCCCTCATCCATATCATCTATCACTCGTCACCCATGAATAGGTAATCATAGAATGTGCCAAACATCCTCCAAGGTGACGGTGGCCTCGCCATTAGGGAGATGAAATGATGATGTCTCGCTATGCCACCTCTCGGCCAGCACTAATAGCATCCCTAGGTGTGTGCGCACAAGCGTTGCGTACGCAATGTGCCATAATCATGCAATCCCCAGTCAATCTTGATCCCTATCACTAAGGTCTCGTAGGACGCTCTCCAAGTCTCGTGACCGGTGCTCCTGAGAGTAGAGCTCCCTTGGCCCATCCTGCATCAAGGAAAGTCATCATGTTAAATTTTTTGAAAAATTCCTGGTTGAATGCTTCAAGCTCATCTCTAGTGGTACATTTTGTGAAGGCGTCACAATTTGATTTTACTCAAACTCCGATGCTCAAGCCCAAAAAAGAGCTAAAGGGCACCGCCGCAGTGCACTTTACCCTCCAGTGTCACAATTTGCATGAAAAGAGCGTCACCGCGGCGCACTTTTCCCAAATTGACCCGCCAAGCCCGAGCCCAGTGGCGAAGTTTCTAAACTGCAAACTGCAGCGCTGCGGCACAAAAAGGAAATTAGCGGTGTAGTTCAAATTTCGAGCGGCGCTATAATAGCGCCACTGGAGGCGAGCTCCCTTTTAAAGTAGTAATAAATGCGTTAAATGAAAAAACTAGGCTTCAGTAAGGGTCACATACTGGTGCCTCGCTGCCAGGTGGCCGCTGGTATGTCTGAACTTGGTCCGAAATGTGTAGGGGAAGCTGTCATTGCGCCATATCCCTGGAGGGTCAGAGCTCAAATCTCAAAGTTTAATAGCAGAGGTGTGTGAAAATGACTTGAAAGTGACCCCTCAAGCCCCTTTTAAGCCTAAAAATTAGGGTTTTTTAAACCCTAAATGGCTGTCCTACTAGGGTTTCGGACCCCCAAACCTATTTTTGTCTGTTTGAGGCTTATTTTTCATCATTTTATTGCATTTAGACACATTTTTAGACTCTCGAACCCCTTTTAGACCTATCGGGCACTTTGTCACCTTTTTTTCGCGAGATCACCCAAAAAATTAAAATTTTCGTCCGATCTCTCGAGGGGGCATTATAATGGCATGTTTTCTCTCACCATGTAGCAGTGAGGCAAGTTTTTAAATATCAAAATTTTTTGACTTTGATCGAGATCATTTATTCTCTGAACCAACGCAACGAGTGCATTGCTTCAAAGAGGGGCAAAATGTAGACACATAAAATATACTAATTGATATCGTGCATTCGATCCTGACTTACTAACATCGTTTCTTCCTAAATCATCCCTCGGTCTAACCATTTAATCAAATTCCCCTATCTGATTAAATTCATCAATATTCATCTCTTAAATAAATAAATCATTTTATCTAGTTAAGTCAATCTCTTTTGTTAATTAAATCAATCCATCTAATCTAATTATCCCTATTTAATTAAAGTGAGGCAAGTTTTTAAATATCAAAATTTTTTGACTTTGATCGAGATCATTTATTCTCTGAACCAACGCAACGAGTGCATTGCTTCAAAGAGGGGCAAAATGTAGACACATAAAATATACTGATTGATATCGTGCATTTGATCCTGACTTACTAACATCATTTCTTCCTAAATCATCCCTCGGTCTAACCATTTAATCAAATCCCCCTATCTGATTAAATTCATCAATATTCATCTCTTAAATAAATAAATCATTTTATTTAGTTAAGTCAATCCCTCTTTGTTAATTAAATCAATCCATCTAATCTAATTATCCCTATTTAATTAAATAATCAATTTATTTGATTAAATCTCTAAAGTCTATCCATTAAATTAAATAAATTAAAACCTTATTTGATTTAATCTAACACCATCCCTTTTAATTAAATAAATCAAAATCCTTATTTAATTAGCCTCTTATCATATTCCTCTCTTATTTGATTTAAATAAATCCCATAAATCTAAGTCAAATAAGTCACATCATCTAATCTCTCTCATTAAATTAATTAACCCTTGATTAATTTAATCCCATCTCATGTCACATCCTCTAGATAATGCAAGTTGCACATGAAAATAGATTTAATTCATTTATTAAATCTCTATTTTCCTCACAAGGAATCTTTTGGAATATTCTCTCAATTTGAATTCAAAAATTCCAAGTCAACATGTACATCCAACAAGGCATTTAAAACCTCTTACATGTCCTTTGCCTTGAGCCAAGTGGCATTTATTGCATTGTCCCTTCCCTCTTACATGTCATTTAACAAATTTGAATTTCAAATATTGGCATTTATTGGCACAAACTCCAAATCTTGCACATCCTTCATCCATTCATAGCTTGACAAGTGGCACCATATCATTGGATGAATGTTAGTCCCACATTGCTCAAATTTGGACATTCATCCATCTTGAAATCCTAAATAAAGAGCTCATATCCTCCTTTTATCATCCACAATCCAAGCAAAGTTACCATGCTAAAATATTGAGCCATTTCCATCCATCATTGAATTCTTAGCTAGGCTTTTTTCAGATTTGCTTGGAGTTCTCATCTTTCATCAAAGTGGATCAACATCATCTTCAACATTCAAAGTTTGCATCATAGGAATTGGGAAAGGCCAATTTTCATCAAATTGGCACCAATTCCCCTATGGGATCATGAGTTTGCACATCTAATTAGGATTTAATCTTTGTTTTGTCATTTTCATTGTGTTCTTCACTATTTTCTTTCCTAGTTTGAGGTTGTAAATGGATTTCATGGGGAATCCTTGTTTTAACTTGCAATTCCTTGTTTAACTTGTTTATTCTTGATTGTTTTGCAGGTACTAGGAGAAGGGTTCGCACAAAGACAAATGCATGAGAGGAAATCCAAGGGAAAAATCACATCAAGGCAAGTGAAATGTGGTGGCTGGTAAGAGAATTGCAAACGAAGTCAACAAAGTTCAACCTCCATCTGCACATTGAAGTCCTTCAAGTTTTTCATCTTCTTATTATCACCAGGATAATAACTTGAATCAGGATAGTGTGTAGGAACTTTCCCGTATATTCAAAATGATTTCTTTATCATCTTGTTCCTCCACTTTGGTTCTACCTTGGGCATTCTACTCTCAAGAATGAGCTTCCTCAGAGGTTGGCGCTTTCTGTCACAATATGTGAAATACAGGGATCCCTAGTATTCTGATGGATTCAAGCCCCTCTACATATAACTTCCTAAAATATGTAGCCCGATCTAGATATGATTCTATTTATTCAAATTTTCCTGACCGTCCATACCTGAACTTTGCATCACAATCTGCTTCTCCTGCTGTGTGTATGAAATATTGGATTAATTAAATAGAAATCAAACACATGTTAATAAGACATTAAATCGAAAAGCTGAAAAGAAACAGAACAATGCAAACTGTAATCACAGCTTCTCGAAACCATCTTATCCTCCTCTAACTTTAGCGTTTTGTTGTTTTCAAATGGCTCTCAGACCAGCAGATCCAACTCAACAAAAAGACAACATGAAGAACAAGATATGAAATGCATATTATGTGAAATACAAAATCTATGCTAATATGAAAGTATGGATGTGATGCTGAAAATGATATAAATGCATAGGCTGATTGCCTGAACGTAGGTATGCGTAGGCAAGTGCATGCATGTGAATGTGGATGATTAACCAAGGCTTGGATTTGCACGGGCTTTTATAGAGTTTTTGAATGGGTTTGATTGGTTAAATTGATCGACGGTCCAGATTAAGCTTGTTTCAAACGGATGGCGGGAGATCTTCGAAAGTGGAAGAGAAGGATGGAAGGTTTCCCTTTTCTTTCAATTTCGTCATTGAGTTTCGAAGGGAAACTTCCATTTCGAAAGATGAGATACAAATTTGGAAGGGTGAGTTAGCATGAGTTAGAAATTAAATAAAATAAATTTATTTAATTTAAAAGTGGAGATGAAAATAGAAACTTACATAATTAAATAACTCATATTTAATTATGTTTAAAATGAAATTAGAGTGAGGAATATTAAATAAGATATTTAATATTTAATTTAATTCGGATATGGGATGGAGAATATTCCATTTTTAGAACCAACTGATAATTAAATATAAATAAATTATAAAAATTTATTTAATTTAATCAAGCGGAGGGTAGAAATGTTAGTAATTAAATAAAATTATTTATTTAATTTAAGGTAGAAGAATTTAGAAGATGAATGATATAAATAAATAACTAAATTTATTTATATGTAGATGACATTAGAGGAATTAATTAAATAAATTGTATTTAATTAATTAACAAGCTTAATCATGACCAATTTTAGACATATACATTTTGCCCCTCTTTGAAGTGATGTATAAAACACATTGTTTCAAAGAAAATAAGATTTTTGCCCCTGATGTTCTTTCGATATTCTTGCTGATGATGCCCCCTCGGGAGGTAAATCATAGATGAGAGGAAAGTGGTTTAGCTCGTGATAGAAAAGAAATGTCCATTTTAAAAATAAAGTCCCATTTTACCCTTGTTTTGACCTTTAAGAGGTAAAAGGTTGAAAGAGACAAGTCATTTGCACTGTTGAGTTTGGTGAAAACTGTAGCTGTGAAAGTGACATTGCGACATGGAGATTCCGTATCATCGCCACCGATTCAAGAGATCACGTAGATATCAGAGGCTAGCTGCATATGGATCACCGGTGAGTCGATCGATCCTCCTATGCTTTCGAATTTTTCTATTTGAATCAAAATTTTCATGATTTTCCGTAGTTTCTATTTTAAAATTTTACGTTTGCACGCATATAGCAATGTTTAGGCACTTTCGAAAAAAACAAGCGCACATATAGTAGAAACAAACGCGCATAGGGCATAGATGTTAAAATGTTTAGAAAAACCAGTGTAGCACATCCCGTAAAAACTAGCGCGTATATAGGGTAGGTTTGAAAATTTTAGGGATAGAGCGCATATAGGGAAAATAGACTCGCATACAGGAAAGCGGGCATCCAGCAAAAATAGTGGCGCATAGGATGAGAAAAGTGGCACATACGTGAAAACGTGCATAGGGAGTCTGTTTAAGCACATCCCGTAAAAAGAACGGCGCATATGGGATTTAGCGCATCCTGTCAAAAGAATGGCGCATATGGGAAAATAGGCAAAATTGATATGTTGATGAAAATGATGATGTGTATTGCTTCTTTGGTCAATAGATAGGTAAAATGTCTTGTCATCATGCTGATATGGGTAAAGATGATAGAAAAATCAAATGATTGATTGATAACTTTGCTTCCTAGGGTAGAAAACAAAGAGTAGATTGAACTGATATGACTTCTGATAAATTCACTTCCTGCGATAGAAAACAAATAGTAATTGATGGTAGGATAGATGTGATATGATATCCAGCTTGATAGAGTTGATTTGATTTGATTGATAGAGCTGATTGTGTGATATGGGTCGTTGATTTGCTACATTGATAAATATGAGTCGTTGATATGGGTCTGATATAGTTCATTGATAGATATGAGTCTAATTTGATATTGTGTGAATATTTGATATGAGTCTAATGGATGATCTTTGTAATGAAAAATAGGAGGTTTTCAAAAACCTCTAGATTAGAGAGCGACATTCAGCAAGATGGGATAGGATCCCTAAGTTGACTCCTGCTGACAGAGCATTGAAAAATCATCCTCTTTCCTTGCCACTCTAGTTCAGTACATCATCGAGTGTGCTCTAGAGAAATGATGTCGAAAAATAAACAACCATTGTTCACCAAATGAAATATTGTGATTCCAAACATTATTTCAGATTAGAGATCATCCATATATGAGTCATGGTAAGGTATGCAACTGAAAGCCACTGTGATATGGATCAATGGTTAATTGCTTTGTTTTGCATGAATGGTTTCGATGTCATTGTCTTATTGTTTTGGGAAGATCTGAAAGTTGGTTGCCCCTAGTATGTCCATATTTTCCCTTGGTATCAATACAACTTGTTGAAATGCATATGTTCAATAATCAAACCATGGTAAGACGTTATCGCTCAAGGAAAATGATGGCATGGTGTTGTCGTGACCCTAAGATGATGGAAAAAAAGATGCGTGAAAAATGAAGACTAAGCAGTCAAGTGCAGAGCATGAACTAATAGATGGAGAGCTACAAATAGCGTCTGTTTGACAGATTTTCACTATTTGTTTTTATTGCATTTTTCTTTTCAATAGACTGCCTGTTTGCCAGGTTTTCACCCTATGACGGTTTTTTTTCTAGGACTTTTTCTGATTTTTTTTAGATTTCTTCAGGACTTTTTCTGATTTTTTGGGATTTCTTCAGGACTTCCTGATTTTTTTGGTAACCGCCTTAGACATAATACTTTTTTAGATGCATGCTGTTGATAGGTTCGTCAAACAGGTCCCCTTCTGGTGTTGATAGCTTGTAGGTTCCTAAACCATAGACTACGATAACCACATAAGGACCTAGCCAATTTGGCTTGAACTTTCCTTTCTTCTCTCTGTCTTGTTGATTGCGTGGATTCTCTTTTAGAACAAGATCACCCACTTGAAAGGTACATGGCTTTACTTTGTGGTTGTAGCTGCAAGACATCATTTGTTGATATGCTTTTAGATGATCAGCTGCTCTCTGTCTCTTCTCATCTAGGAGTTCCAGTTTTTGGAGTCGGGAAACTCGGTATTCATCATCTGTTGTAAGGCCTTTCAATGATACTCTGAGTGAGGGAATCTCCACTTCTAAGGGAAATATGGCCTCTGCTCCATAGACAAGAGTGAATGGTGTTGCTCCTATTGGTGTGCGGACACTGGTTCGGTAGGCCCATAGAGCAGGATTGAGTTGAACGTGTCAATCCTTCCTTGAAGTATTTACAGTCTTCTTCAAGATTTTCAATATTGTTTTATTTGAGGCCTCTGCTTGGCCATTCCCTTGTGGATAGTAAGGTGTTGAGTATCTATGCTGTATGTGAAATCTTTCACAAAGTTCAACATCCTGATTTTTGAATGGACGTCCATTATCTGTAATAATGGAGTTGGGAATGTCATACCGACAAATGATATAGTTGAGTATGAATGATGATATTTGTTTGCCGGTGACTTTAGTAAGAGGGACTGCCTCAATCCACTTGGTAAAATACTCTGTTGATGTGATGATGAATTTATGACCATTTGAGGAAGAAGGATGAATTTTTCCCACTAGATCTAAACCCCATTGAGAAAATGGCCAGGTTGGTGTGAACGGTTGAAGTTCCTATGCAGGAGCATGAATGAGATTGCCATGAATCTGACATTTTGAACATGTTTTCACAAAAGTGAATGATTCCCTCTCCATCGTAGGCCAATAGTAATCCATTCTAACCAATTTTTTGGATAAGGTCAGTCCACTCAAATGAGTACCACAAATACCACCATGAACTTCTTGTAAAGCTTTGTCAGATTCCTCGCGTTCAAGACATCGAAGTAAAGTACCATCAAGACCACGGTGATAAAGGGTGTCAGCGATGAGGGTATAGCGAGCAGATTGGCGGATGAAGTTGCATCTTTGGTTACGGGATAAATCGAGTGGTAAAATGTCATCTTTGAGGTAGGCATAAATTTTTTTGTACCAAGGCGAATCGGATCCTACCAAATGATAAATTATTTGGCTTTCAGGGGTATCATATGCAGGTGTAAATGATTGTTCCACTATAAATTCATAACGATTTTGAGTTTCTGGGAGTTGCAACAATGATGCGATTGTGGCCATGGCGTCAGCTGCTTTGTTATCAATCCTTGGAATTTGTGTAAATTTAATGTCCACAAAGTATTTGAAATCATCAACCATCTTTTTATATGGTAATAGTTTCTCATGTTTAGTTTGATAATCATCATTGATTTGATAGATGACCAGCTGTGAATCACCATACACCTGTAGTTCTGTAATTCTCCATTCTAGTGCTATTTTGAGTCCAGTGATTAATGCTTCATATTCAGCTATATTGTTGGTACATGGAAACATTAGCCGATATGATCTGGGAATGGTGTGTCCTTGAGGGGTGACGAAAAGTATGCCTGCCCCTGATCCATGTTGAGTGAAAGAACCATCAAAATATAGAGACCATGTTTGTTTAGATTCTGCAGTGAAGACATCGACATCTGGAAATTCAATGTGCAGAGGATGATCTGCTTGTAGTGGTGCTTCAACTAATTGATCGGCTATAACTTGTCCTTTGATGGCCTTGCGATCGACATAATGTATGTCAAACTCACTTAGAATCATTACCCACTTTGCTAACCTTCCTGTCAATGATGCTTTGCTTAACAAATACTTGAGTGGATCAATCTTTGAAACCAGATTTATTGTATGGGTTAGCATGTAATGCCAAAAATTTTGTGAAGCAAAAACTACTGCCAGACAAGCTTTCTCAATAGAAGTGTAATTGAGCTCATGACTTGTTAATGTTCTACTGATGTAGTAGATTGCACATTCCTTTCCTGTAGAGTCTTCTTGTGCGAGCAGTGCCCCCAGGGATGTCTCGGTTGTAACAATGTATAAAATGAGTGGTTTGTCTGGATTTGGTGATACGAGTACTGGTGGAGTCATTAGATATTCTTTGATTTTTTGAAAAGCCAATTCACATTTGTCATCCCACTTGAAAGGAACATTTTTATGTAGTAGATGTGTGAAAGGTAAACTTTTGTCGGCCAATTGTGCAATGAACCTCCGTATAGATTGAAGTCATCCTTGCAGTAATCTTAACTGACCGATGTTCTTTGGTGGAGGCATTTCCATAATTGCTTGAACTTTTGTTGGATCTACTTCAATTCCCTTTTTTGAAACAATGTACCCCAAGAGTTTTCTAGATTTGACCCCAAAAACACATTTCTTGGGATTAAGACGAACTTTGAATTTCTCTAATCTTGCAAATATTTTGGACAATACTTCAAGATGTCCTTCTCTGGTGTATGATTTTGCCAGTATGTCATCCATATAATCTTCCATGAAGATATGCATCATGTCATGAAAGATTGTAGTCATGGCTCTTTGGTAGGTAGCCCCAGCATTCTTCAGACTGAAAGGCATGACGTTCCAACAATAAGTTCCCCATGGACACGTGAAAGTTGTTTTCTCTTGATCTTCAGGTGCAATCTTGATTTGGTTATATCCAGAAAAACCATCCATTAATGAATACATGGCATGGCCAGCTGTCAGATCAACTATGGTGTCAATATTTGGTAATGGGAAGTCCATCCTTAGGACATTCTTTGTTGAGATCTCTAAAGTCTGTGCATATTCTGATAGTTTTATCTGGTTTGGATACAGGTATGATGTTGGAGATCCATTCTGCATAGTCGATTGGTCTGAAGAAGCCCACATCAAGAAGTTTTCTCAGTTCTTCTTTAACTAATAATGCAACATGAGGGTGCATCTTTCTAAGTTTTTGTTTTACCGGTTTGGCCCCTAGTTTGATAGACAAATGATGCATGATAAGATCAGGATTAAGACCAGGCATGTCAGCATAAGACCACGCAAAATTGACCTGATTTTCTTTCAGGAATTCCATGAATTCTGGTATTTCTTTTTCAGTCATTGATGCAGCTAACTGTAAAATTCTTGGTTTGTTTGAAGTCTCAAGATCGACAGCATTTGTAGGCTCAATTAGAATAGGTGATCGTTCATGGTAGTGCTCCGGAAGAGTGTCAAGATTCCCATCGTCTGGTGCCTCAAAGAGGTTTTCACCATCAGATACGCTCTTTATTTTATCTTTTGTTTGATCTAATACTGCCAGATTCTGGTTTTCACCATTAGATCTTTCTTTTTTGTTTTTACTTTTGCAGCTAGGAGACTTGACATTCTCCTGATCAAAAACTTTATGTTGAAAATTGCTGGTGGAACAATCATTTGTATCTTCTGTGGAAAGGAAATTTACAATAGCTTCATCACTTGGAAACATGGGTATGCTAATAGATTCAGTAGAATCCCAATCAATGAGGTCAGGATAGATTAAAGGTAGAGGATCATCAGGTTGTGTGAGATCGGCTATGGTTAAGGTCATAACAGAGTGGTCTGTAGGATCCGAGGTATGAGGTGGATCAACGATGATACTGTCCTCCTGATAGTCTTGTTCATTTAGATCTGATTCAGTATTACTAGAATCATAGTTGATTTGTGGTTCAGATTCTTGTGGTTGGGACCCTGAACCTTGTCCTTCAATTAGAGTTGGGGCATATTGGTGTATTAAATCAACCTCTTTATCCCTCTAGAACTCATTATTGTAAATGGTGTCCCATTCATATTCAGCAGAGTCTGTGTCAGAGTTGTTGTCTAGGAAGTTCTGAACTGTTGTCAAACATGCTTCCTGTGAATCTGAGCTTTCTTGCAATGTGAAGATAGTGCCATGTTTGGATTTTTTTTCTTTAGAGTGAGTATCATAACCCAATCCAGTTTTCTCTTTTGCAGTGAGTCCACGGAGGTGAATGGGTTCAACTACTCCTTCCTTCCTTTTTTTGATAGGCCCTTCATCATAACCCATCTTCTGCATGATTGAATATCCTTTTCCATATTTGTTTGTGGGTAATTTGATTTTAGAAACTGCTTCATCTTCATCTTTATAGAGCCAATTTAGAATTTCCATATCCTCAGGATTTTCCATGGGGAATTTTTCTTTGATGAAGTGCCCCTTAAATTTTGTGATTGGTTCCACTGGTGTTTGCTTTGATGTTGATGTTGCTGATATTTGATGTTCCCTGATAGATGGTTGTCCATATGATCGAGGTGATGTAGGTAAATTGGCAAGGCAAAGAGAGTATTCTGTAGCTCCATGATCCTTGAATTTCAGCTTTTTGTCAAAAATATTAGTCAATTGACTAATTTGTGTGTCAATTTTTAGAGAAGTACTAGCATGAGCTTCTCGATTATTAGGGACCAAAGTATCTTGACTGGCTTTTATGTTAGCACAAGTTTGAATGTTGGAATTATCAGCAGGTATTGTGATTTCTTGCCCATCATAAGGAAACTTGAGACATTGATGATAAGTTGATGGGACAGCTTGCATTTCATGGATCCAAGGACGACCCAACAAGATGTTATATGCAAGATCACGGTCCAGTACTTGACAAAAAGTATTCTTTATAACAGGGCCCACTCTGATCGACAGCATGATTAGACCTTTGGATGCTCTTTCTTCATCATCATAAGCCTTTATGGTAATCTTTCTTCTGAAATCAATGGAGTCTTCAGAAAATCCTAAGGCTTTGACCAACTTCAAGGTACAAATGTTCAAACCAGCACCTCCATCTATTAGAACCCGTATGATGCGAAACTTGTGAATCATGACTTCTAAGTACAACGAGGAGTTATGGGGATGAGTTATGGAAACGTCATCTTTATCAGAGAATGAAAGACGAGTGGGTGAGGAAAAATGTCCTACCATGGCTTGAAATTGATTTACATCCAGTTCAGTAGATACATTAGTTTCAACGAGGGCTTTGTCTAGAATTTCCTTATGGGCTAGGGAAATCTTTAATAGTTCTAGAATGGAAATTTGAGCTGGGGTTTTTCGAAGTTGGTTAACCAAATCATATTTATGTTGAGGTGGAGGTTCAGTGGATTTTGAAGAGGTGCCCTTTAAGACAACTTTGGCTTGCGCTCTTGTTGTTGCATTGACTTCTCTATATTCCACCTTCTTGTTGACTTTAATGACATTTACCCGCTCATCGTCTGCGTAGAGATGGTTGATTATATGATCATCATTGATATGATTCACATTTTTTTAGAAGATTCACCCTTTTGATAATTAGGCAATGGATTGCGGAATGCTTGGTGATCTGCGTTGGTTTGTTGATTTCCTTCTATTGTGACGATGTCGTTGTCGATTAAGTCTTGAATCACATTCTTCAAAGCTTGAAAATTGTTTGTGCGATGACCTTTACATCGATGATAATCACAATAATATGCCTCATTCCATGATGGAGGTTTTACACTGGGTTCATAATTCCGTTGAGGCGGTAAAGTAATGAGAGTTTTGGCCATCAATTCTTTGAATGCGGATTCTATGGATTGACCTAATGGAGTAAAAGTTCTTTTATTTGAGAAAAATGAAAATCTTTGTGGATTTGAATTTGATGTGTTTCCTAAGGAATTTTGATTGTTATTGTTTCCTCGATAACCCTGGTTATTGTTTGAAGTCCCTTGATGAGAAGTGGAGTTTTGATTTGTATTGTTCCTCTAAGGAGGAGGATTATTTCTGTGATTTGCAATCAAGTTGACATTGTTGTTGCGTCTGTTTGGAGTAGTGAGGACAAATGGTTTGGTTGAAGCATGATTTGCATCCACAACACCATCATTCACCATATTTTGTTGCGAGTCCAGAATTTGGATTTGTCCTGATTATTATGATGGTTGGATGAGCTAGGATTTTCTTTGTCATGTTTTATTATGCCTCTTTTGACCAAAGCATTTTCAATGGTTAAGGCATCTTCAATCATTTTCTCAAAAGAAGAAGGACAATGTAAGTTCAAGTGATAGCTCATTTTCGAATTTAAACTGTTGATGAAAGTAACCATCTTTTCTTTCTCGGGAACAAGATGTGGGTATCTAGCAAACATTCTTCTCCATCTCTAAAGAAACGTAATGAAAGGTTCACCAAGTTTCTGTGCAACTTTACAAAGATCTATCATGGTGATCTGATGTTTTATGTTGTAGGTATATTGTGATATGAATAAATTGATCAATTCTTCAAATGTCCTGACGAGAGGTGTGATCTTGGATAACCATTCCATAGAGTGTACTCCAAGACTCCTAGGAAATAGTCGCATCAAGTAAGTATCTTTGTGAGAAAATTCTAATGTTAAGTTTCTGAAGTCTTTAACGGGAATGATTGGATCCGTTTTCCCATTATAGCGATCAAACTTTGGCATTTCACAATGCTTGGGAAAAGGAACCATGTTTAAATTTCTGTTGAAAGGATAAGGACAGATATCCTCCAGAGTGTATTTCTTTGTGGTTGTTCCCCCTTGTAATTCTCTAACTTGTCCTTGAAGTGCCTTGATTTGTTGGGTCAAGGCACTAAGATCTGAAAGGGGTGTCTCTTCAGGTTTGTTTTTCAAGTTTTCAGTGTCAAAGTTGTGAGGTAATTTAGCCCCTTGTTCGGCTAGATATCGAAAATATTTTTCCTTATCTTGCTGTAAGATCTTTTCAATGGCTTTATGGAATTTTGGATCTTGTTCAGCCTCTCTAAGACATTCCTCATCTTGTTCCTCATCACTATCCACTTGGTTTTTATCCCTGTAATTATGAAAAGGATTTTCTTCTCTATTGTCCATGTTGTTGTTGAAGAGTGGATTTTGATTTATGCTGAAAATGGGATTACTGCTTTCTCCTTCCTCTTGAGTGTTCTGAATATGACTTTCTTTCTGGATTGTATCCTTCAGTTTATTGTGTTGAGACCTTGTGGAGATAGGCATATGTTTTTGGAAAATTCTTCTAAACTTAGATCCTAGTTTTTGACAAAGTGCGATGGTAATGATATCTTGATCCGATAAGATATGAAATCTTATGATATGATCAAGGATACTTCTAGTTTATTGGTTGTGGCTTCCAAGTTTGATGAAGGATTTCAGAATCCTGTTGGGGAAGTTGAACCAAAAACTAAAAAGTTGTTTTGAGAGATGCACTTTTAAAATTTTGATCTTTGTTTTCAAAGAAAGGTTCCAAAAATTAATGAAGAATTTGATTGGGGTGTGAAGGATACTCTATGGAAGGTTGTGGTATGTTGTCAAATTCAAGAGGTTGGTTATGATTATGCCGTTGGGACAGAGCTAATCTCTGATAATAAGCTCGGGAATCTAATGGATCTACAACATACTCATCAGTGAATCCTCTAACAAAATCCTAATATCTGTGAAGAAATCCTCGATAGTGAAGCAAAACTCGTTGACTTTTGTACAAGAATTTTCTCTTCTGCAGTGTTTTCTTGTATCCTAATGGTTTCTTGGGTTTTCTGATCCTTTTAGACAATGACTTCTTGGTAAATTTTGTTGACTTCCAATTTCTAAGCATGAGAAAATTGTTTGGAACTGTTTTTGAACCAATGATATGAAAATCTCTTAAGTGGCTTTCAGTTGTTCTTCATGTTCCTTTTGGATGATTTCTTTATCTAAATTAATGTAAAGCAAGACACAACAAACATTTTTGAAAACAGTTGTTCTTAAAGCCCTATACTAACATTGAAGTGTTTGCTCAAGAAATGTTTTTCATCAAATGTTTTCACAGGTTTTCCACATGAAAAATAGTTCAGACAGACTCACTCTTAAATGCTCAAGTAGGTCACTCTAATAATCAACAGCCCACATCTTAAAACTGCGTCGACTCACACAGTCGTGTCACCCCCGAAGGGGTGCCCGTGTTTTTGTCTTTTCCAGGCGCGTACTCAGAGTTACGGAAGTGAATACCAAATCCCTTGAGCAAATGGTCCTTGGCAGTTATATGGTGAGTGTCTTGGAGGTAGATTCTTCCCTCCCCTTGCACTGTGATTATCAGAATGTTTGGCAACTAACTCGGCTGGCTACTACACTAGGTTCGTAGTAAGGATTTTCGTTCGATGCGGCAATAATAAACTCCCTCAAGAGACCTCCCAACCTTTAGAACAAAGGCTTTGGGGATGGTTATCTTGCACACCACCGAAAAAAGAGGGTTTCCCCAGATCTGCTTTAAATTTTATAGTGGGGGTGGAATAGCCTGGCTTTGGCTTGAACCCACTTGAGTCGTTCCCGTAGGGTGAGTACTTTTTCCCACTACGGCAGACTCTCTAAAGGATGTAATTGAAACAAAAACATTGTATGAAATTAAAAGGCAAGTCTGGTATTTTGATCACCCAGTTAAGGGGAGAGCATAGACCTATTGCCACAATCAAAGTAAGCAGATGTTCTTTTTAAAATCCAAATAACAATGAGCTAATCTAAGTGAAGATATTGCTTCACCAAAAATAGATTGTTCAATTTTAACTGCAAAATTCATTGTTTGGTGACTATCCTAGATTGCTTCATTTTATCCAGATGTGGCTACCCTAGGATTGCTTCATTTTAAAACCTTTAGGAAAAGAAACATAATTCTGTCTGCGGAATGCGTCAGACTCAGAATTCTGTTATTTTGTTACAGACTATATGCGCATGAACAGAAGCTATGTGCGCTGAAACATATATGCGCCTAAACAGAGACTGTATGCGCTGAAACACATATGCGCCGGAACAGAGACTGTATGCGCCGAAACAGAGACAATATGCACCTAAACAGAAGCTAGATGCGCTCGAACAGACACTATAAGCACAAACATTTACTCTATGCGCCTAAACAAACAGTCACTATATGCGCTTTAACAGTCACAAGATGCGCTTTTACAGTTACGGGATGCACCCTAACAGTTACGAGATGCGCGCTAACAGTCACGAGATGCGCGTCGAAATTCTGCAAAACAAAAAGTTAAATTTTTTCGTATGCGCGTCAGAATTTTTTGAATGCGCCTAAACGTCAGAATTTTCTGAAAAGTCGATTCCAGAAAGCCGAAACTATCAAAACAAACTTACAGAAATCGTTAATTTCGTGGGTTCGGGCCCCACGGTGGGCGCCATTTTATGTGTGTATGAAATATTGGATTAATTAAATAGAAATCAAACACATGTTAATAAGACATTAAATCAAAAAGCTAAAAAGAAACAGAACAATGCAAACCGTAATCGCAGCTTCTCGAAACCATCTTATCCTCCTCTAACTTCAGCGTTTTGTTGTTTTCGAATGGCTCTCAGACCAGCAGATCCAACTCAACAAAAAGACAGCATGAAGAACGAGATATGAAATGCATATTATGCGAAATGCAAAATCTATGCTAATATGAAAGTATGGATGTGATGATGAAAATGATATAAATGCATAGGCTAATTGCCTAAACATAGGTATGCGTAGGCAACTTGTGCATGCGTGTGAATGTAGATGATTAACCAAGGCTTGGATTTGCACGGGCTTTTATAGAGTTTTTGAAAGGGTTTGATTGGTTAAATCGATCGACGGTCCAGATTAAGCTTGTTTCGAACGGACGGCGGGAGATCTTCAAAAGTGGAAGAGAAGGATGGAAGGTTTCCCTTTTCTTTCAATTTCGTCATTGAGTTTCAAAGGGAAACTTCCATTTCGAAAGATGAGATACGAATTTGGAAGGGTGAGTTAGCACGAGTTAGAAATTAAATAAAATAAATTTATTTAATTTAAAAGTGGAGATGAAAATAGAAACTTACATAATTAAATAACTCATATTTAATTATGTTAAAATGAAATTAGAGTGACGAATATTAAATAAGATATTTAATATTTAATTTAATTTGGATATGGGATGGAGAATATTCCATTTTTAGAACCAACTGATAATTAAATATAAATAAATTAATATTTAATTTAATTTGGATATGGGATGGAGAATATTCCATTTTTAGAACCAACTGATAATAAGCTCGGGAATCTAATGGATCTACAACATACTCATCAGTGAATCCTCTAACAAAATCCTAATATCTGTGAAGAAATCCTCGATAGTGAAGCAAAACTCGTTGACTTTTGTACAAGAATTTTCTCTTCTGCAGTGTTTTCTTGTATCCTAATGGTTTCTTGGGTTTTCTGATCCTTTTAGACAATGACTTCTTGGTAAATTTTGTTGACTTCCAATCTCTAAGCATGAGAAAATTGTTTGGAACTATTTTTGAACCAATGATATGAAAATCTCTTAAGTGGCTTTCAGTTGTTGTTCTTCATGTTCCTTTTGGATGATTTCTTTATCTGAATTAATGTAAAGGAAGACACAACAAACATTTTTGAAAACAGTTGTTCTTAAAGCCCTATACTAACATTGAAGTGTTTGCTCAAGAAATGTTTTTCATCAAATGTTTTCACAGGTTTTCCACATGAAAAATAGTTCAGACAGACTCACTCTTAAATGCTCAAGTAGGTCACTCTAATAATCAACAGCCCACATCTTAAAACTGCGTCGACTCACACAGTCGTGTCACCCCCGAAGGGGTGCCCGTGTTTTTGTCTTTTCCAGGCGCGTACTCAGAGTTACGGAAGTGAATACCAAATCCCTTGAGCAAATGGTCCTTGGCAGTTATATGGTGAGTGTCTTGGAGGTAGATTCTTCCCTCCCCTTGCACTGTGATTATCAGAATGTTTGGCAACTAACTCGGCTGGCTACTACACTAGGTTCGTAGTAAGGATTTTCGTTCGATGCGGCAATAATAAACTCCCTCAAGAGACCTCCCAACCTTTAGAACAAAGGCTTTGGGGATGGTTATCTTGCACACCACCGAAAAAAGAGGGTTTCCCCAGATCTGCTTTAAATTTTATAGTGGGGGTGGAATAGCCTGGCTTTGGCTTGAACCCACTTGAGTCGTTCCCGTAGGGTGAGTACTTTTTCCCACTACGGCAGACTCTCTAAAGGATGTAATTGAAACAATAAAATTGCATGAAATTAAAAGGCAAGTCTGGTATTCTGATCACCCAGTTAAGGGGAGAGCATAGACCTATTGCCACAATCAAAGTAAGCAGATGTTCTTTTTAAAATCCAAATAACAAATGAGCTAATCTAAGTGAAGATATTGCTTCACCAAAAATAGATTGTTCAATTTTAACTGCAAAATTCATTGTTTGGTGACTATCCTAGATTGCTTCATTTTATCCAGATGTGGCTACCTTAGGATTGCTTCATTTTAAAACCTTAGAAAACGAAACAGAATTATGT
>VDFB02358134.1:202806462-202834030 GCA_007258455.2 Sequoia sempervirens
CATACATTTTGATTAAAGTCTTGATTGATAGGCTGATTGAAAAAAGTTATAATTCTTAAATGATTCTACATTTTTCAAATCCGAAAGATGTAGCACATTCTATGCTTCTGTATTATAGGATAAAAAAAGAAAAAATGAAAAATGAATTTCATAAATTTTAGACCAAGTTATGGTGGTCAGACAAACAAGTTTTAATATTTTAAAAAAGTTTTAATAAGAAATTCATAACTAATTATTTACTTACAAAAAAATTATGAAAAAATAGCAGCACATATAAGCATGTGTTCTCTACTTATATTGAAAGTTTCAAACAAATATATTACATTTTTCTTGTACTTAGGTTGGTTAGACATACACCTTTTTATTTTTTCTTGAAAATCTAGTACTACTACATTGAAATTTCAAATTTTCACCAAATAGATTTATTTTTTCCAAAAAAAGGAATAGTATCTTAGGAACTACATTCAATTTGCTACAAATTTTTTTCTTGTATTATTTTTAAATTATGTTAATAACTTATTCAATTTTTTATGTCAAGTTGACCAAGTCTATTTTTTTGAATTATCATTGCCACTTAAGGGCCTAGTTTGGAACCCCCATGATCTTGCACTGACCCATGTCCATAACCATTCCTCATGAGCTGATTTTCAAAATATCATCAAAATTGATGTGTCCTAATCTTCTGTGAAAAATCCAACCCTCTTCTCTTTGTATAGCAAAATAGTTCTATCCATTTAGATCACTGAGATGATATATGTCACTGTCAATCTTGCTTCCTTCTGCAATGAACTCTCTGGTACTAGATTTCCTAATTTCACAATCTTTAGCACTAAAATAAATATTATAACCTTTATCACACATATGACTTACACTCAATAGATTATGCTTTAGTCCTTCAACATATAGAACAACATGAGTCTTTGTCCTACCACCATCTAAACTCAAAGTACCCTTTCCAATAACCTTGGAAAGTGAATTATTTCCAAGAGTTACACCTCCTGCATCAAATTTATTTAAATGCATGAACTTAATTTTGTCTTTAGTCATATGACATGAAATTTTTATGTCTATGATCCACAAATTATTCTCCTTTTAAGAATGTAGTGCAGTTTGAGAAATCATGTATTTCTCTATCTTTTTCTCTTCTAATTTCATCTTCTAGACTTTATTAAAGATTAAGAACTTTGAATTTATGATCCACTTCTTGTTTCTAGTAGAGGAGGACTCATAAAATTGCTTATGTGATTTCTACCAATGTCTTCAAAATTGTTGCACTTGTGACAAATGATATTGAAATTGTACAAAGGTGCAAATGCATTGTTACTAACAAAGTTATTTCTTCTTAACAAAACTCTTCTACAATCCACAACCTTGTGCCCAAAACAATTGCAGTTAAAACAATAACTAGAAAAATAATGATTGAACTTGGTATTGTGTCATTTTCCTCTTGAAGGTTGTCTTTTGTATCTTCTACTCTTTTGTTGTACTTGGATGAAACCATCATTTTGCAAACTAAAATCATTTGTTACAGTACTATGTTTGAACTTTGCACTTTCAAAACTAGTTCCTTTCAAATTATCCTTAGCAAGCTTCATAGGTTGTTCATTCACCTTATTATTCTATCCATCCACAAACACAATTTACTAGTTTTGATATGTTGAGCCCTCTGGCTATTAATAATTTGATCCAAGATTTCAGTAATTTTCCCAAACTTCATCTAAAGCTAATGATTTACTTCATCAAGAACTTTCCTTAGTGATATAATTTCAACTTTAAGTTCTTCACAATCCTTATCTCTTGACATAAACCTTTCAGTTAGAACTTCTTCAACCCTTTTTACTTGTTCTACTTGAGTCTTTAGATTAATAAGCATCTTATCTACTTTCTCTAGATTCAGAGATACAATATCTTTAGCCTTCACTTCCTCTGCAATTATCTTCTTCAATCTCTTAATCTCTTTACCAACATAGAGCAATTCTTCGACAAGATCTAACTCATCTTCATTTTTTTTAGAATCTATTTTTGCATCTTCTACAATATTTTCCATAGACATGAACACAACCTTGTGTCTCACATATTCAAAGATATCTTGATCTTCTTCATCAGTTGAGTAACTTTCTTCATTACTAAAGAAACTCATTTGATTCCTCTAAAATTTATTTATTTTTACTAAAGACTTATTTCCATACTTTTTCTCAACATTGTTAGAGTCCTTATGAGGGAACCTAGCCATAAAATATCCTACTTCACCATAATTAAAACATTTAAAAGGTAAACTACCTTTATATTTTTTGGAACCTCTCTATAGTTTTTTGACAAAATTTGCTTCCTCTGAATCTGGTCCAACATCAAAATATGAATCAACTCACTTCTTGGATACTTTGAATTTTTTCTCTTTCCTTATAGAGTTCTCACTATCAAATCTCATTTCAAAAGAAATCAAGGTTCCATGTAATTCAATCATTTCAAAGGATTGAGATGTTTAGCTTCTTCAATAGGAAATACTTTAGAATTAAAACTTCTAGGTAGTGATCTTAGTATCCTTTTCACAACTATTCTTCTTTCCAATTCCTCACCAAGACATCTGATAGAGTTAACAACTTCATCAACCCTGAGAAGGGATTGGACAACATTTTCCTCTTCCTTCATTTTTAGTCTTTCAAATTGAGATCTATGAGTTTGAACCTTTTCCTCTTTGAATTTTTCATCATCTTCATAGATGGCTTGCAATTTCTCTCATACATCTTTTGTTGTCTTGCACTAGACACCACCTTCACAAATTCATAGTAGACAGTCCACACAAAATAACATTCCTTGCATTAGAATTAGTTTCAAAAGCCTTATTCTCATCTTGATCCCTAGGAGGGTTTTCATGAATCTCATATCCCTCTATAATTGACATCTAGATATAAAGTCCCAGAGCCATCAAGTATGATTCCATCATAACTTTCTAGATTGTATAATTAGATTCATCAAAGAGTGATGCTTTATTTGTAGAAAATCTTTCTGAAGCCACTAAGTGTGCCATCACAAAACAACCTTAAGCTATTAGGATTTTTCAAAGGAACTTGGATTTGATACCAATTTAAGGGAACACAATTTACTACGAGGGGGGTGAATCTATAGATTAAAGCTATTTAAAATTCTTAACTCAATCACACATATCAGATTATATGAATCTTTAGTACTTCTAAGCAAAACAAAAAGCACATATTCACACAATAGAACACCAAATATATGTGGATACCCAAGATAGGAAAAACCAAAATAAGAATAGAGCCTACTTGGATCTATTGTCCAAATCCATCCTCACAAAGAAGGAATATAATTGTGATGTCACAAAATTGCACCTAGGGGAAATTCCACACTTTTGCACTATTTCCTTGCATTTATGATGCCTAAGAGCAGTAATGGTGAAAATACCACGGGTCAAAACTTCACAACTCTAACTCCATGAGGACTAGTGGTGAAGCGATAGAAGCCTAACAACACGTTTCCTGAAAATTGATGACTTGGACGCTTGCGCGACGCACTAGCATCCTGTCAATTTTCTAAGTCTAAAACAAGGAATCTTGAATCTTGTTCTTGACATGTGTGTTGGAAATCATTATTTTAGGTGTAACGGCTCTTTTCCACCCTTGCATGCAACAAAACCCCCAGTTTCTCTCATTTTGGGGGTCCAACTTCATTCACTCAATCTCTCTTCAACTTCACTCTGAGATTTCTCTCATCCTTGACAAGCAACACTTCTACAAGTGAAGCCATGATAGATTGAGGTCCCTCTAATAGCTACAACTTCCAAGAAAGAATTTATGGGTGTGCCCATGTGCTCCAAAGAGGGTCTAGGCCCATGGGTAATGATCTCTCTCACTCTTTTCTACTTGTTCATTTGCTATCTCATTGTGTAGGTTCTACTCCTAAAGCGGGTTTTTGTTCACCACACGCTTTATCCATTTTGGTTACACTCCTTTTCTATCTGGATTTTTGTGGAGGTGGGAACACCAAAACAAAGGTCTTACTAAGGAAAACCCTAATATAACCCCAAAATTTTCTCTCATTCTTTTGTGTGTAGGCTACAAAGTAGAGCTTGGAGTGAAGACTCAAACGTCTAGTTAAGGGTAAATTTTCTCCAAGTTCTCCTTGTGCTTTTCTTGAAGTTTTTGTTATTTGTTTGGTTATTCTGTTTAGTAGACCTTAGATCTAAGTTAGGATGTGAGACCTTATTCTGCTCATCTGAGCTCCTGATCTTTCTATTGCTTAGGATTCCAATGTGATTTTTAGGAAAAAGCATGCCACACTAGTGTCCTAAATATGCATTGCCATCCTTTGGCTGAGAGCTCCTCCATCAGAGGTAGAAATCTAGAAGTTTCACTCTCTCGATATTTGAAGTTGTCTTCTCTAAAAGTTAACTTGTGTACATTTCCCTTGTAATTTCTTCATCCAGTTTATGTTGAGGTGGATAAGGGCAGTTCGTTCCTTGGTGATCTCTTGAGAATGAAGAGACCCAAATGCAGTGAATCCTTCTTACCTCACATTTTGGTGAACCCAACGTGAAACATGTCGTATCTATTTTTAAATTTTTTTCATGTCTACAATAGTGCTTTCTCTAAGGAATATTTTGACATGTTGGATGATGCTCTAGATGACTTCTTAGAGGCATCTTCCCCTATCCATAAATTTTCTGAGAAAACTTATTCTCCACAAGCTGAGTTGGTAAATGTAGTGGTGGTCTTTGTGGCTCTTCCAAGCCCTAAGAAACTCATGATTTAGGTGACCCCAACTAACCCTTCTCCAAGGGAGGATCATTTTGTTTATGGAATTTCATATTGAGATGATTCACCTGATTTATACTCAAGGTTGGTAAAAGCTATGGACTCTACTTCTTATAATGTTGTTGGGAACACATATAATACAAGAAGAAATAAATAGAATTTGGATCAACAAACTATTATTCCTACATCTCAACCTAGTAAGGTTCATTCTTATTTACCACCTTCTCAACCAAGTCTTCCTCCAACACCTAAAACTATGACTAAAGCATCGAGTGATTATGATCTCATCAAGCAAATCTATGTTACTTCAACTAAGATCTCACTTTGAGATTTTCTTCAGGAAGCCTTGCAGAAGATCCTCTTGCCTACCTCCACTAGTCCTATAGATGTTAATGTGTTGTTGGCTCATATTCATGTGGATTCGATGAATATTATGTTCCATCCACAAGAACTCCTACCTCTAGATGTGAAGCAGGAAGGGGGTGACACAAAACCCTCTCCGCTGATTTAATTTCAACTCAAACACAAGTATGCAAGAAACTACAACATGAAACTTTCATTAAAATGGAAAATCTGCAATTACAAAATAATAAAATCTCAATGAGACTATGGGAACCACATATTCCCTTTACAACATCATAGAATTGATTACAAAAATCTGCAACATTCCATAGAATTTGTGTGCTTCTCAAGCACTACAACCAACCCACATGCACACTCTGTCACTCCTCAACAATGGCTGCAATAAAATTCTTGAAGCCTTCATACTTTGCTGCAATTTTTCCTTAGAGAAAATCCATCTTCGTTTTGAGTTTCCTGACTTTGAAAACTAACTTCAAATTGTAAAATGAATTATCTTTTATTACAAACTTTCCAAATCTGCCAGAATGAAATGAATTTCAATTTCAATTTCATTCCATTTCAAACTCAAAAATAATCTTTCCCAAAAATCCAAGGAGAGAATTTCTAAATTGAAATTCAAATAAATCAAAAATCAAACTTCTCACACACACTTTGCCGACAGTTTCCAAAATTGAACTCACTCATCAAAGTTGCCAATTTGATCAAATGAGAACCCACTTTGATGGTCCCTATTTTTTAGGGATTTGTGGAAGTTGAGATTTTATTTAAAAATAAAATCTTAAAAATCTCCTTTAACTTGCAAAAATCCAAATTTTGAATTTTTGCACTTCCATTTCCTTTGCAACACCTGCTTTTTCGAGCATAATCATTCAACATGAATTCTTAATGTAATTTAATTTAAAATTACATTAATTACAAATATTTGTGGCAACCATTTATTGAAAACTAAACCAAATTAAAATAAAATAAATTTGGTTGATGCAAGATTGCACGAGCCCATGGATGCTCCTGCATCAGACACCCACAGTAGAAAGAAAATTTTCTATGAGTGAAGCTCATGAAAATTTGAATATGCTATGTTCACGTTGGATCCACTTCTCAACCTCATCATTGTGAACATTTTGTTTTCCCTTTGCCTGCAATATTCTATCTCTACTCTCCTTCATTCTTCCTCTCTTTCTGCCTTTGTTCACAAAATTCAGCTCCCACCATTCTGCACTATGCAATTTTGGAAAACAATAATTAACATCCTTCTCTTCATTAAAACAAATGAAATCATGTGTTACCTCCCATTTTTTTTGCTGCTGCAACAATTTGTATTTCAGTAACATGTTATTGCTGCACCTTACCATATCTCTTTCCTCACTTCCTTTTACCATTTCACCCTCACAAAAATCAGCTTCATTAGAAACATTGAAATTTTTGGATAAATCAACAATTACCTCTATTTCCTTCTCCTTTCTTATTGCTGCAAATTTTCCTCCTTCAATGAGGCATGTATCAGCTGTAACCTCTTTAATTTCATCATCTTCTTCTATAATTTCATGTTGAAATATTTTTTCTATTTTTCTTATCTCCTCTTTCAACAAAAGACTATCTTCTTCTTCATTCCCTTTATCAAATCTAGGACTATCAAAATCTGTTTTTAGAATTTCCATAATTTCATCCACAGCTTCATCTATTTCTTTTGCATGTAAATTTTCACTAACAAAATTAATAGATACCTCTTTTTCTGCTGTGATATCCTTCTCCTTTTCACCATTTTCTTTTCCTTTGCTAGTTCCTGCAAATAATGCATCTTCAGATAAAATAAAATCATTAAAATTACCATTAAATTTATGATCTGCAGTGGCTATTTTCTCTTCTTTTTTTCTCCATCCTTCCTTTATTTTTATTTTCTTTTTGCTATCCTCTTTCAACAAAACATTCTTCTTCCCAAATACACTCACATGAAACCACCTGAAATACACAAACCCTCTCTGCTGATTTAATTTCAACTCAAAAACAAGTATGCAAGAAACTACAACATGAAACTTTCATTAAAATGGAAAATCTCTGATGCAGGAGCATCCATGGACTCGTGCAATCTTGCATCAACCAAAATTTATTTTATTTTAATTTTGTTTGGTTTCAATAAATGGATTTACCAAAATAATCTTTGTAATTAATATAATTTTAGAGGGTAAAATACATTAAATTCATGTTGAATGATTACAATGCTTTCGAAAAAGCCGAGGCGTTGCAAAGGAAATGGAAGTGCAAAATTCAAAATTTGGATTTTGCAAGTTAAGAGATTTTAAAAGATTTTATTTTAAATAAAATCTCCCAACTTCCTGAAATCCCTAAAAGTAGGGACTATCAAAGTGGAGTTCCCATTTGATCAAATTGGAAACTTTGATGAGTGACCTCAATTTTGGAAACTGCCGGTAAAGTGTGTGTGTGAGAAGTTCGATTTTTGATTTCTTTGAATTTCAATTTAGAAATTCTCTCCTTGGATTTTTGGGAAAGATTATTTTTGAGTTTGAAATGGAAATAAATTGAAATTGAATTTCATTTCATTCTGGCAGATTTGGAAAGTTTGTAATAAAAGATAATTCATTTACATTTTGAAGTTAGTTTTTCAAAGGCAGGAAACTCACAACTAAGGTGGATTTTTCTCTAAGAAGAAATTGCAGCAAAGTGTGAAGGCTTCAATAATTTTATTGCAGCCATTGTCGAAGAGTGACAGAGCGTGCATGTGGGTTGGTGGTAGTGCTTGATAAGAACATAAATTTTATGGAATGTTGCAGATTTTTGTAATGAATTCTATGATGTTGTAAAGGGAATATGTGGCACCCATAATCCCAATGAGAATTTATTATTTTGTAATTGCAGATTTTCCATTTTAATGAAAGTTTCATTTTGCAGTTTCTTTCATACTTGTGTTTGAAGTTGAAATTAAATCAGCGAGAGGTTATCACCCCTCCGATGTTATCAGCAAAGTCTGGTGTGTCTTGACGAGCGCCGAATGCGTGAAAACCGGTTACAATGATATTAATGGGGCTATTGGTAATGAAACTGAGATCAGCGGGCGTGAAGGCGGTTATACCAAGAAGGATGGGATGGATCATGAGGAGGCCTGCAAGAATTTATTTTAAGAGAGTATTGGGAAGAGGTGGAAAATAATAATTACCATGAGAATTTGAGAAAAGCTACAAAACAAGAGTAGTGCATTGGAAAAGTTGATTAAGGAGAAAGGGGTAGAATACAGAGAAAGAGATTTGGGAAGAAGAATGTTTTGTTGAAGGACGGCAAAAGAAAAGAAAAATAAAGGAAGGATGGAGAAAGAAAGAAGAGAAAATAGTCACTACAGATCATAAATTTAATGGTAATTTTAATGATTTTATTTTATCTGAAGATGCATTGTTTGCAGGAACTAGCAAAGGCAAAGAAAATGGTGAAAAGGAGAAGGATATCACAGCAGAAAAAGAGGTATCTATTAATTTTGTTAGTGAAAATTTACATGCAAAAGAAATAGATGAAGCTGTGGATGAAATTATGGAAATTCCAAAAACAAATTTTGATAGTCCTAGATTTGAAAAAGGGAATGAAGAAGAAGATAGTCTTTTGTTGAAAGAGGAGATCGTATTTAACATGAAGTAAAGGGTTACAGCGATATGGCTCGATGAAGGAGAATTACAATGAGAAAGGAAATAGGAGTTAATTGTTAGAGTTATCAAAAATTTCCAATATTTCATGAAGCTGATTTTTGTGAGGTGAAATGGTAAAAGGAAGTGAGGAAAAAGAGATGGTAAGGTGCAGCAATAACATGTTACGGGCTGAAATACAAGTGTGCAACAGCACAAAAAGGAGGTAACATGATTTCATTTGTTTTTAATGAAGAAGGATGTTAATTATTGTTTTCAAAATTGCATGGTCGCGAGGAGATGGTGGGGCTGAATTTTGTGAATTAAAGAAGCGAAAGAGGAAGAATGAAGGAGAGTAGAATGGGAATATTGCAAAAAGCAAAAGGGGAAAAAAAATGTTCACAATGATGAGGTTGAGAAGTGGATCCAGCGTGAACATAGCATATTCAAATGTTCATGAGCTTTGCTCATAGAACATTTTCTTTCTACCATGGGTGTCTGATGCAGGAGCATCCATGGGCTCGTGCAATCTTGCATCAACCAAATTTATTTTATTTTAATTTGGTTTGGTTTTCAATAAATGGTTGCCAAAAATATTTGTAATTAATGTAATTTTAAATTAAATTACATTAAAAATTCATGTTGAATGATTATGCTCGAAAAAGCAGGCATTGCAAAGGAAATGGAAGTGCAAAAATTCAAAATTTGGATTTTTGCAAGTTAAAGGAGATTTTTAAGATTTTATTTTTAAATAAAATCTCAACTTCCACAAATCCCTAAAAAGTAGGGACTATCAAAGTGGGTTCCCATTTGATCAAATTGGCAACTTTGATGAGTGAGTTCAATTTTGGAAACTGCCGGTAAAGTGTGTGTGTGAGAAGTTTGATTTTTGATTTATTTGAATTTCAATTTAGAAATTGTCTCCTTGGATTTTTGGGAAAGATTATTTTTGAGTTTGAAACAGATTTGGAAAGTTTGTAATAAAAGATAATTCATTTTTCAATTTGAATTTAGTTTTCAAAGGCAGGAAACTCACAATTAAGGTGGATTTTTTCTCTAAGGAGAAATTGCAGCAAAGTGTGAAGGCTTCAATAATTTATTTGCAGCTATTATTGAGGAGTGACAGAGTGTGCATGTGGGTTGGTTGTAGTGCTTGAGAAGCACACAAATTCTATGGAATGTTGCAGATTTTTGTAATCAATTTTATGATGTTGTAAAGGGAATATGTGGTTCCCATAGTCTCATTGAGACTTTATTATTTTGTAATTGCAGATTTTTCATTTTAATGAAAGTTTCATGTTGTAGTTTCTTGCATACTTGTGTTTGAGTTGAAATTAAATCAGCAGAGAGGGTTTTGTGTCACCCCCTCCCTGCTTTAGAAATCCACCTTAATTGTGAGTTTCCTGCCTCTGAAAACTAAATTCAAATTGAAAAATGAATTATCTTTTATTACAAACTTTCCAAATCTGTTGGAATGAAATGAATTTCATTTCCATTTCAAACTCAAAAATAATCTTTCCCAAAAATCCAAGGAGAGAATTTCTAAATTGAAATTCAAATAAATCAAAAATCAAACTTCTCACACACACACTTTACCGGCAGTTTCCAAAATTGAACTCACTCATCAAAGTTGCCAATTTGATCAAATGGGAACCCACTTTGATAGTCCCTACTTTTTAGGGATTTGTGGAAGTTGAGATTTTATTTAAAAATAAAATCTTAAAAATCTCCTTTAACTTGCAAAAATCCAAATTTTGAATTTTTGCACTTCCATTTCCTTTGCAACACCTTCTTTTTCGAGCATAATCATTCAACATGAATTTTTTAATGTAATTTAATTTAAAATTACATTAATTACAAATATTTGTGGCAACCATTTATTGAAAACCAAACCAAATTAAAATAAAATAAATTTGGTTGATGCAAGATTGCACGAGCCCATGGATGCTCCTGCATCAGACACCCACGGTAGAAAGAAAATTTTCTATGAGTGAAGCTCATGAAAATTTGAATATGCTATGTTCACGTTGGATCCACTTCTCAACCTCATCATTGTGAACATTTTGTTTTCCCTTTGCCTGCAATATTCTATCTCTACTCTCCTTCATTCTTCCTCTCTTTCTGTCTTTGTTCACAAAATTCAGCTCCCACCATTCTGCACTATGCAATTTTGGAAAACAATAATTAACATCCTTCTCTTCATTAAAACAAATGAGATCATGTGTTACCTCCTTTTTTTTTGCTGCTACAACAATTTGTATTTCAGCCTATAACATGTTATTGCTGCACCTTACCATATCTCTTTCCTCACTTCCTTTTACCATTTCACCCTCACAAAAATCAGCTTCGTTAGAAACATTGAAATTTTTGGATAAATCAACAATTACCTCTATTTCCTTCTCCTTTCTTATTGCTGCAAATTTTCCTCCTTCAATGAGGCATGTATCAGCTGTAACCTCTTTAATTTCATCATCTTCTTCTATAATTTCATGTTGAAATAATTTTTCTATTTTTCTTATCTCCTCTTTCAACAAAATACTATCTTCTTCTTCATTCCCTTTATCAAATCTAGGACTATCAAAATCTTTTTTTGGAATTTCCATAATTTCATCCACAGCTTCATCTACTTCTTTTGCATGTAAATTTTCACTAACAAAATTAATAGATACCTCTTTTTCTACTGTGATATCCTTCTCCTTTTCACCATTTTCTTTGCCTTTGCTAGTTCCTGCAAACAATGCATCTTCAAATAAAATAAAATCATTAAAATTACCATTAAATTTATGATCTGCAGTGACTATTTTCTCTTCTTTCTTTCTCCATCCTTCCTTTATTTCTCTTTTCTTTTTGCTGTCCTCTTTCAACAAAACATTCTTCTTCCCAAATCTCTCTTCTTGTATTCCCACTTTCTCCTTAATCAACTTTTCCAATGCATCTACTTGAGCTTGTAGCTTTTCAAATTCTTCATGGTAATTATTATTTTCCACTTCTTCCCAATAATTTTCCCAAAATAAAATTCTTACAGGCCTCCTCATGATCCATCCCATCCTCTCTCGTATAGACTGCCTCATGTCCGACGATCTGTCTACACACAAATCACACACACCACAAGTCCTGGTACAAACTGCCTCACATTCGGCGCTCTGCCTGCACACTCAGGAACTCCCGCTCTGATACCACTGAAGCAGGGAGGGGGTGACACAAAACCCTCTCTGCTGATTTAATTTCAACACAAACACAAGTATGCAAGAAACTACAACATGAAACTTTCATTAAAATGGAAAATCTGCAATTACAAAATAATAAAGTCTCAATGAGACTATGGGAACCACATATTCCCTTTACAACATCATAAAATTGATTACAAAAATCTGCAACATTCCATAGAATTTGTGTGCTTCTCAAGCACTACAACCAACCCACATGCACACTCTGTCACTCCTCAATAATGGCTGCAAATAAATTATTGAAGCCTTCACACTTTGCTGCAATTTCTCCTTAGAGAAAAATCCACCTTAATTGTGAGTTTCCTGCCTTTGAAAACTAAATTCAAATTGTAAAATGAATTATCTTTTATTACAAACTTTCCAAATCTGTTGGAATGAAATGAAATTCAATTTCATTTCCATTTCAAACTCAAAAATAATCTTTCCCAAAAATCCAAGGAGAGAATTTCTAAATTGAAATTCAAATGAATCAAAAATCAAACTTCTCACACACACACTTTACCGGCAGTTTCCAAAATTGAACTCACTCATCAAAGTTGCCAATTTGATCAAATGGGAACCCACTTTGATAGTCCCTACTTTTTAGGGATTTGTGGAAGTTGAGATTTTATTTAAAAATAAAATCTTAAAAATCTCCTTTAACTTGCAAAAATCCAAATTTTAAATTTTTGCACTTCCATTTCCTTTGCAACGCCTGCTTTTTCGAGCATAATCATTCAACATGAATTTTTAATGTAATTTAATTTAAAATTGCATTAATTACAAATATTTTTGGCAACCATTTATTGAAAACCAAACAAAATTAAAATAAAATAAATTTTGGTTGATGCAAGATTGCACGAGTCCATGGATGCTCCTGCATCACACACTATATGTAGCCTATCGGCTAACAAGCTTATTTTAATATTTAGTTTAATTAAGTAATTAATAGAGTGATGCTAAGATTATTTTTTTCTATATTAATGTGTTATTTAGATTAACTAATTAATGTATATGAAAAAATATATCGGAATGGTAAGGGTGTTACATGACACCACTTTTACGTCCATGTTCACGATGGAGTAATTCTAATAATAAAGTCATAAGTAATGTTATCAAGAATGAAACATTTAATGTTATTTTAGGAAATTAAATAAAATGAGAAAACTTTTACTTAAGTCTATGAAGATGAATATTGGATATATATACTAATGCACTAGAATTTAGAATGTCTTACAAATAGCTTTTTCTCTATCTATAATTTGTCATAAAATTATAATAGTCAATCAATTTGCATAAGATTGAGTTTGCATATATATGACATTATTGAATGTATGGATATAATATGGGGCTACACATTCAATCAAGGATAATGTGCATTCTTAAATTTTTTATTTGATTAAGTTTTGTTCCTATTATAAGTCTTAGGAATTAATGGTGTTTATAAACATCTAGGAGAGCTTGTTGGATCACAAGTGTTTTGTTCTCCTAAATCAACCCCATTTGATAAGATTATCTTTATAGTAATGTAAATGATATAGAAAAATAATTTTCGGACCAGCAAATGTTTGTAAGATAACTATGCAAATCTATTTCATTTCAATGCACAAATGAAAATGTTCCTAGCCCACTCTATTCATAAATGTACATGATATTCAATGATTTTTAGATGATGTAAATTGAATGCAATTAAAATCCTTTCAATACTAATACATAGCAACAAGACACATGCATTTTTTTAGTTGGCTAAATGCATGAAAATATTAGATATAGTCACTTGAAATTTGAATTTAAATTTTAAAAAATTTAGGGTTAAATCTATGGCCACAAAAATGCTCACATTTCTATGGGATTTACTTATGACAAAAAGAGTATGAAATGAAGGTAGTAATTCAATACATGTCCTAATTAAGTGTATTTATAGGTATTGCAAATTTATAATTGTTAGATGCATAGGACAATTGAGAGGGGGGTGAATCATTTGTATACTTAAAAACATTCAAACCCTTAAAATCCTTATCATGCATTAGCAGAATGTAAACATATGAAACAATAATGTAAAGACATCCAAACATATAAGAACACTAGATTTACGTGGAAAGCCCGAGAAGGGAAAAACAATGGTGAGGATTAGCTCACATATATATGAATTGCAACACCGAATACAATAAGGCTCACTGCCAAGGACTCACTTCCCATAAAAAGAAGAAAGGCTCACTATCGGGTGGCTCACTAACAAGAAGAAAGAAGATATAAGAAGAAGAAGAAGATTGTTACAAAGAGATTCACTATCTCAAGGAGACATGAGAAATCCACCATTGAAACTTTATACCATCCACAACCTTTGGCTCACTACCTCCAACAACTTCAAGCACACTACAAATGTAGACCCTTCTGCTCACTACTTCAGACTCATAGTCATTAAGCTCGCACTTAGATCACCGAATTTAATCATATTCACATCTTCTACATACCTTCTATGGATCCACACACATCTCCAACTATTTACCTTACTTATATACCATCCATGACCTAAAAAATCTCAAGTAGGTCTGCCTTAATGAAACTACTACAAAGAGATTCACTATCTCAAGGAAACATGAGAAATCCACCATTGAAACTTTATCATTTGCAAAATTTGGCTCACGACCTCCAATAACTTCAAGCACACTACAAATGTAGACCCTTCTGCTCACTACTTTAGAGTCATAAGCATTAAGCTCACACTAAGATCACCAAATTTAAATTAGATTCACATCTTTTACATATCTTTTATAGATCCACACACATCTCCAATAATTTACCTTGCTTATATACCATCCATGACCTAAACAATCTCAATTAGGTTGGCCTTAATGAAACGTATGCACCTAAAACATGCAACATTGGAAAGTAGGTCAACACCAAACACTTCCACGGTGGAAAGAAGTGAAGGAAAACCATACCAAGGGTTAACTAAGACCTAAATATACATCACCATGATACTCATCATATCCACAATCCACACGGTACCTTTGTAAATATTGCTAGCACACTAGGTTAGCCAAACCTTAACTAACACTACAAGCGACCACATACACACTTCTCTAGGTCATGTGGACCACACACCAACACTTCACAATAACCACATAACATCTCAAAATATGCTAGCATCATCAGAATATTCTACAACTCTGCCACAACTTCCTGAAACTAAGAACACCATTATTTTGTGCAACCAAACACACTTCCATAGAACACAACTTACTAACCAACCTTGTAGAACACCTCAACAATTGAAACCTCAATGGAAGGAAGTTAAAAAAAATGTAGAAATGTTCCCAAATACACAAGACAAGAAAACTTAACTACAAATAAATGTGGAGCAATCTCATTTTTTCTAAACAACCTTCTACACAAACAGACAAATTAGCAAACACAAATTTCACTTTAGAAAGATGGAAAAAACTTGAAAATTTGGATATAGACCCTCTGAACACCTCAAATCATCATATAAAAACTACACAATAATATCTTCAGTCATGAAGAAATGTGGAGCACAACACTGAACACACCTTTATCACACTGCATACTCTTTTATTCAAATTTTATCAAAAGCACTTAGAAATCAAGTGAACTAATTATAACTACAACTCTTATCCATCAATAAATCAATGAAAATATTGGTGAGAGTACCACAAAACCTTCTTATCAAACCACAACACATCCATACTAGCACAAGCACTTGACAACAAAAACCATCTCCATACTGTTAACGTCAACGACCAACAACAACATTATTGACATTAATGACAACACCAACAACATGCTTACAAAAATCTCCCCCTTTGTCATTGAAGGCAATGCCAACTCTTTGAAAAACAATCAACAACAAAAGAAACCAACAATAACTCTACAAAAGTAGCACCCCCCCTGACTGGTGCATCTCTTCACTCTCCACACTCTCATTCTCTTTCTCCTGAACACTCTCTCTCCCCCTATGGTCTTCAAACCATATTCAACCAACTCTCTCCCAAGCAAGTCTATCTCTTTCTCCTACAATATTCTTTTGAACTATGGTTTTTCAACCACTCTAACTCTCTCCACTTTTGACATCAATGGCAAAGGGCCATAGACACATCCAACTCTCTTTTTTGTATTGAACTCTTTTTCTCTCCCCCTTTGACAACACTCAAATAGCAACACCTACACATTTCACACATCATATCTATAAAATATTTCCTTTCAAAATCTACACACACCACTTTGACACTAGACTTGCAACACCAAAAAGCAACTACACTCTCTCTTCACTGTAGTTACTTTTTTGCACTCTCCCCCTTAAGGGCACAAAATATTCTCCATCTAACTATACCAACCAATAACACTAATACCTACTCCCCCTAAGAGGTAGCCTTTAGCATCATTCTAGGACCAAGAATATATCTTGAAAGGCTTCTCATATAGATGTATACACATGCATCTAGTTGAAAGAAGGAGGGGTAATAAGCCCTAACTTCTATCGGAGATACTTAAAAGTATCTTTTTGAAGAGCCTTTGTAAAGATATCTACAACTTGATCCTTAATAGGAACATATTCCAACTTCACCTCATTATTTTCAAATTTCTCTATTAAGAAGTGATATCAGATAGATATATGTTTTGTTGTTGAATGTATTATCAAGTTCTTTGAGATATTAATAGCACTTGTATTATCACACATGATAGAAGTAGGTTCATCATATGATACTCTAATATCCTTCAATATTTACTTCATCCATAACACATGTGTGTAGTATGATGTTTTTGTAATATATTCTACCTCTATAATAGATAATGACACTAAATCCTACTTCTTACTTGACCATGAAACCAATGTGCTTCCAAGAAAGAAATCACCACCACTTGTACTTTTTTCATTTGTGCATCCTACCTAATCTATATCTATATATGCACTCAAAGAGAAGTCAGTATCCTTTGGATACAACAAACCATAGTCCAGAGTGCCCTTCAAGTATTTAAATATCCTCTTCACAATTGCAACATGAGACTCTCTAGGATCTTCTTGAAATCTTACCGCCAAACAAACTGCATGCATAATATTTGGTCTAATAGTAGCTAGATATAGTAATCCACCAATCATTGATCTATAATTTCTTTGATCAACCTTAGGAAATTTATCATATTTTCTCAACTTGTAACTAGTAACCATACGAGTACACATTGGTTTAGAATCCTCCATTCCAAACTTCTTCAACTTTTCCTTAGCATATATTTTGACTGTGAAATGAAAATACCTTTTTCTATTTGATTGATTTGTAATTTCCAAAGAAGAAATTCATCTCCCCATATATTGGTCCATCTCAAACTCTTTCTGTATTTCCTCTAAAAAATTCTTGCACATACCTTCATTTCCTCCAAAGATAATGTCATCCACATACACTACCATAATCACAATTTGTTCTCTTTCAACCTTGAAGTACAAATCATTATTTGTAGTACCTTTTATGAATCCTTACTACAACAAATACTTATCTAACCTTGCATACCCAGCTCTAGGAGCTTGTTTGAGTCCATTCAATTCCTTCTTCAATCTCTATACCATATCAGCATCTTCTGACAACTAAAAACCTTTTGGTTGTTCAATGGGTATGTGCAGGATCATCATGGAAAAAATAGGCCCTTAAGTGGCGAAAAATTCAGAAAAAATAGAGTTAGGAAACTTGACGTAAAAATTTGAATAAGTTATCTATATTATTTCAAAAATATTTAAGAATAGAATATGTAGCAAATTGAATGTAGTTTCTAAACTACTAGGTTTATTTTAAAAAAAAATCTATTTGGTGAAAATTTAAAATTTCAATGCAGTAGTACTTAAATTTTAGGGAACAAATAAGAAGTAGGTGTTTGTCTAACCACCCTAACCACAATAAAATGATAATATTTTTTTATAATCTATTTTAGATATAAGTAGAGGACTCATGTCCCAATGTGATGCATATTTTTTTGTAATCTTTTTCCAAGTAAATAATTAATTATGATTTTTTTATTATAACTTTTAAAAAATATAAAAACTTGTATGTCTGACCACCTTAACTTGGTCAAAACTTCATGAAATTCTTTTTTTTTAATCCTATAGTATGTGAAGCATAGAAGATTCAAAAAATGTGATACCGTTTGAAAGCTATAGATGTTTTTCCATTAGCCTATCAATCAGGACTTTAGTCGTAATTCAAATAGAAAATGAATAATAATTACTTATTAAATTCAAAGTAAAGCATAATTTATATTGGTGGAAAGCTGAGAATCTCCTTTAAAAACCCTTTTCGTTTCATCAATTTTTGGTAAAAAATAGTCGTTAGTCACATACCCTACACATACCCATCATATCACCACTTTTTGGCCCATCATGATCCTGCACATACCCCAATGTATACCTCTTCTTTCAACTCACCATTCAGAAATGTAGAATTTGCATCCATCTAATATACCTTAAAATCTTTATGTGTTGCAAAATCCAAAAACATTATAATGGATTCCATCCTTTCCACCGGAGAAAATGTCTCCTCAAAGTCTATTCCTTCTACTTGTGATTAGCCCTTACACATAAGTCTATCTTTATTTCTAACAACTTTTCCATCCTCATTTAGTTTGTTTCTAAAAACTAATATAGTTCCTATCACATTGTTTTTTGATGGTCTTGGGACCAATTCCCAAGCCTAATTCTTCTCAATTTGTTACAATTCTTCTTTCATAGCTTTGATCTAATTCCCATCTTTCTATACCTCAATCACTATTTTAGGTTTTACCTCTAAAAGTAAACATAAATTTACGTATTCTTCTGTCATAGCTACTTTTCTCCTTGTCAACACACCTTTTTTGTTATCTCTAATTATTTGATCTTAAAAATGTTTCTTCTACACATACTTAGGAGTCTTCAAGATCTTTTCCATAGCTTCTTCCTCTTCAACTATCATCTTTTTTTTTTCTCTTCATCCTTTTCTTCTTCACTAGAAGGGGATCCGTCAAATTCATATCCTTCTATCATTACTAAACTCTGTAATGGTTCTTCATCCACCTTAACACTTGCACTTCCAACAATATTCTTCCATATTTTACTATAGTATTGACCTAAGCTTTTCTTCTTGTGGAGTATCTAAGGAAGATTCCTTCATCAAATCTTGCATCAAACTTTACTAAGTTTTCTTCATCTCTTCTATATAAAATTTTCTTTCAAAAAATTGAAATTATTTCATAGTAGGAGGTTTTCCATACCATAACTCATAGGGATTATTTGAATTTTTTTCAATATTTTACTATAGCATTGGTAAGCTTTACTTCTTGTAGAGTATCCAAGGAAGATTCCTTCATCAGATCTTGTATCAAACTTTACTAATTTTTCTTCATCTCTTCTATATAGAATTTTCTTCCAAAAACACTATTCAAAGTATTTCACAATAGGAAGTTTTCCATACCATAACGCATAGGGAGTTTTTGAACTGTTCACTCTTTCTTGACCTCTGTTAAGAATGTATATTTTGGTATTAATTTCTCCTCTCCAATAGATATTTGGTATATTTTCTTCCGTCATCATTGTCTTGTACTAGCTTATCAAACTGTTATATTCTTCCGCTCCACAACTTCATTCTGATGAGGAGTTCTAGGAGATAACAAATGCCTCTTTATTCCATGATCTTCACAAAAAATATTAAACTCACTAGAGGTGAACTCACCACCTCTTCCAAACCTTAAGCACTTGATTTTTACATCCATTTCATTCTCAACCATCTAGACTTAAATGCTTTAAACTTATCTAGAGCTTCTAATTTTTCTTTGAGAAATGTCACTCAAGTCATTCTAGAATAATAATCAATCAATAACATGAAATACCTATCACCACATGAGCTTTTTATTCTAGAGTAGGTGAATATTCCTTTTTCTTGAACCTCTTCTTACTTTCCTTTCCCACTTGACATTCTTTGTAGATTACATTGATAGGCTTTGTAATCCTTGGAAAATATCTCACAACACCAATAAAAATAATCTTAACCACGCTATCAAAATTGATGCGACCAATTCTTCTATGCCATAGCCAACTTTCATTGATTTGAGACATAATCCATTTAGCCTACTATCTTTGAGTTCATAGACATTACCTTTTGTCCTTGTTCCAACAACAACCAAAGTACTGGAGCTTCCTTTTTTTATTTGAAAACCACCATCTTGAAACACAAGATTGTATCCTTTTCTACACATTTATCCTAAACTTAGAAGATTATGCTGGAGACCCTTGACATAAAGAACATTATCTATTTTATGCTTTCCATCTGAAAAATTAATTGAACCTTCCACATATCATAGTAGATGTATCATCACCAAAATTAACAAGACCACCATCATATTTTTCAAGCTTAACAAATTTACTCTTATCACCTATCATATGATTTGAGAATCCAGTACCAATTATCCAATAATTTATTTCTTCTCTTGCATGAAAATTAGTCAACATAGTTCCTTCAATATTGTGACATGTTATCGAAGCACTTTCCTTCACACATCTTTCAAGATTAGCAAAATTAATTCCAACTTTTAGAGCCTTGAACAAACATTCATCACTTCCTTCATAAGGATAGTTATATTATTCATTGAATTAGACACACGATTATCTCTTTCAACATACTAACTCTTTTTGAATTTTTTTTCCTTATGATCCTTAGGTTTGTCATTTGTAACTTTGATTGGACATTTAGAAGCATAATGACCTATCTTTCCACAACTGAAAATTTTGAAAGGTAACTTACCTTTGTATTTTCTAGTGCCCTTTTTCAACCTTCTCACAAAATTTTCTTTCCACCTCATCAAGATCATTTGGATCTGATTCATCATTATTTTTGACTTTGCAGATTTTAAAGGTAGTTTCTTAATTTGTAGTATCTTGACCAAACTCTCTCATTTCAAAAGAAGTTAAAGAGCCATATATCTAATCTCTATCTAATAATTATCCAAATTTTGAGCTTCCTTAATAGTAGAAGGGACAAACCACAATAGTGGTTTACAATTGAGATGAGGAAGGAAATTTCTTTTTTTTTTCCTTTTTCCATAGTCGATGGGTTCGGTTGAACTCAATAGTTTGGCCGAACCACATTATATGTTCAACTGAACCCCTTAAAAAAAACAAAAAAAAAACATGAATGTCACTGTCATTTTCACCTTCTATCATTGCTTTCCCTGTGCTTACATGCGAGCGGCGAACCGAACGTGATCTGCAAATGGCAATGACTTCATCTCTTCGGTGAACACAAATTCAACTTCATCTTTCCAAAGTTCATCAACCCAACTTGCATATCGAGCACCAGGTTTGTCAAGTTCGAATTTCGTAGAGTTGAAAATGCATTTGTTTGTTAAATTTTGAAACCCTAAATGCAAAATTTTGCAAATTTGTTGAATGGAAACTACATTTGTTTGAAATTTTCTAAAGTCTTTTCAACATACATTATTTCGATGATACATTTCCACTCTATCAAAAAATTAACATGCCCTGTCTATGCTTGCACATTTTGCATGTACATTTCTACCAGGGCACCTCCAATTTATTTGAGGCATTATATCAAACAATTCATGGTAATTTTTGATGGAGTATAATAGAAATAGTGTTTCCATTGTATGCACCCTATATCAAACAATTCATTAACAAATTTATTTGAGGCATTATGTCAAACAGTTCATGGTAATTTTTGATGGAGTATGATAGAAATAGTGTTTCCATTGTATGTACACTATATCAAACAGTTCATTAACAAATTTATTTGAGGCAGTATATCAAAAACACTATTAGAAATTTATTTGAGGCATTATATAAAAAACAATATTTATATCATACTCTGTCAAAAACACTATTGGAAATTTATTTGAGGCATTATATCAAACAGTTCATTAAACAGTTCATGGTATAAAGTTTAGGGTGCATACAATGGAAACTTGGATAAAATTCTTCATATTTTTCCTTTGAGTCTTATGACATTACTCCAAAAATGGTTGGTGAACTAAATGTATGAATCGAAGAATAAATTTAGAGGAAAGAAACTAGATTGTTTGAATGAAATGTATAATAAAATAGTTCTATTAGGATTAGAAGGAATGAAGGTATTATTAAATTTTCTAGTACAAGACTATTAAATAAATATTACAAAAGCTAATTGACAAAAATGGTACTAATATGCACACATAGCTTGTCCCAACATTATGGGCATATTGTACTAGAATACAAACTCCCATTAGGCTTACTCTTTAGTTTATGAAATGGAGGCCATAATGCCTCTTGAGCTTAAGATTCTATCATTATGTATCTCCCTTAGTGATAGCATTGATGATTACACATATCAAGAACACCAATTACAAGAGTTTGAGACCTTGGATAAACAATAAGTAAACTCATTATACTTGATCTATGTACATATACCAAAGATAATTAATGAAAAAATAAAAATGGTGTTGTCCAATGAGCTTTACCATGAGGGGAACTCATCCTTCATATAAATCTAAATATAATCCAAATTTCATAGAAGTAATTTTTTCGATAAATTTTGACCCAATTGGATTAGTCCTTTTACCATTATTCCCTAGTTCAACACTTGTGCATTTGGTTTTTTCACTCCCAATTGAAAATATATGAAATAACTAGATAATATCATGCATTTTAAATTATACTATTGGTGATCCTATTATATGTGGGAAATGGTGCTTACTCATCACATATTACCTTTCTTATACCCATTTCACCTAATAATATTTATTGTGTTATCCTTTCCATCTAGGGACAATTAGATTTACATATACCTTCACAATCACATCATTATCTATTTACACTTACATGATTATTTGACAAAATGGTCCCTCATAATTGATTATGACATGATAATTATCAAGCCAATTAGATCTATGTTACTTCATCACTTGGATAGGGATTCATTGTTTATGATCCTGACCCACTACATATATATGCTCCTCATCACATTATCTCCCCCATATAGGGGAAAAATCATTTTTAAATGCACCTTCATGACCTTATTTTACACTATTACATTTGCATGAGCTAACTATGTTATTAAGAGTCATCATAACCCATTGAGGAGAATTAGGCATTATACTTATTAGGAAAATATAAAAATATGTCCACTTTACTATATATATATATATATATATATATATATATATATATATATATATATATATATATATATATATATATATATTTAAAACTATTCTTCATATATCTATGTTAAAACTATTAAAAATTAAATTACATAAATCAATTTTAAATTTGTACAAAGGAATAAATGACTTTGACTAAGAGCGAATATTTAAAATATAGCTATCCTCTTTGCAAAATCCAATTTGATTTGAGATATTTATGGAAAAAAAATATGGATGAGCATGAGGTAAGTAAGGAAGAATATCCTTAATTTATATCTTCCCTCATCAAATAATTTCACGTTTAAAGAGTTTCTTAAGGCATATCCAATTATGAAAAACTATTATATACTTGTTATAACTATATTAAAGTATATCATGAATAAATTGAAAGGATAAAGAGTAAATCACTAAAAACACATAAATAAATCATTGAAGTAAATTGATTAATATAAGGAGATTCAAGTGGTTGGATAATTTTTTCCAAGGAGCAGAAGAGGTTAAGAAGGAACCATCAAATAAATATAATATTTTAAATACTTTAAAAGAAAAATACATTTCTCCTTGCTCTAAATTGAAATGGTATTCCTTCTAAGATGATAATAATTGAAAAAGAAGAAAATAATCATTATGAAGATCAAGTAACATTGATAAGTTTTAAGAGATCAAATAAAATATTCAACAACAAAAGAAAAAAGAGAAAATAGTTAATGCTAAAGAAACAACTACAACCAAGCTACTATGTTATAAATTCTCCTCTTATGTAGTCTTCATTTCCCTATAAATTGCACCTCCTTGTACAAATTAGCTATTGATCACATATTAGTGAAACAAATTTAACATTTTGAAATGGTTAAACATTATTATTATTTTTATTTGTATAAGTATAATTATTATGGGTTCATTTCTCCTCTCCTACTCTTCCTAATAAGGTTCTATTTTACAAGCCTCATATAAATGTTAGGGTTCTAACTTCTAAAAATTGAATATAGTGCCACTTAATCTCATTAGACAATGCTCCCCTAGTATTAATGGGGCCAACCTTTTATCTATCAAAATCAACTATGTTTAGTAACATTGAATAAGAATTTGATACCTTTATCATGATACTTGAACTAAGATATCTTGGCTCTAATTTTAGTCATTTTATCTAAAAATTATTGGTGACATATCCATTCATGTTTAGTTTTAATCATTTATTATTTCAATTAATTATTACAAGGAGATTCTTGAAGCTTGTATTCCATCCCCACCATTTTTATTCTAAATATTTGACATTTTCTTTCAACAAAATTACAAATTTTATCGTAGCCAAGGTATGCATGCTTTTCAATTAGAGTATCCTCTAGTAAAAATAGAAACATTAATAGTGTGGTTATCAAAGAGTGTCTAGGGATGCACACATCACTATTATTGATAAATTATAAGATTGTAAGAAATATTTATGGAAGAAATAACTATCTAATAGAGAATATAATGTATTAGTGCATATCTAACTATTACATATTTTAAAAAAAGCCCCTTTAAAATCTATCTTATTTCCATTTAATGAGCCAACTAGGTTCAAAATTATTTTCATCTTACTCCCCCAAAATTCATCACCTTTACAACAAAACTTGATTTCATCTAATTTATCTTATTTGCGCTGATTCTCAAATCATAATAAAATCACCACCTTACAATCTAAGAAAGAAATATTTGGTAACTTATTTATTTTATCTTCATTTAGAAGGGGGTGTGAAGGGGATTTAGAACCTTTTAAAGTTTCTTTCAAAATAACTAGGAAGATTTTATTCATTTCCTTTCTTGTTGCTTTTAGGATTAAAGTGTTATGAATTTTGTGCCTTCATTCCTAAAATTCTTATATCAACTCATTTTAGCAGTTCCATGAATCTTTTTATATGGGAAGGTCAACATACAATAAAATTGAACACTTTCATTTTTTTTTTTTTTTTTTTATTCATGAAATTAGTTCTTTCTGTAGGGAAACTTTTGTCTTTTGAACACCTTACAAAAATATGATAAATGTGTGATTATTTTCCTTTCCATAAATTTTTGATGTGCTTGGATATATAATTGAGACTCATAATTTACAATGATAAAAATTTAGTATATATGAAAGAAATATTTTTGAGACATCAAACTACCATTCTACATAACTCTCACATGGAAATAAGAATATTATTGTATTTTAACTAAAGAAATTGTGTGTACTCTTTTGAAAATTACTAATTAATTTTTAATTATATACTTATAATTTAAAATAAGAGCATCCTTTGTAACATGGAATAGATAGAGTTAATTTTAATGAAATAAAATATATGTTTTATATTAAGAAAAATTACAAATACTTATGGAACTCATACATCAGAGAAATTGACTAATATGTAACTTAATATGAGAATTAAGATGCTCGAATAATTTATATACCTTCTTTCAATAATTAACATTAGAAATTAATGCTTGGTTCTGTGTATACCCTCCCAATGGTCTTGGAATGGATGCATTTAGATGGAGAAGGATTTCCAAAGGCTCATGGTACTTGTGGACCCCTTAAAGGAATGATATATAACACATGAACTTTATTTATCAATTTTTTTTTTTAGTTGGCTTCTAGTATAAATGTTATCTATACTTGGTGTGATTCTTAGTTAAAGAAACTCTCAATCTTCCATTGTTTGATTTCTAGTGTGATTACACTTTAAATATGCTTTCCTTATTTGTATTAATTCCTAATTTTAATTATTCAAGAAGGTTTGTTTCATAAGAAGAGACCTATGTTCAAATATTCCAAGGCATGTTATTATCAAAATGCATGACACTTCTTCACATCTCTACCAAGTTCTAAACAGATATAGATCTTCCATTTCCATGGAGGAGGTTGATGATTTAAAAAGAAAATATCATGCCATTTATTTCATGAGAATTCATGTTTGCATTCATGATTTGCAACTTCCATGATCTTCATCCAAAAAGAAATTATGTTGTCGTTATGTGCCTGATATTAAAACAAATCAAAACCTTCATTTGAGCATGATCGCCAACACAAAGGTAAACGAGTGGAAACAAAAGAAAGCTCGGTTAATGGCTTTCAACATGTTGGTGGAAAATCTGCATCTTTTTGAAAGTGGCTTCCTAGCTTATCAGTCTTATGTTTAGTCAGGTTTTGTAATCTTCACTGTGTTATGTATTCGGGTCACGAGTATATCTAGTATGATGTCTTCTTTTGGGTATTTTGGGTGGATAAGGGAATGCACATATGTACTGATGTATTCAACCAATGTGCTTTTGTAACATTGTAATAAGAAAATTGGTCATTTGTACTAGGACCTCACTGGTCTTTTTGATATTTTGTAAAAGTTGTTACTTTCGAACTGCAATTTGGGGTTTTCTTCTTTGCTTCTTTCCCGCAATTATGTCGCTTAGACCAGCTATATGTAAAATATTATATATAAATAAAATTATAAGTGGTCTCCAGTTTTCTTAAAAAAAGTTCTTGTAAATGTCCACATCTTTTTCCTTGTCCACGGTTGTTATTTCTTAAAAGATTTCTTATGATTTTCATAATGTTGGTCAATATTTTCTTTGTAAATATTCTATAGTCATGCTCTTAAATGTCACTTAAGAATATATGTCATCAGAGTTCCTCTTATAAGCTATAATAATAATACTATGCATTTAGAACATCTTAGGCCTCCTTGAAGTATTCAACAAATGACAAATAACTACCAGCGAAGTGAGATGCCTCATTTCCTAATATGAGGAAAAATAATAAATCCAAATATTGGGATACCAAGGGCTGGCCACCTTTTAATACTTGGCTAATTTTATCATCTATTGAGGAGTGGATCCCAACAACAATTGTGCTTAGTGCTTACAATTACTAATCCAAGGAATACCTATTCATTTTTTCTTTATTGTACATGCCTAATGACTCATCATCTCAAGTTAAATTGTGGGAATGGATTTTTATGCCCTCCCTATGACTAAATGACTACAAGGAGGTGAATATGATATGGTGGAAAAAAACAAGATACAAGTTGGTTTAGTTCTCATAAACTCTCTAAAAATAATTGAATTCCTACATCCTAACTAGAAATACCATGAGGGGTTTAGATCCCATTTTAGGAAAAAAATATTCTTATATTGATCACTAGTTAACTTGGGACCAACTAAAGAGAGATGGTGAACTAAAGGGAAACTTAGTTGTATTGATAGATTAAAACTTAGTTATTTCTCTCCATTGTCCCCTCTCCACAAAACACCCTTATTTAAGTAGATTCTATTAAACCTATATCACATATCACCTCCCAATTCTTTAAAATTTTCAAACTTCTTATTCCTCATGCACCTAATAATCTATCCTTCAAGCTCAACACTTCCCACCTCAATCAAATTAGTCATCTTGCTTCCCTAATATCCCGCTTTGGTT
>VDFB02358134.1:202834130-202865594 GCA_007258455.2 Sequoia sempervirens
CTGGTGAAAGAATCAAGTCAGATCATTCCGACTTGAAAAGTTATTCAAGGTTCCAATTTACGTTTTTGCCACGAAAAACCTTCCGAGCTCAGTTTGAGGCACCAAACGATCCCGGATGGGCCTGAAAATTTGCGAAAATGCCAAAGTAGTCCGCTGAAGGCCTACTTTGCGGAAAATCGTCTTTTCGAGACCTTTCCGAAAAGGTATTATCATTGAAGATCCAACGGTCGGATTAAAAGTTATGGCTGCCGGAAGTTGGTGCATATTTTAGAAATGTGCTAATTTTCAACTGTGAATTTAAACTTGAATTTCAAATTGTAATTTTGGCCAAACCGTCAAAAATCTTATCTCGAAGGTTGTTTTTGGTTCCAAACCGAAATGGGTCTATTGAGGGGCTTGTTTCTGATTTTTGGGTAACTTTTTGGGAAAAGAAGTTCGCATGCTGTGAAAGGGGATCTGGGTAATTTTCTGTAAGTGGGTAATTTGCATGTAATACAGAGCTTGGGGATTTGAGATCCTCTGCATGTAAGAAGTTCAATATTTATGAATAAAATATTATTCTCTATTTGGTGAGTGTATTTCTGTGTCTTGGGTTTGCTCCCTCGTCAGTGTGAGATTTGAGCCTGAAACAAGTCTCACACTTGCAACTTTTTTCTTTTATTTATATTGCTTTATGATTTAAATCTGTATGCAAATGTTTCATAATTAGATAATACTTAATTTCTTTAACGAAAAAATCTAGATTTGTCTAAGTTTATTTCATTCAGTATTTAGGACTTATTAATAATTGTTTAATCTAACTACAAACAACTAAAACTTACAGTGCATCCATACACAAACACATATTAACATATTAACATACATATATATTTTTTTTATGACATAATCCTTGAATCTCTTTTAAATGCAAGTGTTAGTTTTTTATCATCTTCCATAGATTTCCAAATAAAGTATTTGCATTTTCCTATCGAAATAATAACTCATTCCTCTTGACACTGTCGAGTGGTCCACTGAATTACAGTAACAGTACGTCATTGAATGAGTTAAATGCAAGGGTCCCACAATTCATTATAGCAAACAATTTTGAATAGAAACCATTCAAACGACCAGTATTAGAAGCTAGAAATGGCACATGAAAAACCACTACTGCCAATTGTTTAATGGCGGTATCATGCTGGGTGGCAGTGTGTAAGCTAAAGTCCATCTCTCTTCAAATACAAAGGAAAAAACGGGGTGTAAGTTCAGCTTTCCCAGCTATCAATTTGAGCCGTTCATTCAATATAAACAATTTAAAATAGATTTGTCACAGTCGACAACAGAGTTAAGTAACGTTCTCATCCATTATCTGGAAGCGTGCCACTTTGTTTGACAAACAGTCCTGACTATCAAATCAAGAATATTAAACGACCAGTAGAAAAAAACCATGGATTGGTATGAGAAAAGTGAAAGGAAAAAAGCCAGACGCAAGGTGGGCATTAATGGTTTACTATAAAGATGGGTATGTATTTCCTGGCAATTGACTTAAGTCAAATTTTTAATCGATTATCGCTTTGTATGTTAAATATCCCTTTTTCTTGCACTTCTCTGCAATTGTTGGAAAATGAGTTATAATGATTTCAAAATGGATTGATGGGTACGTGAGTCAGTCATATCAGCAGCCCTTGATTCGTTTGACCATAGATCTCACAAATTATAATGAAATGTTGAGCTTGTCAGGGTGACTCTTCTCAAACATCAACTGGTACAATGGCCAGTAGCCCTTCTGATGTGGTGCTGATGCTCCAGTAATTTCTATGGATTATTCAAAGGTGGATTATAATATGATGAATAAATATAGTGTTAGATTAGAAGTTGTCTTTTAGTTAGATCATTATGAGCGAAGGATTCAGTCTGTCAAAATCATTTAAGAGTCAATATATTTATATCTTTGTTTCCTTAAGTGAATTATAATGGATAAGTATATTTTGAAACCAGAAGTTGTCTTTTAGTTAGATCATTATGAATGAGGGATTGGACATATCAAAATCATTGACGTATATGATATTTGTATCACTACTTTTTAAAGTGGATAATAATATGATGAGAAAGTCTACAATCAAATTAGAAGTTACCGTTAAGCTAAGTTGTAAGCTAAGTTGTCATGAGTAAGGAATCCAATCTGTCAAATTCATCGAATTGTGATCTAATTGCACTTATAAAATATCTCAATCTTAATAGATAACATAATAGAAAACATATTATTATCCTCACACATTGGACTATATATTTTCATACAATTTAAACTTTTAAAATGATGCAACGTCCTAATTTATTTGTTTATATTAGAAAAATATATAGCTTATATTATTCATTAAAGGAAAAATTATAATATAGAATAAGATTTTATATAAGAACTTAGTTTAAAAAAAATTGGTTAAGTTTCTATTTAGATTAGTGATTCTATCATTCTTATAATTTTATACTTATTTCTAAAACCTTTTTAAGTTAATGGTCTTATCACTTTTATTATTTTTTCTTATTTCAATGTAAATGTATAGTAAATTTTGTTGTTTAGTTGTTTATATATTTTAGAAGTAAAATTCAAAGGGAAATATTAAAAGAGGAGGGAATAAATTTGTATAGCCATGTGATAATTATTTATTATGCAGCATGGTTGTAGTTGTTTCACTATGTTTTAGAAGATTTCACAATACTTGTAATGATGAAATTGTTAGAACATCTAGATATACTAAGAGGTGAGTGAGGGGTGAATCAGTATATCCCACAAATCAATTCAATTTCAACTTATTTATCAAAACCTAAAACTGCCTTAATCAGATAACACATTCAAGCCAAGAACACATAACCATAACACTAGATTTACATGGAAAACCCAACAAGGGAAAAACCACAATGATAAAATTTGTTTGGAGCTAGTGTCCAAATCTAGCCTCACAAATGAATCTATAGTTACAACAAATTTAAGGTCTTTAACCTAAGGAAGTTTACAACTCTCTACTCACTTACAGACTGAGGTTGTAACCTCAAAATACAACTCTTTGAAGAGTGAGATGACAAATCACAACCAAAAAAAATTTGTTGCCTTTGACTCACTACCTTCACCACATTTACACAACTCTACCTTTGGCTCACTGCCTCCAAGATGCATCAAACACTTTTTTGTAAATCTACACCTTTCTCTACCTTCAACACATTGCTATTAGAAAATTACATTGATCACACATTGAACACCTGTACCACATTATCACGCACTTGATCTTATATTTATACGATCCGCAAGCATCAAAAATTTTCTCCTTATCAACCATCATGAAATGCATGAACATTAAACATGCAATCACCATATTGAGTTGGCTCGAAAACATCCACAAGAAAAAGAAATCCAATGTGGTCCAAGCCAAGAGATAAGCAGGACCTAATTCAAATATGTATGCATTCTCATGCTGGTGCATTCCATATAAACTTGGTGTAAACAAATTAGAATACTAAGTCAGCCCAAAAAACACTCAACCCTCAAAATATTAACTCTAGACCACAAGCAGTGCTAGAGAAGCAAGTTAGCATCACATAGATTACATCACAAACATCAAATGATATTAACAAATATTTTCATGCCCTTCTTTCATAACTTCATGCATCAATATGTTGGTGCAAGCAAACAAACACAAAACCAGTATCTATTGCAAACCCATACAACACAACCTTGAGATATAACTTTGACAACTCAACGTATAGTATAGTTCTGCAATTGAAACTCGAGGAGAGACAATAGATAGACATGATAAACTCTTCCTCCAAATTGCAAGACAACTACTATAGATAAATATAGAGCATTTCTTAAAACTTCCATGATTGCAACAATATATTTTTCGCTCTACTTACTCAAGAAAATTCTACGGTAACATATATTAACTGAGAACTAGAACACACATGCTCCACACTTGATTCTATGTAACCGTCAAACCACAAGAAAAAATCATAAAATGTGAAGGAATGCATAGCATTCTTCAGAGCCTTTTCATTGCACCTTCTTGAGACACCGAATGCAAGAGATTCTTTTATACATTTTACATCAATGGATAGTAAATGTAACATGCACATGAGCCATAAAAAATATAGGACAATTTTTGAAGCAACTCATGATGTTCAACAACATTCATAATACTTTTGATCAACATCCTAACTGTAGCATTTGCAACCATCCATACACTACCACTTTGCTAACAATAGATACAACATCATCAACAACCTCCATATTGATTGAAATCAATGAAAACCAATAAAATCCCTACTATTGACATCAATGACAACAATTGCAGCATACTTACAATAATCTCCACCTTTGGAATTGATGGCAATATCAATGAGAGAAACACCAACAAGATATGCAATATATCCCCCTTTCTCTCTCTTTGTTTTATCTATCCCCCTTTGACATTAAGGACAAAGGGCTAATGCTTTTCAACTGAGCTTGATGCAATGTACAAGCTCCCCATATCTACATAAACTTCAACATTCTTCTACTTTCTCCCTCTAAGAGGTAGTCTTCATCAGTCCAAGAATAGACATTTGTCTTCAATTGTTCCCCATGGACAGATGAACCAACTATGCATCTAGTTAGAAGGAGGGGCAACAACTCCTAGCTTCTATATGAGATACTCAAAAGTATCCTATGAAAGTGCCTTTGTGAAGATGTCTGCAATTTGAACTCCTTTGTAGGCACATACTCAATCTTACTTCCTAATTAGTATCTTTCTCTCTTAAGAATTGATATTTGATAGATATACTCTTGGATCTAGCATGCATCACTAGATTCTTTTAAATATTGATGGTGCTTGTGTTATCACACATAATTGGAATGGACTCGTCATACATCACCTTGATGTGGACTTCAAACTTTGCTTCATCCACAACACTTAAGTACAACAAGATGTTGCAACAATATATTCTACTTCTATTGTTGATAAGAACATTGAGTCTTGCTTCTTACTAAACCAAGAGACCAATCTACCTCCTAGAAAGAAAGCTCCATTGCTGGTACTTCTTCTTTCATCAAAACTACCATCCCAATCAACATCATTATATAAACTCGAAGAAAAGTCATTACCCTTTTGATACCACAATCCATAGTTTGGAGTGCTCTTTAAATATCTAAAAATCCTCTTGACAACCTTTACATGAGTTTCTTTTGGATCATATTGAAATCTTGCAACCAAGAAAACAACTTGCATTATATCAAGCCTTGAGGTAGTTAAGTATAGTAGGCCTTCAATCATGAACCTATACAGCCTTTATGATCAACCTTAAAATGACACATCATCATCACTCAAATGGAAACTAGTTACCATTAGAGTACTCGTTGGTTTACAAGCTTCCATACCAAACTTCTTCAACATTTCCTTAACATACTTTGCTTGAGAGATAAAGATACCCTTATTTGATTATGAAATTTGAAATCCAAGAAAGAATGAAAACTCACTTAACATAGAAGTTTTGTATTCCTTCTACATTTCTTCATCAAACCTCTTACACATCTCATCATTTCCTCCAAAGACTATGTCATCAACATACACCACAACAATTAGAATCTTTTCTTCCTCTACTTTTATGTACAAATTGTTGTCTATGGTAAATTTCTTGAATCCTTCCTAAATAAGGTGATAGGACCTTTGAAAAAAATTATGGTTCTTGGTCTAAGTTCCCTTCAAAACTTTTGAATGAGGTGTATGGGTTATGGTTTATTGAAACAATGTTTAGGGTTTACCTTGGCTTGTAAAATCCTATAAAAAACTTATCTTTTAAATTTGTCCTTTGTTCTATTTCCACATTGACCTTTCATTGTTCGTGTCTAGTTGGTTAAGTTACAACTTGAGTCTTTATGATCATGCATTGACCAACCGCTTTTACCTTGTGATACCGATTAATCCATTGGTGTGAAAGTCCTATAAATTTTTCATTATTTGAGTCTTGATGTATGTTTGGTTGAGTCCCTTTCAAAATTTTCCATTTTAATGAAATATTTGGTTGATATCCTAAGTTTGAGCTATGCATATGTTATTTTATCAAAATGTCATTCATCTACGTTACCTAGGAAATGTCCCCATGCTTGAAACAACTTAATATGCATGTGAAAAATACCTCACTTAATTTTCTCCATCCCCGCTTAGCTTTGACCACATGGAAAAGTCTTATTGCATCGCTTACCTCCTTCACGTCGCTCTTTCTTCATTCCCCACTAGTCCATTTTGTGTGCTATGTGATAACACCATTGATCTATATCCCGAGGATAGGTGTCACAATCCTATGTCATCACTTAACCTCTTCACATCACATTTTCCATTGTTGAGTTCCTACTGCTAAATGTGTTGTGTGTGGTCGTTGGTGATTGAAATATTTGGTCAAATCTTGTTTCATTGCATGCTTCTTTTGCATTGTGTTTATGAAATGAATAGTATATATCCAAAACACAATGTGTGATGAGAAAAAAGGAAGGGATAAAAGAATATGCCCAAGGAATATTCCAGATAGGTTTCTTTTCCTCATTGCATTGTGAGGTCTCTTCTCACTGTAATTTGTATTCCCTAGAGGATAGAGGAAAGTGTGATATGTGCTAATATTTTCAAATTTTGACATGTGTCATAATCCTTCTTCATCACACAATCTTAGTGCATCACAAATGTGAATGAAGGGGAATTATGAAGAAATGTGATGTGCAATGAATGAAGGAAGGAAAAGGCATATACCATGGAAATATTCTATGCCAAGTGTCGACATCTTAGCTCATCACATTGATCTTTTGTATCAAAAATTCAACTCATTGAGCATGAAACCAAAATGAAATATGTGGTGATCATGAAAGGAATTTGGTGTCAAGGTTTTAAAAGGAAATGGAGGACACGTGACAATTTCTCAACTCATTGCGAGACTCTTTCACATCATATTTTATGGAGGTAGCCTTTAAAAAAGAGAGAGATATGATTTGAATGCATGATGACCATTGATTTTTTTTAAACCAATTTGATCGATTGTCATAATCCAAATAAGAATGGATAATTGATAGATTAGTTTGTTCACTTATGTGAGTTGTCTCCGAATAATTAATGTTGTTTCTATTGAATCTAAAGGCCATAAAGTTGAGAATTACTTTGTTTTTTTCCATATTTTCCAAAGTCTTTAAACATTCCAATGAAAGGATCTCCAAGTGAAAAAATTTAGGTGAAGAATAGTAAGGGTTTTCCTAGGTGAGCGTAATTTTCCATCCTTCTATGAAAACATTTAGTTAAGTAAAAAGGAAAAATGGTTATAGATGTATATGGTGTGAATTGAGGTTGCTAGGGTTTTCTATGCTGAAACTTCAAAAGGAAATCATTAGGCCCTAGGTTTATTTGAAGATAAATTTATAAATTTCTATGTAATTTGAACTAAGATTCTATAAAATCTTGGTAGGGTATTAAGCTGTTGTAAAACCCTAGTATCTAAATTGAAAATTATAACTTGCCTTAGTTTGTCAAATTTTGTAAAAGGAGTCAAGTTAGTGTTTCATCAAAGTCCAAGCCTAAAACCAAGGAGACTAAGCCTAAAGCAAAGGGGGTTAAGGGTATGTGCAGGATCATGATGGGCCAAAAAGTGGCGATATGTAAGTGATATGATGGCCCATGTGGCTGACGACTTTTTTTTAACCCAAAATTGATGAAACGAAAAGGGTTTTTAAAGGAGATTCTCAAATTTCCACCAATATAAATTATGCTTTACTTTGAATATAATAAATAATTATTATTAAATTTCTATTTGAATTATTACTAAACTCTTGATTGATAGGTTGATTGAAAAACATCTATAGCTTTCAAATGGTGTCACATTTTCTGAATCTGAAACATGCATCACATTCTATGCTTTGCATACTATAGGATTAAAATAAATAAATTTCATGAAGTTTTGACCAAGTTAAGGTGGTTAGACATACGAGTTTTTATATTTTTTAAAAGTTGTAATAAAAAAAATCATAATTAATTAAATTTACTTGAAAAAAAAACTCGTCCACCTTCACATTGTTCTTTCTTCATTCCCCACTAGTCCATTTTGTGTGCTATGTGATAACACCATTGATCTATATCCCGAGGATAGGTGTCACAATCCTATGTCATCGCTTAACCTCTTCACATCACATTTTCCATTGTTGAGTGCCTACTACTAAATGTGTTGCGTGTGGTCATTGGTGATTGAAATATTTGGTCAAATCTTGTTTCATTACATGCTTCTTTTGCATTGTGTTTATGAAATGAATAGTATATATCCAAAACACAATGTGTGATGAGAAAAAGGAAGGAAGGGATAAAAGAATATATGCTCAAGGAATATTCCAGATAGGTTTCTTTTCCTCATTGCATTGTGAGGTCTCTTCTCACCGTAATTTGTATTCCCTAGAGGATAGAGGAAAGTGTGACATGTGCTAAGATTTTCAAATTTTGACATGTGTCATAATCCTTCTTCATCACACAATCTTAGTGCATCACAAAGGTGAATGAAGGGGAATTATGAAGAAATGCAATGTGCAATGAATGAAGGAAGGAAAAGGCATACCATGGAAATATTCTATGCCAAGTGTCGACATCTTAGCTCATCACATTGATCTTTTGTATCAAAAATTCAACTCATTGAGCATGAAACCAAAATGCAATATGTGGTGATCATGAAAAGAATTTGGCGTCAAGGTTTTAAAAGGAAATGGAGGACACGTGACAATTTCTCAACTCATTGTGAGACTCTTTCACATCATATTTTATGGAGGTAGCCTTTAAAAAAGAGAGTGCTTTGAATGCATGATGACCATTGATCTTTTTTTATACCAATTTGATTGATTTTCATAATCCAAATAAGAATGGATAATTGATAGATTAGTTTGTTCACTCATTTGAGTTGTCTCCCTACAATTAATGTTGTTTCTATTGAATCTAAAGGCCATAAAGTTGAGAATTACTTTGTTGTTTTCCATATTTTCCAAAGTCTTTAAACATTCAAATGAAAGGATCTCCAAGTGAAAATTTTTAGGTGAAGAATAGTTAGGGTTTTCCTAGGTGAGTGTAATTTTCCATCCTTCTATGAAAAAATTTAGTTAAGTAAAAAGGAAAAAGGGTTATAGATGTATATGGTGTGAATTGGGGTTGCTAGGGTTTTATATGTTGGAACTTCAAAAGGAAATCATTAGGCCCTAGGTTTATTTGAAAATAAATTTATAAAGTTCTATGTAATTTGAACTAAGATTCTATAAAATCTTGGTAGGGTATTAAGTTGTTGTAAAACCCTAGTATCTAAATTGAAAATTATAACTTGCCTTAGTTTGTCAAATTCTATAAAATGAGTCAAGTTAGTGTTTCATCAAATTCCATGCCTAAAGCCAAGGAGAATAAGCCTAAAACAAAGGGGGTTAAGGGTATGTGCAAGATCATGATGGGCCAAAAAGTGGCGATATATAAGTTATATGATGGCCCATGTGGCTGACGAATTTTTTTTAACCCAAAATTGATGAAATGAAAATGGTTTTTAAAGGAGATTCTTAACTTTCCACCAATATAAATTATTCTTTACTTTGAATATAATAAATAATTAATATTAATTTTCTATTTGAATTACGACTAAACTCATGATTGATAGGTTGATTGAAAAACATCTATAGCTTTCAAATGGTGTCACATTTTATGAATCTGAAACATGCATCACATGCTTTGCATACTATAGGATTAAAAAAAAAATTCATGAAGTTTTGACCAAGTTAAGGTGGTTAGACATACAAGTTTTTATATTTTTTAAAAGTTGTAATAAAAAAATAATAATTAATTAAATTTACTTGAAAAAAAATTACAAAAAAATATGCATTACATCAGGACATGAGTCATCTACTTATATCTAAAATCTTATAAAAAATTATTATCATTTTATTGTGGTTAGAGTGGTTAGACAGACACCTACTTCTTATTTTTTGAACCCTGAAATTTAAGTACTTCTGCATTGAAATTTCAAATTTTCACCAAATAGATTTATTTATTTATTTTTAAATAAAGCTAGTAGTTTAGAAACTACATTCAATTTGCTATAAATTCTATTCTTACATATTTTTGAAATAATATAAATAACTTATTCAAATTTTTACATCAAGTTGCCTAACTCTAATTTTTTTGAATTTTATTGCCACTTAAGGGCATGTTTTTTCTATGATGATCCTACACATACCCTTAAGATGGAATTTTTTATATTCATGGAAGATGAGCTTATGAAATTATTCTTGGGATCTAAAGTGGTTGGAAAAAGGGCTAATAGAGAGGGTATTTTGTCTGATCATTTGTAGGATTCTGAAAAGCATATTGGAGATATAATAGTGCCTCAATGTGGATGGGAATCATTTCAATATGCATACAAAAGGTCAAATTACCCTCATCCATCCAATAATTTATGGACATGTGATCTAGGAAAACTCATTGTGTCAAATTTTTTTGTGTATTTTAATTAAAATAAAAGTAGTTGCAAAATGTTGACCCTGATGCGAGAATGATCAGGAGAAAAAAGGGTACTCCATTGATGGATATCAATAGAAGTTAGATTGTGAGAAAATTTAGGTTAAAACCCTCTATCATGGTGTCTATCCACTTCAATTCATTGTGCCAAGAGTATGAAAGAGACAATTATGGATAAAAAAAATTATGTATTTCCAAGGCATAGAAGAAAGGATATGGGGAAGAAAGGAGTGAGGTTTACCCCAAAGGAATTTGAGCCTTTTAATTGTGATGAGTTTGAGGATTACTTCAAGAATACATTCTTTGGCTTGAGCCAAGTATTGGGGAGAACTTATGATCTAAGAATGCATGTTTCTTTGATGATGATGGTGATGGATATCTAGGATAAATACTCTAATCGGGGTTTTGATTATGCTTCTTATTTTGCTAAACAAATCTATAAGCAATTAAAGGATTTGAAGGAATCAAATGCTCCATTAAATTTCACACACTGCTATATTTTGATACACATGTTTCTATGGAGTGGTGAGAAGGCATGTTCCCAATTTATGGACCTAAGGAAAAAAGATGAACAAGGTAATGTTTTTCCTATGTAGCTATGGACACATATTTGGGATCAGAACTTCCTTGATTCCAATTACACATATTTTTGTAATGGATTAGTATATAGTATTTTGGATAATTTGGGATGCAAACCAATCTACATAATTTCAAGAGTTATCAAGGATATTTTGAGACCCTTGTAGTTTAAATATAACATCAAGTTGGATCATAATTGGGGAGATTGATACTTGCAGACTATCTGCATGGTTTTTAGGGTTTATGGTTCTTTGGTGCGGCCACACTACTTGCCAATCTATGTATATGATAAACTTGCATTCATGGAGATTTTGTGGCAACTTGATGCTATGTACAAGGAGAACTTTAGGGTCGTGCCAAGAAAGGATCATTCATCCTAGGAAAAATTTCGTTTTCTCATTTTAGAGTTACATCCAAGGAGGGTCTAGAAAATTTTGATGATATGTTGAGGGCCTATCGAATGAAAGTTCAGAGGGTCAGGAATTGTGACCCAAAAGGATTGATTAAGAGAGAAAGGAGGAGTAGAAGTAGATATGGATTCCAACATCAATTCTTATACACTAAGGATGTGATTAGAAATTTAACATTTGATACAGAGGTTAATGAGAGAAAACACACATGGTTATATATCAATAAGGTTGAGGAGGCTATATTTAAGGTAAATCCACTATAGGTGAGCCCATACGATCAAAGTCAAGTTCCCTTTCAAAAGGCCATGAAGATGTTGGAGGAATACAAAAGTGACACATTCATGAATATGATAAGAGTGGCAAAAGAGACAAAAAAAGGGAGGGGCCTATGGCTATAATTCAAAGTAGGTATGCCCAATCTATTGCTCAGGGTCCTTCTATTCAACCCATGGAAATTGAAGAAGTGTCAGTGGCTCAATCTCTTGTTGAGTATTCTACTAAGACAGGGGGAGAGCATACTATGGAAGAACAATTTGTTGAGAATGTTCCTAGTTAAAAAGAGGTGCATTAGATATTTCCTTCTCCCCAAATAAATGATGTGGTGTATTCTTTTGTTCCTACCAAAAAAATTGTGACAAATACATATGATGCAGACAATATTATTGATGAAGATATCAGGCTAAAAGCATGTGAAGAGTTTATGGATGATGATTCCTTTGTTCAAACAAAGGAGTTTAAAGAATATGTGATTAAGGTAAAAGGTAAAGATTTCATGGACAAGATTGAAAAATCAAAGGAAGGATTTGATCCTTCATTACATGAAGAGATTGAGATGAAAGAAGAAGAGAAGATAGAGAAGGAGATTGCAGAAATTTCCCCTACTGATGGTAGGTTATTGGTCAAGAAAAGTGGAATTCTTTTGTTGCCTGGTTGGGACTTGTCTTCTGCAATTGCTTTGGACACAATTAGAAATGATGTTGAGGTAATCATATTAGAAGAACAATATGATAATAAATTCTTTGGTTCTGACTTTATCCCAAGGTTGCACACATTAACAATTTGGGCTATGGGAGAAAATACAAGATAACCAAGGGTAATTAGGTTAGTTGGTGAAATAATTGGTGAATTTGTTGTGAAAAGAGCATCTGATATCACCCCAAATAGGTAACAAAGTTTATTGTACATTCTTCTATACTAAGTGTAGATACTGTTGAGATTGTTCAAGTAAGGTATGATCAGTTTCTAAATAAGTTTAATAGACTTTAGGAAGAATACAAGAAGATGAAGGCCAGTTCTTCCTAGGAGAAACTTGCAGCACCAAAGATGAAAGCCCTTCCACCTCCCACCTCCACACAAGAATTCTTCACACAATATAGAGAGACATTATCTCCTAGAATTAAGAGATTAAAGGAAGAGTTGGATATGGTAAGAGAGAATGAGAATAAATCCAAGGAGGAAACCAAAAAGGTGGTGACTAACATCATTGACGATGTCTTGGGCATAGAATTACTTTTATACTTTATAAGTTGTACAATGTGTGGAATGTATACAAAAATGTTCATGAAGCTTATAAGAAACATTCTAAAATTTGAGAAATTTTTCTGAATGTGTGGAGAAAATGGAGCACAATGGTGGATGACTTGAAAGAAATTATGAAGAGTATGGAGAATGATCTAGAGGCATCAACTAACTTGCCCCAACTACTCCAAAAAATTGGATTATTGGGAGATATTTTAGCCTTCCAAAGCAAGGTGGATATGCATTTCATCAGTAAGTTGAAAATATTCAGGGATATGGAGACAAAAGGAGGGCCTCAAATTCTAGATGAGGCAAGTGATCACAAGGAATTCTTGAATTGGAAAGAAGAGCTTGGGAGAATTGTACCTTCATTATCTGATTTTATTTACTTCCCAGGAAAGGTTGACTATGCATTGTTTAATAGTTCCTTAGATGATTTGTTTAAAATGGACCTTAGATGATTTGTTTAAAATGGAGGCTAATTTGGACACATTTGCAAGAGAAGCCAAATCAATAATAGATACAATGTACAATGTGCACAATTTAAAGGTGCAAAAGCTACTTGCAATCCAGTGGCCAATGGAGGAGGAGTACAACACATGGCTTGAAAAGTTCATAGATTAAGCCTTTGATATGAAAAATGGTTTAAGAAATTGTCTCCTCATGGGTTTGAAATTTTTTTGTCCATATGTGGTGATGCGGAAGTGTCTCTTTGTCTTTTTCTATTTTCTTCTTTATGTCCTAATGTTTTGGAAGGGAAAGGAAGATGAAGATAAAGGAATGTTCAGTACAAAGTACAACTATCTTCTTCTACATGTGATTTTTGGACAGCATGGGAATATTCTTCAACAACTTGAAAAGTGAATTTTTTCCTATATGAGATATTCCACCACGGACAATTAAATTCCTTTTTGTTTTCTAACTAAATGTCAAATGAAAAAGTGACATGTGTACTTGGCCCGAAGCTTGTTGCTAACTTGTCTTATAAAAGGGAATTCAAGGTCATTTACATGGATATTTTGGAGAAATTTTGTAGTTTAAAGCACATAGAATAGAGTTTAATTAATTTTCTAGGTTGTTAAGTCTGAGTCTTTTGTAATTTGAAAGTTTTTCTTAATTGTACCAACATTTTTTGAAATACAATGGCATAAATTTTTGGCCAATTGTCTCCCAATGTATATATTATACAAGTTATGAATGAAAATGATCAAATATCTTTCATCTCATTATCATTGTCTTTCCTTTAATGTATATTCTTGTTTTATCTCTTGTTCAAGGAATGAGTTAAATGCTTAAATATGAGCATAGATTTATATAAGATAATGTAGGGATTTTGAAGTAGAATTGGTTAGATATTGTAGAGTGCAGAGGTGTAATGCATTTCTATAAAGCTCTATAATTATTGGGTGAAATATTGTTTAGTAGCTTCAATTATTTATGTTCTAACTCCATGCTCTAGGTTAAGGCACTAATCATTTGAATTTGAGTCTAAGTTACAACTCTAGCGTCATTCAATCAAAGAACACTCACAATTTATAAATTTTTATTTCAATTATTGTGTTTTCTTGAAGTTTCATGTATCTTCTTTCTCTCTCACTATAAATTGTTTAAATTCTTTAAAATATTTTCTAGATTATGAGGTTTTCATAATCCTCAAGAAAATTTGTAGAGAACAAATATGCTAATTACAATTTATGGGATAATTTGTCACAAGAGGTCTTAAGAACATTGTAAGGGATCACCCTCCTGGGTTCTACAAAGCCTAAAGTGTAGAGGGAAAGTTATAAATTAACTTTTAATTTTTTGTTGGTCAATCCCTCCAAATAACTAACCATTGGAAATGGAAAATCCATAGGTTATTTGTGAGATCTAGTTGGGAATTAAAAACAACCAACAAATTGGAAACTCTATTGGGGAATTAGCTTGTTAAATCTCTAGTACAAATCAATTTCCCTATATTCTAAGAAATTCAAACTTATATGTCTTAAGTTCTTCAAATTTTGTCATCATTTGTTAGTCTAAAGTCTTTTATTCAATTTTTTTAATCATATTTTCATATTTGTGTGAATTGCTTTGTAATTCGCCATTGGTTTAGTCCATTTTCTCTTCGTATTTGCAAAATTTCTCAAAATAATTATGAAATATTTTCAAATTCCCATTATTTGGGTGGCGACTCTGAGTCTCCCATGCCAATGCACTAAGAATTGCAAAGAAATTGAGAAGAAAAGAGAGGTGATAAGTTGCATAAATTATGAGAGGAAATAGAAATCATCTCAAGAAGCATCTTGAGCAGAGGTTGGAAGGAGAATTTCCTCAGAACACCAAGAAATCCTAGAAACAAAATAGTATAGATACAAGTAAGTGTGTTACTCCTATTTTAGGATCTAGACATTTGCATGAAAATAGTGGTGATAATCCACAAGGAATGTATGATTTTTGAATGCCTCCTGTAAATAAGAAGTTGATTCTAATAGAACTTGTCGAGGGAGAGTGAGCCCACTTAGACCCTTTGGCTTCGAAAAAAGTACAATAGGGGAAATTTTGGGAGTGTGACTTTGATGCTAAATTAGCATCTAGGAGGTTGAATCCTAGAGCTTCTTCTAATCCTAATTCACCAAGGCATGATATGTTTGAAGATCCTCATAGTAGATCCCCTACTCCTATTATTCATGTGGATACTTCAAGTCTTGTGGATAATACTCTTGAACATTCAGATTTTGATATCACTTTACCAAGTTAGGATGAGTTGTTGCAAGGTATTGTGGGACTCTGAGAGGAGACTTAGAGACTTGAATATTTGTGAATCAAGAAGGAAAAGGAAAGGGAAGAGAAAATAATAAATTACATGCATGCGAGACTAGTTGAAGAGAAGGATGGAACAATAAAAGTTGATGATCAAGGAAGGACCTTCTTTTTCCCCTACTACATATTGTAGTCCTATCCTTACTCCCACATTTACCATGAATTATTTAAATGTCCTAATATTGAATAATCATACTAGCACTTGGATTAGCTTTGCTATCACTAGCTTTCTACCAGTGGCTTCCACCACTAATAAACCATCTCAACCTATAGATACAGGGAACAGGCTTATAGGTCATTCTAAAGGAGTAACCATAAATGGAAATGCACCATCTCATAATGCTTCCACATCTACAAAACCTAACCCATTAGATCTTAAGCTACAAAAGGAAAATGAACAATTGCAAAAAGAATTGGAGAGAATAGAGATACTAGCTGCTAATATTTAGTTGTACAAAGAAAAATTATATTTATGAAATCATCATATTCTCTTCAAGATCCTAAAGCCTCTAGTTCTCACAACCCACCTCCTTCTACATCCCAACCTACCACAACTATTGGTATGAATGTCGAGCATCTACCATAAATCAATTTGTTTCCCATTCCTAGCCATAAAATTTGAGTGGAATTGGAAAATCTTCTTAGTACCAAGGGAATGTCAATGCTCAATATGGTGGAATTAATGCTAGTTAGTAAGGAAACTAGAAATTTGGAGGGAAAAATGTAAATCAAGTAAATCAAACACTGGGGGGTAGTGTAGTGTTGGATCAAAAAAAATCAAGGAGATTCGTTTGCTACGAGGCCTATGCAATTAGAAAAGTACATACAACTATGCTTTGACTGAATCCTTGGTTACCCTAACCCTATTCTAGCAAATATCAAAAATGTCCTTGTTATATTTTTTGGAAATAATGCTAGATATTAGGGGAGGATCATTTAAGATCTTTCAACAACATGATGGATGAATTTGAGATTGAAAATGAAGATGTAATGATGAAGTAGTTCATGCAATCATTAACTAAAGATGTTAGCGATTAGTTTAGATGTTTTTCTATTGAAAGTATAAGGTATTGGGAATAGTTTAAGATAATCTTTAGAGAGTAGTATGGGGATAAAACTGACCCAAGGTTTATGTTAAATTAACTCAATACTATCTCTAAGGGACATAATGAAATGGTTGTTGAGTTCAACACCATATTTCAAAAGGATATGTTCAAAATTCCTACTTACTTAAGACCTAATGAATAAGTATGTCTAGTCTTATACTGTAATGCCATTGATTAAAAAATGGGGTATATATTCTTAGAGATAAGAATCCTTAAACTTTGAGGGAGGCTTACAGATTTTCTTTGCATATTGAAAGCAACATAAGGGCTGCTAGTAAGGTGGGTAAGAGAGATGATGTAAAGATTCTGAAAAACCCTAAGGGTCAACAAGAGAAAGCATCATCCTCTGATGATAAAATGGACAAGATGATGACTACTCTGAAAGAGTTGAGCTACAAAATGGTGAGGAATGAAAAAGCTTTATCAAATGAGAAGCCTAATTTTTAGAAAAATGAAAGACCACCTAGATTGCATGATCAACCTTACAATACAAGCTAGGATAATGGTAATCCAGTCTTCAATAATCAAAAGAATGTGCAAAACAAAGAGACTCTTGATCCACTTAAGAAAAAAATTGCTAATTTCGTTGATGAAATTCCATGGTGTATAGCATGCCAGTTGCCACATTCTCCACAATAATGTGTAGTTGCATGGTCCTTAGAAGAGGAACAAAATGCATCTAGTAGTTTTGACCCATCTCAAGAAAATGATTGAGAGATAAACATGTTAACAAATAGGTTGGGTTTTGTGGGTGAAGATTGATCTTCAAATGAAGAATCCAATGAAATTGATGTGGATAATTAGAGGCATAAATCAAATTCTTATCATTAGATTTTTTTTCTTCTGATGAAGATGATATTAAGGATCATATTGTGAGCACCCTTGAGATAGATCAACTTGATGTGACTTTGAGAAGACCATCAAATGAAAATATTAACTTGAAATAATTGTAGTTGTTGTTAGAAATTACCATTTGAGGAATAGAGTTGTAAATGGTGATTAGGGTAAAGCTAGTAGCCTTTTCATCAAAGAGCTAAACAAGGACAAGAAAGAGTCTCAAGCAGAAAATAATGTGGATGAGTCGAAAGATAAAGATAATAAGGATGCAAAGGTGTGGACTAAAAGGATTGGAGCTATGAATATTGATGAGCATATAATTTCTCTAGCCAGAAAAGCAAAGCATCAAAAGAAAAAGGTTGAGCAAGAAAGGAAGAATGACGAGAAAAGAAATGAAGAGAAATCTGAGTAGAAAAGTGACAAATTTATTGAACAAGGTATGAAAGCATGTGATATTCCTAAGTATACCCTTGTAGACATGTTCCAATTGTTGTCGCAAGTAAAAGTCTTTGTTCCTTTTCTTAAGGTGATGAGAATAGATGAACACAAACAAAAGGTAATTGCCCTTATCAATGGTATAGCTATACCTTGTGAAGAGAGAAAGGTGTCTACTCCACCTAAAGTGGGTAGAAATGATTCAAAAGATGAGGAATTTGAAGGGGTAATCAATGATATCCCTCAAGTTTTCTTGGGTACCACTATCACTACTTGTCCAAATCAAGTAGGCTTGTTCTATGTAACTCTAATAATTAATGATAGGCTTGTGAAAAATTGCATGATAGATTTTGGAGCATCATCAAACATCATAATTGTTGATATTATGAAGGAGATGGGGTTGAAAATAAACAAGGCATATGGGAAATGCTATGCCATGGACTCTAGGGAAGTCCCAGTCATTGGAATTATCAAAGATGTAGCTTTCAGACTTGCTGCTTATCCTGAAAAGGAGTTCACTATGAGTTCCACCCTTCCCATTGATGGAAAGGATGTGAAATTTTTTAGAGATCCAAGGGCTCCCATATGATTAAGGAAATTTTCCTTGAAGAGAGAATCCATTTTTTGTATATAGGCATAGATAACTTCAAAACTGAAGAGTTACTTGAAGAGGAAGAAAAGAGACCAACACCATTGGAAAAAGGAAGTAATGAAAAAAACTAATGTAGACAAGTTATGGAAAATGTACTTTGATGGCGCTTGTTCCAAAGAGGGGTTTGGTGTAGGAGTTATTTTCATTTCACCCAGTGGTTTAGACTATTAAGTTTTCATTCTCATTATTATTTGTTTACAATACAAACAATGTTACAAAATATGAGGCTTTACTGTTGGGGTTGAAATTAGCAAAAAGCATGGTATTAAAAATCTAAGAGTCTTAGAAGACTCTGAATTGATTGTGTCCCAATCATATCAAGATTTGTGTCAAATAACAAAAGACTAAAACAATATAGGAATATATTTGTAGCATATTTATGGTGTTCTAAAATTCCACAAGACTAGTATTCTTCATACACCCATTGTAAAGGGAATTGAACCCCCCACTTACAAGTTTGTTTCCTACCTAGCTAGGACTGTCTAGCAATTCATGTGTAAATCTATTTTATTCATTAATAATTCTATCCAATATCATGGAATTCATAAAATAAAAATATTTTGAAGAAAGGGACAACTTGGTCACTTTTGATGTTTATTTTTTCAACAAGATTCTCATCCCTAACTCCATTGAGATAATTAGATATAAAAAAATGATTATATTTCCTCCTTAGTAGATCTATGCTAGATATTCACATCTTTAACCTTCTAGGGAGTGGTCTACTATTAATTGATGGAGTTTCCATGGGATCCCCCTCTTTCCTTATCAAGGATAACCTTTACATGGATAATTTCAAGCAACCTACCCTTAACTCATTTTTCCTCAAACCAAAATGTTGGAAGAAAAATGTTGATGAAACAAAAACTTTTTGACCTCATAACCCTAAAAATATTAAATAATTCAACTTGCACCTAGGAAACATAGTTTAATACATCTTTTTTACCAAAGAGAAGGAAATTGATAAATAATCCCTGGGATTCTTTATATTTGACTCATCAAAATGTGTGACCATTCCTTAGCCCATTGTGTCTTCATGAAAACTACACAGACCAACCTTTACCTTCTTTGTTCCTCTCATCACCACTCCACCCAAAAAATTGATATTATAGAAAATTTGAACTCTAGGTTTTTTAATATTTTTATGACAAAAAATTGACTAGGTGATTTCCCACCTCTACAAAGTCTTCAAGTTAAATGGGTACAAGAGAAAAAAAATCTGGAGAGTATTTAATCAAATCAAGTCTCACTTCAACTCGAGACCCATGGATGTTAACCTTTCTAAGCAACCAATGTCCACTTTCACCTAAATTGAAATAATTTTTTAGTGTGTTTCCATGATTCTACCTAAAAAGGCCCTCCAATGTACCTTTAACCAAATTTCAACTCCAAGAAACCATATCCCCTCACCCAAACAACATAGATATCTCCTTTTTAATATAAGATTCTATAAAATTACCCATTTATGTGGCAACTATCAATTAGTGAGATGGGTTTCTATTTTAGTAGTAGGATCAAAAAGGAAAGAGCCAACATTAGTCATGAACTAGATCTCTCAAATCTTCCTTTGTGGAGAACTTCAAAATCATGAAATGCTACATTTGGTTAGAAGACATTCAAAACTTGGTCAAAGAAGATAACTACTTCAAGATAAAACTTTAAAAGGTCATATTCATTAGCAAACACTACTCCAATATCAATCACAATGATGGATGGAGCTTGAGTTTTTGTTAGAAACCCATGATAACCCGCCTCAAATAAGTCTTTGTCCCCCTTCTTGACCTCTCTTTATCTCTATTTTTTTTCTTGACACATTTATACATATACAGATAAATACATACATGTATATGTATATGTATGCATATGTATTTATATAAGTACATATTTTTGTATGTATATATATGTATATGTATGTATATGTATGTATATATGTGTGTGTATATATTTGTGTGTGTGTGTGTATATATATATACATATATTTATGTGTATGTATATGTATACATATAGACATGTTATATATACACATTGTTGGAACATGTTTGTCGTTGTGCCAAAAGATCGAGCTATTAATGCTCGATACAAACGCCAAAGATAAACAGATCCATAGGAGGTAGTTAGTCCATGTTCTGAATCCGAAGGAACATGTTGGCAATTAGTCTAACACACATATTTATTTCTCTACCACTTGCAATTCATTTGTGTATGTTTGGTTATGCATACTTTTGTAGTTTTCGGCTTATATATTCTCATTTATATATTTATGTTCATATATAAATATAGGTTTGTACACTTGTTATACATGTTTTCATATATGTATGTAATTCTATATACACATAGGTATGCATATATAATTGTACACACCTCAACCTTTTTTTAGATTTACAGTCTCATATTTTTAATTTTAGTATTTATATGTTATGTTCCTTACTGCATTATCTTTTCTATTTTTCATCTTCTCAACTTTTATGTAGTTGTTTTATTTTCTATTATTTTATTTTTTTGGTTTTACTTTGTGGTCTATTGGTTCCTATGTGACCTCTCTCCCCTCATCTATTTAATCAGGTATATATGTATTTCAGTATTCCTCATTCTCACCTCTTTTTCTCTTTACATTCTTATGATAGATCATAGAATGTGGTCCAAAACATTAATATAAAAAATTGTTAAACATCTAAATCTAATAACATTCAATACAAAAAATATAAAAAAAAAACTCACACACAAGTACAGTTTGTATAAGAAAAAGCACTTGCCTTAGAACATTATAGATCAACATTTTTCCATGATCCGTGAAATTAACAGTCCAACACTAAAAGTTCTTAAATCCCACACTGAACACACTCCTCGAAAGCCAAGAATCTTGATACACCCCAAAGAAACAAACAGCAAGCTAGCAAAGAAAATCCCACAACTCTAACAGTAAAGATAAGAATCAAGGTTTCAGGGAACTCGTTAACTAGCAGACAAACAAGCAAAATTCTAACTTCCTATGAACAATGGCAAGAATTGTCACTTCATAAATTAAGTACCTCGGTAAGCATGCATCTTAGCCACAGTTAGGAGAGAAAGAAAGTAGGTGCGCATTGAATTTTAGTACTAAGAGAGGAAAAAGTACAAAATCTTAGACATAAAGTGGGGACTAGAAGTCTAGAAACTTTCATTATCAAGTACTTAAGGAAAGTACACAAAACTTCTATTGGCACCTTTTCTTAGTTTTACGCTATGACACTAAATTACTGATTCATATCATAAATTTAACCATTCGTAACGCCTTCATGTCCATGCTACAGTGTTAAACCTTGCAAAGGATCTTTTCCTCATGATCATATATGTTTTTCCTACATTTTGTTGTCTGAACAGTGACCTATTGTTACCGGTCAAAATCATGTAAGTGACATTGTTATGTAGCCTTCACCATCACTTGGCAAGCCCCATTGCCAGGACTCTTCACATCAGAAAGTTCCTTTACTGATTGCCAATTCATTTCTTCCCTTTCAATGTTGTATTTCTAATCTTTGTTCATTCCTATGCTACCTGTCAATATCCTATTGCATCATTATTGCCTTTCATATTACAAATTACCCTGCATGCCTTTCTTACCACTGTTAAAATGGATCCACCAGCTTTGTCATAGTCATGCACTCTTATTCCCTTCCATAGGACCATGTTTTCCTTGACCATTGATTTTGGGTCACATGTTACAAGATTTTATGACAGAATGGGCCTAATTTTTAACACTTTATTAGAATGAGCTGTCAATCGCCTGAGGGCAAAAGACATAATAATTGTATGCAGACAGAACTATATATTATTCAGTGTGGGCAGGAGAGAGTTATTTTCATGAGCAATGCATAAGAGAGTAGTTATTTTCATGAATAATGCATTATAAGATAGTTTTTTGTGTTAATTAAAGTGCAGGCAAGGCGGAGTAAAGTATGAAGCAAAATACTTTTATATAGAGCTATAAAGAGCATTTTAGAATGATGCCAAAGATTTATCTGAAGTATCCAATTTAAAACAACATGTTTCGGTTTTAGAATGTCATGGTGGTTGTGTGTAGTACGGTTCTAGGAAAATTCACTGTTATCAATTTACCGTACCATTAATTTTTGTGGGGTAAATCACCATGGAAAATTAACAGCCAAAAAATCATGCAGTTAATTATTTGCGTGGTGAATTGTCATGGCGGTGAATTTTCCCGCGGTGAAATGTTGGCCGTGAATTTTCTGTCGGTGAATTGGTGGTGATGAATTTGCTGGTCTAATACTTTTGAACAATTAAGACACGTGGATGGATTTTCAAGATTCTAATGACTCTGTTTATATAAATTATCATTGACTTTCAATTTTAATATGTGCTGAACTTTCTACTAAATGGTTAGCAATATTTTCTAATATCTTAATTTCAAAATTTAAAATAAAAATTGTGAAGATAGAATGAAGAGTAGAAACATATTATTTATGTTCTTTCTAGGTTTTTTTCTTGTCATTTGAATGTGATCTATGGTTGCGTCAATAATCTCATTGAAACTGTAGGAGGGTATCTTAATACACTATCTTATATTAAAATAGTTTTTATATTAAGATGCTATTAAAAATTTATGAAAAAGAATGTGATAAAATGAATTACGAGTTTTTTAAATTGATATTTTATAATTTATTTAAACATGAAATTCATTCTATTTTAATTTTCATGGAAGATAAAAAATCTCTAATATTGATTTGATGCAAAGAATAAAATTAATAAAAGCAAGTGCTACATTGCATGTGATTCCTACCAATAAGATGCATGATATGGTAGTTGATTTAAAGTATTGTATGAAGTTTGATTAAATCACTTGACATACTAGAGATGAAATTTGTTGAACTACTTTCACAAAAAGTATTCTAAATGATGTTTAAAAGTTAAAATAAAAGAACCTAATTCAACAAAACTTAAAATTATGTTTCAAATGTTAATCAAAGAGAAGCGATATCAAATGAGAATTAGAACTCTAAATATGATGTACAATTTAATAATTACATTTGCACATAAATACATTTAACTTTAAACTAATAAGAAATGTTAGAATTTACATATATAATGTTTCTTAAGTAAACTTTGAAATAAATAAATATAAAATAGATTTAAAAAAAATTATTTATTATCTTTTATTAAATATTATTTTGGATTCTTAATTAAAAATATTTTAAATAAATAGATATAAATTTTATTTATATTATTAGTTATTATTTTAATCATAATTTCTTATATTTTCTTCTTTTCAATAAATTAAAATTGCCTTAAAAAAATTATTCATTGGTCAATAATCTTTTAACTAAGATAATAAATAGAATTAAAAAGTGACATGAAAATACATTTGCACTATTAACTTTTTTATAGTCAAAATTAAATAGCTTACATCACACTAATATTAATATTGACAATTATTATCTAATAGAATAATAAATAAATTAATTTAAATATTTTAAAAAATGAAAATATATACATTAGAAAATTTGATCAAACTATTTTAATTCTATGGTTTATTTATTGATAGCAAATAAATCATGTGAATACATTAATACCTTAATAAGAATTAATAATTTCATTTATTTTTATTTCATATGAAACATTTGGAAAATATTTTTATCACACTATCGCAAAGATTTGTGATCATCAAATAATGTGTGGAGCAGCCCTCATGCTATGTTTTGCAATATTTCATCCTTTGGAAAATTTTAAAAACATTTTATTTCTTCCACAGTTATGGGAGGAGGTCATAGCAAGCTTTTAGCAGTCAAAGCAACAAATAAAATTAAAAGAAAATGATGAGATTACCCCTCATTGCATCCTCAACTTTCTTCACATTGGTAACTCAATTATTTTCCTTTTATCTATTCCATAATGGTTTAAAATATTTCAACGAGTCATTTCATTCCTTTAATATCTATTGTGGGTCCAACATGACATATCCCAATTTAAAATGTAGTACACAATTTATGAAGTTTTATGTGAAAATAGGCAAAAGACAAAGTATATTTTTCAACGTAAGGAAAGTGGTGATGTGTCAATACTCAATTTATTGTACAACCTCAATAGAATGGTAGGTCATTATTTTATTTTTCTTCCACTTTCTTATAATAAAGAAGATTGGTGATGGTTTTTTTTTTTTTAATATTTATAGAGGTGGGTCAATTATCAACAATTTGTTGGTGCTCAAAGTTGTAGGTTTCCAATAAATTAAAAATAAGATTTTTCTAAGTGCCAAGGGTGTCAACTCAAAGCAAAATACCTTCAAACTTATGATGACCATTTTACTAAGGTAGATAAGACCTCCTTTTAATTCCCACTCCCCTAGACCAAAGGGAGCATCCTTGAGGTGTTGGATTAAATATAAATATGAGAAATGGATATAAATCCCCAAAACATTCATACCAAGTGATGTAGTCATAGATGGAGAGTCTAGAGTAAGGACCATTCGACCACACAACTTAGAGTCAACATAGTGGAATTAATAAAAAATAAAAAATAAATTTCTCATAGGTTCAATAGTGCATTATTATTACAACATGGCTCACTAGTATGGCACATGGTCATTACAAATTGCATTACAATATATAGCAATTGAGTGCACTTCTCAAATATTTCACCTCTAATCTAATTCTTGTGCTAATCTTCTCGCTTAAGAATTAGACTATTACACTCAAATTCTAACTTTGACTACTTTCGAATGAATCCAAGAGGCATTTATATAGCAATTTCATGCTTTAGGAATGATTTGTTTTGGCCACAAAATGTTTTGATTCTCGATGTTCCATGAAATGTGTAAGTCATCCTAAATTTGATGATGAAGCTCCAAGGGTTAATAGGATCTTATGCATTTCCAATTGGAGGTTCCTCTAGTCCCATACTACATTGTGAAATTTATATTTGATCATTGTAAGTCACATGAAGGTCCCGCAAACTACACACATTGAATTGATTGTCGATTGTTCTAAACTAAGAACCCAATGTTTCTTCTAGCGATGATAAAAAATTTTTATAGAAATTTGGTTCATTTTCATGAGTTGAAATGAGATTATGTGGTGAAATATAGTAAGATACATTGGGACACTCTTGCATTACCAAGTTCATCTTATACTCCTATTTATCTATGAATATGTGCCTATATGCTAGTTTGACAATGCAAGGTTTTACACCTTCATAAAGAAAATAAAAATCTATGTAAAATGTATTACAATGTGGCTTTGAAAACCCCTAATATTATTATGCACATAAAACCATGAAAGTAAATTAAATAGAATCAACACAATATGAAATGATTTCAATACTTTATTATTCTAGTGTGTTGGTGTGATGGTAGGTTGACTAGAAAGTAGATATGTTCCTTTATCTAGATGGGCAATAGAGTCATACTTTTTATGAACTAAAAGATATAATGATTAAAATTTCTTGTTTTAGACCTTATTGAAGATAACAATGAAGACTATACCTTCTTACTCCACATAAGCTAGGCTCTATGCATGCAAGTAGATAAATGAAATCATATAACATCCATATGAACATAATTTAGTTATCAATGAATAGAATCATATATTTCTTGTATTATTTTGATAAGTTACATTACAAAAGATTAATTTGTAGTTATATTAATCTTCCTCTCAATAAATGCAACACTGTTGTTAAGTAAAAGAGTTATTAAACATTGATGAAAATTATAATCTTACAAACAAAAGCCTTACAAACATGAACTGTTGTTGCACCAAGTCTATGGTGGTTGTGCTCAAGATGCAAGTGGTCCTACCTACACTCTCATTCCATATCATAGGACCATGCTTTCCTATACAATAGTGCATTGACCATTGATTTTGGGTCACATGTTAATTTTTAACACTTTATGAGGATGAGATCCAACACTTGCTTAAGGGTAAGAAATTGAGTAATTGTGTTTTAGATTAGGATTCTTGTATGTAAACATGACTATTTTTTTTATTTTTTTATTTCTTTTTGGTAACCCAAGGGTGTCCCCATGACTTAGCCCAACGTGTTCCCTTTATGGGGTGAGCTGAGGCTAGACTAGTCCCCTAGGGATGCATGCAATAGCCCACAAACCATGTGCATCGGGTAAGCCCAGGCCTTAGAGTCGAACCCAAAACCTATGGGGAGAAAACCCACCGCCCAAGCCAACTTTGCTACCCATGTGAGCTAGAAATAACTATTTATTAAACTAAAAGAGGGGTAAAAATTTATTCAAACCAAAAAAGAGTAGTACAAAGCAAGGGCATTACACACCCCTGTCTATCTCCACTAAGTGGTCCAATTGTTGAGACAAATCCAAGGGTAATTGACCCCTTTCCACAATATTCCAATTATGCAAATGATTAGAAGCCCATTTAGCCAAACAATCCACAAACCCATTCCATTCTCTAGGAATGTGATAGAAAGTAACAAAATCTAAGGAAGCACATAGATTAAAAATCTGTTTTATAATTATAGCCAAATGCCAACTGAAATCCTCTAACTGTTGCCTCTTTAGCAAAGTCATGACCACCTGAGAATCAAATTCATAAATGATTTGTTTCCACCCAAGAGCGCAATTACGCTCCACAACACATAAAATGGCAAGAGCCTCCATCACATTGTTTGTATACCAACCTTTATAAATAGAAAAGATAAACTCAACAGTCCTAGAACTATTCTGCTCAACACCCCCAATACTAAACATAACTATTTATTAATGATTATGGGAAGGAGATATTTATTTTCATGAGCAATGCATAAGAGAGTGAATTTTTTATTTGTTTATATTTTAACTAAAGTGGATGCAAGATAGAGTAAAGTATGAAGAAAAATATTTTTACATACAAAGCATTTTACAATAGTGCGAAACATTTATCTAAAGCATCATATTTAGTTTTACATAAAAATATATGTTTTGGTTGTAAAATATTATGCTTTTTGTACTTAGTACTTATGAACAATTAGGATTTAGGGATATATTTTTATGATTATAGTACTAGAGTTTATGTAATTTGTCATTGACACCCAATTTTACTTCTTGGTGTCTTTGTGAAAATTGAATATATGGTGAAATTTCTATTAGATTCCCAAAATTGATAGTTCACTGGCTAGCACTATTTTTGAAGACATCAGACTTAATATTTTAAAATCAAAATTTTGAAGGTAAAGTGAGGAGTGTAGGATTTTAGGTGAACTCCTCAAACTCCCTAGAATCACTTGCAAGACAAAAAACTTCCACAAGAGAGAACCGGCAGAAAAATCATGCTATCATTAAGATGCAAGGATGCCAAAATTGAATATGGCATGATTACAAATGTACAAGATGCCTGATTATATAGGCAAGAGTGAAAACCTAAAATGCATGAGATGTTGCCATGTGTCTTGATCTAACAACATGTGACAACATGTGAACCCTATCTAGATGATTATTAAATATTGAGATAAGTTCTAGAAGGACAACTCATCTTCTAGAAGAAATTTTATCCCACCAAACAAGGAAGGGAATATTATCCCATTTATTTATGATTTATCTAATAATTCAACCTAGGACTTAATTAATTAAATGCAAGACCTAAGTTAACTTATGCTAGTGTAATAATTAATTAATTAATTACACTAACACCCCCCCATAAGTTCAACTTAGGGAGAAAAATGTAATGATTATGCAAGAAGATGATGGGTCCCGGCTACGAGGCCATGTTAGGTACCCGAATACAACCAAATCTCTATAAAGTGGAGAAATAGAGAAAACCTCATGGGAAAAACTCTACTCCAAAAAGAGATGAAAGACATGAAGAACATCACTGAAGTAGGAGAAGCTGCAAACAACTATCAAGACATGACTGTTATGGTGCTGAAGAACCTCCTCTGAAGATAGGATGATCAGGATAAAAAAGACAACAATCTGCATGAGTGCCCCAAATGACACTACTCGAATCAGATGGCAAACAAAGGCAAACACCTGGAATGAAGATGCAAATGGAACAAGTACCAATATTCTAAAAAATATTAATCAACTGAGAATGGAAGATTCCTTCCAAGGCGAAACCAAGGAAGCATTAGCACGAACAATATAATACCCCCACATAATGTTAATTGAGAGAGCCTGACAGATCCACTGAAATGTTGTGTAACACCTTGTAGTGCATGACGGAGAAGAAACAACATCTGAAAGTGCACAAGAAATCACATGCAACTGAAAAAGTGGTGTGCAAAACAAAGCACACATGCATGAGGCTGGAATCATATGGATCCACTGTCGTCATGGAAGGACACTCACTGGACAAAGGTGTGATGGCAAAAATAAAGGCACTACACAATCCCCCCATGACACTTTATAATATAGTGCAAGTACAAAATATGGCACAACCTTATGTGCAAAATCCCCAAAAAACATGTACAATAGTGTGACACTTTATCTTAGTGTGTTTACATAAAATATTGCTTACAGAAGATGATCATAATGTCATAAAAAGACACAAGCTGGAAATACATGAAAAACAGCCAAAACCAAAGCATCTTATGCAAACGAGAAAATGCAAACCGAGTGCATGCACAAACCAATGTTCACATCTTCCTCCATGATTAAAAGGACCTCAGATCTATGTAGAGGTCAGAACCAGCTTTCCGATGATATCTTGATTGTCAATTTTCAATACCATAGCTAAAAGTTATGATTTTTTCAAAAAAACTGAATTTAACCTGCAGGAAATAGGTTTTCTAGCCCAAAAAAATTCTTTTGATTTGATTTCTGCAAAATCTGTTCACAATGAGTGGACAAAATAAAACCCAGAAATATTTTGAAAGCTTTGAACAAAACCCAGAAATATTTTTTTGATCCAAAAAGCAGAAAATAAAAAAGTTAAAAAAATTAAATTTAAAAACCTTTAGTTGGAGAAAAATGATGCACACCAATTTTTGTTTAGTGATTTTCTCCATATTCGTACAAGATATCAAAATCCTAAAAGATACTCAGTTCAAATTTCGACCCTGGCTACAAAACCCATAAATCATTTTTCCTCGAACTGAGTGGAAGTTGGATTTCTGAAGCAAAAATGAAAAGCGGTTGCTTGCATCCAACAAGACTTTCATGCCAAAAAATGATCTCTCATATTTGAGAGGAATTCTATAGCACTGAAGCTTTGATACCATGTAGGACTTTAGGTGAACTCCTCAAACCCCCCAGAATCACCTGCAAGACAAAAAACTTCCACAAGAGAGAAATGGCAGAAAAATCATGCTATTATTAAGATGCAAGGATACCAAAATTGAATATAACATGATTACAAATGTACAAGATGTCTGATTATATAGGCAAGAGTGAAAACCTAAAATGCATGAGATGTTGCCATGTGTCTTGATCTAACAACATGTGACAACATGTGAACCCTATCTAGATGATTATTAAATGTTGAGATAAGTTCTAGAAGGACAACTCATCTTCTAGAAGAAATTTTATCCCACCAAACAAGGAAGGAAATATTATCGCATTTATTTATGATTTATCTAATAATGCAACCTAGGACTTAATTAATTAAATGCAAGACCTAAGTTAACTTATGCTAGTGTGATAATTAAATAATTAATTACACTAACAAGGAGTAGCAACATATTATTTTTCTTGCTACTTTTTGCCTCATTTGAATGTGATCTATGACTATGCCAATATTTTCATGGAAGTTCTAAAAAGATATTTTAACACACTAGTTTATATTAAAATACCTTTTATATTAAAGTGACATTAAAAAGATATAAAAAATAATAAGAAAAGAAGAATTAAAAGTTTATTAACACTATAATTTTATTAAAATTTTATGATAAAAACTTGGCAAACATTTTAAATCCCATAAAATAAAAGTCCAAATATTGCTAGATGCAAAGCATAAAATTAATAAAAAAATATATTTTATGCCTCTCACCTGACAAAGGTAGCAAATATTTTTCTTTTATTGAAAAGAAAATGAAAGATACATAGAAGAAAATGTAGTTTAAGACTGCAAGAAAATACAGAACATAAAGAGAACAGACCAACAGAGATTAGCTTACAGAAGGAGACAAAAAGGTCAAATATATACAGATTTCTGAGAAAAAAAGACCAACACCAGCACTATAACCAAATGATAGTAATATACAAACTATCAAAAGGATTTATGAGCATTACATAGTAAGTTTTTCTGATGGCTTATATTGTTATGGTGGGATTCATTGGTCGATGCTACGACTACAATATTTCATTCTTTGGAAAAGTTAGAAACATTTTATTTCTTCCACATTTATGGGAAGAGGACATGGCAAGCCTCTAGTAGTCAAAGCAACAAATAAAATTAAAATAGAATGTTATGGTGACTTCTCATTGCATTGGCAATTTTCATCACATTGGTAACTCAATTATTTTCCATCTACTCAATAATGGTTTAAATATGGCAATGGGCATTTCAAAAGGGAAATCCTTCTACATAGGTTAGGTGATAGCATGTTTCTTATGCTTCACTTCATTCCTTTAATATCGATTGTGGGCCCAACATGACATATCCCATATTCAGTGACAATTTAAAATGTGGTGTTTTTATTGTCACAAAAGAGAGTGCATGGTAGCAATTTTTTGTTAAATAAATATA
>VDFB02358134.1:202874010-203111829 GCA_007258455.2 Sequoia sempervirens
AGATAAAGATAATAAGGATGCAAAGGTGTGGACTAAAAGGATTGGAGCTATGAATATTGATGAGCATATAATTTCTCTATCTAGAAAAGCAAAGCATCAAAAGAAAAAGGTCGAGCAAGAAAGGAAGAATGATGAGAAAAGAAATGAAGAGAAATCTGAGTAGAAAAGTAACAAATTTATTGAACAAGGTATGAAAGCATGTGATATTCCTAAGTATACCCTTGTAGACATGTTCCAATTGTTCTCACAAGTAAAATTATTTGTTCCATTTCTTTAGGTGATGAGAATAGATGAACACAAACAAAAGGTAATTGCCCTTATCAATAGTATAGCTATATCTTGTGAAGAGAGAAAGGTGTCTACTCCACCTAAAGTGGGTAGAAATGATTCAAAAGATGAAGAATTTGAAGGGGTAATCAATGATATCCCTCAAGTTTTCTTAGGTACCACTATCACTACTTGTCCAAATCAAGTAGGCTTGTTCTATGTAACTTTGATAATTAATGATAGGCTTGTGAAAATTTGCATGATAGATTTTGGAGCATCATCTTGAAAACATCATAACTGTTGATATTATGCATATGGGAAATGCTATTCCATGGACTCTAGGGAAGTCCCAGTCATTGGAATTATCAAAGATGTAGCTTTCAGACTTGCTATTTATCCTGAAAAGGAGTTCACTATGAGTTTCACAATAGTGGATATCCCTCCTACATATGAATGTTATTGTCAATAAAATGGAGTGCAACAATGGGGGGTAGCATGTAATGTGATATGTGTTTTTCCACCCTTCCCATTGATGGAAAGGATGTGAAAATTTTTAGAGATCCAAGGGCTCCCCATATGATTGAGGAAATTTTCCTTGAAGAGAGAATACATTTTGTGTATATAGGCATATATAACTTCAAAATTGAAGAGTTACTTGAAGAGGAAGAAAAGAGACCAACACCATTGGAAAAAGGAAGTAATGAAGCAAACTAATGTAGACAAGTTATGGAAAATGTACTTTGATGGTGCTTGTTCCAAAGAGGGGTTTGGTGTAGGAGTTATTTTCATTTCACCCAGTGGTTTAGACTAGTAAGTTTTCATTCTCATTATTATTTGTTTACAATACAAGCAATGTTACAAAATATGAGGCTTTACTGTTGGGGTTGAAATTAGCAAAAAACATGGTATTAAAAATCTAAGAGTCTTAGAAGACTCTGAATTGACTATGTCCCAATCATATCAAGATTTGTGTCAAAGAACAAAAGACAAACAATACAAGAATATATTTGTAGCATTTTTATGGTGTTCTAAAATTCCACAAGACTAGCATTCTTCATACACCCATTGTAAAGGGAATTGAACCCTCCACTTACAAGTTTGTTCCTACCTAGCTAGGACTGTCTAGCAATTCATGTGTATATCTACTTTATTCATTAATAATTCTATCCAATATCATGGAATTCATAAAATAAAAATATTTTGAAGAAAGGGACAACTTGGTCACTTTTAATGTTTCTTTTTTCAACAAGATTCTCATCCCTAACTCCATTGAGATAATTAGATATAAAACAATGATTATATTTCCTCCTTAGTAGAGCTATGCTAGAGATTCACATCTTTAACCTTCTAGGGAGTAGTCTACTATTAATTGATGGAGTTTCCATGGGATCTCCTCTCCCTATCAAGGATAACCTTTACATGGATAATTTCAAGCAACCTATCCTTAACTCATTTTTCCTCAAACCAAAATGGTGGAAGAAAAAAGTTGATGAAACCAAAAAAATTTGACCTCGTAACCCTAAAAATATTAAGTAATTCAACTTGCACCTAGGAAACATAGTTTAATACATCTTTTTTACCAAAGAGAAGGAAATTGATAAATAATTCAGATTCTTTATATTTGACTCATCAAAATGTTTGACCATTCCTTAGCCCCTTGCGTCTTCATGAAAACTACATAGACCAACTTTTATCTTCTTTGTTCCTCTCATCAGCACTCCACCCAAAAAATTGATATTATAGAAAATTTGGCCTCTAGGTTTTTTCATATTTTTATGACAAAAAATAGACTAGGTGATTTCCCACCTCTACAAAGTCTTCAAGTTAAATGGGTACAAGAGAAAACACGTATGGAGAGTATTTAATCAAATCAAGTCTCACTTCAACTCGAGACTGATGGATGTTAACCTTTCTAAGCAACCAATGTCCACTTTCACCTAAATTGAAATAATTTTTTAGTGTGTTTCAATGATTCTACTTAAAAAGGGCCTCCAATGTACCTTTAACCAAATTTCAACTCCAAGAAACCATATCCCCTCACCCAAACAACATAGATATCCCCTTTTTAATATAAGATTCTATAAAATTACCCATTTATGTGGCAACTATCAATTAGTGAGATGGGTTTCTATTTTAGTAGTAGGATCAAAAAGGAAAGAACTAACATTAGTCATGAACTAGATCTCAAATCTTCCTTTGTGGAGAACTCCAAAATCATGAAATTCCACATTTGGTTAGAAGACATTCAAAACTTGGTCAAAGAAGATAACTACTTCAAGATAAAACTTTAAAAGGTCATATTCATTAGCAAACACTACTCCAATATCATTCACAATGATGGATGGAGCTTGAGTTTTTGTTAGAAACCCATGATAACCCACCTCAAATAAGTCTTTGTCCACCTTCTTGACCTCTCTTTATCTCTAATTTTTTTCTTGACACATTTATACATATACAAATACATGCATACATGTATATGTATATGTATGCATATGCATGCATATGTATATGCATTTATATAAGTATATGTATATTTATGTATGTATATATATGTATATATATGTGTGTATATATGTGTGTGTGTATATATATATACATATATTTATGTGTATGTATATGTATACATATAGACATGCTATATATACACATTGTTGGAACATGTTTGTCGTTGTGCCAAAAGATCGACCTATTAACACTCGATACAAACGCCAAAGATAAATAGATCCATAGGAGGTAGTTAGTCCATGTTCTGAATCCGAAGGGACATGTTGGCAATTAGTCTAACACAACATAAGTTTGTATTTTTTTTTCTACCACTTGCAATTCATTTGTGTATGTTTGGTTATGCATATTTTTGTAGTTTTCAGCTTATATATTCTCATGTATATATTTATGTTCATATATAAATATAGGTTTGTACACTTGTTATACATGTTTTCATATATGTATGTAATTCTATATACACATAGGTATGCATATATAATTGTACACACCTCAACCTTTTTTAAGATTTACATAGTCTTATATTTTTTATTTTGGTATTTATGTGTTATGTTCCTTACTGCATTATCTTTTCAATTTTTCATCTTCTCAACTTTTATGTAGCTTTTTTATTTTCTTTTATTTTATTTTGTTTTGTTTTACTTTGTAGTCTATTGGTTCCTATGTCACCTCTCTCCCCTCATCTATTTAATCAGGTATATATGTATTTCACTATTCCTCATTCTCTCCTCTTTTTCTCTTTACATTCTTATGATAGATCATGAAATGTGGTCCAAAACATTAATATAAAAAATTGTTAAACATCTAAATCTAATAACATTCAATACAAACAATATAATATCAAGAAATTAAAAAAAACTCACACACTAAGTACAGTTTGTATAAGAAAAAGCACTTGCATTAGAACATTAGAGATCAACATTTTTCCATGATCCGTGAAATTAACATTCCAACACCAAAAGTTCTTAAACCCCACACTGAACACACTCCTCGAAAACCAAGAATCTTGATACACCCTAAAGAAACAAACAGTAAGTTAGCAAAGAAAATCCCACAACTCTAACAATAAAGATAAGAATCAAGGTTTCAGGGAACTCGTTAACTAGCAGACAAACAAGCAAAATTCTAACTTCCTATGAACAATGGCAAGAATTGTCACTTCATAAATTAAGTACCTCGTTAAGCATGCATCTTAGCCACAGTTAGGAGAGAAAGAAAGTAGTTGCGCATTGAATTTTAGTACTAAGAGAGGAAGAAGTACAAAATCTTAGACATAAAGTGGGGACTAGAAGTCTAGAAACTTTCATTATCAAGTACTTAAGGAAAGTACCAAAACTTCTATTGGCACCTTTTCTTATTTTTACCCTATGTCACTAAATTACTGATTCATATCATAAATTTAACCATTCGTAACGCCTTCATGTCCATGCTACAGTGTTAAACCTTGCAAAGGATCTTTGCCTCATGATCATATATGTTTTTCCTACATTTTGTTGTCTGAACAGTGACCTATTGTTACCGGTCAAAATCATGTAAGTGACATTGTTATGTACCCTTCACCATCACTTGTCAAGCCCCATAATTAGCACTCTTCACATCAGAAAGTTCTTTTACTGATTAATTATCACTTGCCAATTCATTTCTTCCCTCTAATGTTTGTTCATTTGCCACCTGTCAATACCCTATTGCATCATTATTGCCTTTCATATTACAAAGTGCCCTGCATGGCTTTCATAAAATGGATCCACCAGCTCTGTCATAGTCACTCTTATTCCCTTCCATAAGACCATGTTTTCCTTGACCATTGATTTTGGGTCACATGTTACAAGATTTTATGACAGAATGGGCCTAATTTTTAACACTTTATTAGAATGAGCTGTCAATCGCCTGAGGGCAAAAGACATAATAATTGTATGCAGACAGAACTATCTATTATTCAGTGTGGGCAGGAGAGAGTTATTTTCATGAGCAATGCATAAGAGAGTAGTTATTTTCATGAATAATGCACTATAAGAGAGTTTTTTGTGTTAATTAAAGTGCAGGCAAGGCGGAGTAAAGTATGAAGCAAAATACTTTTATATAGAGCTATAAAGAGCATTTTAGAATGATTGCCAAAGATTTATCTGAAGTATCCAATTTAAAAAAATATGTTTCGGTTTTAGAATGTCATGGTGGTTGTGTCTAGCACGGTTCTAGGAAAATTCACTGGTGAATTTTCCCACGGTGAAATGTTGGTGTCGGTGAATTGCTGGCAATGAATTTGCTGGTCTAGTACTTTTGAACAATTAAGACATATGGATGAATTTTCAAGATTCTAATGATTCTGTTTATATAAATTGTCATTGACTTTCAATTTTAATATGTGCTGAACTTTCTACTAAATGGTTAGCAGTATTTTTTAATATCTTAATTTCAAAATTTAAAATAAAAATTGTGAAGATAGAATGAAGAGTAGAAACATATTATTTATGTTCTTTCTAGGTTTTTTTGTCATTTGAATGTGATCTATGGTTGTGTCAATAATCTCATTGAAACTCTAGAAGGATATCTTAATACACTAGCTTATATTAAAATACATTTTATATTAAGATGCTATTAAAAATTTATGAAAAGGAATGTGATAAAAAGAATTACGAGTTTGTTAAATTGATATTTTATAATTTATTTAAACATGAAATTCATTCTATTTTAATTTTCATGGAAGATAAAAAATCTTTAATATTGATTTGATGCAAAGAATAAAATTAATAAAAGCAAGTGTTGTATTGCATGTGATTCCTGCCAATAAGATGTATGATATGGTAGTTGATTTAAACTATTGTATGAAATTTGATTAAGTCACTTGATATATTAGAGATGAAATTTGTTGAACTACTTTCACAAAAAGTATTCTAAATGATGTTTAAAAGTTAAAATAAAAGAACCTAATTCAACAAAACTTAAAATTATGTTGCAAATGTTAATCAAAGAGAAGCGATATCAAATGAGAATTAGAACTCTAAATATGATGTACAATTTAATAATTACATTTGCACATAAATACATTTAACTTTAAACTAATAAAAAATGTTAGAATTTACATATATAATGTTTCTTGAGTAAACTTTGAAATAAATAAATATAAAATAGATTTTTTAAAAATTATTTATTATCTTTTATTAAATATTATTTTGGATTCTTAATTTTAAAAATATTTTAAATAAATAGATATAAATTTTATTTATATTATTAGTTATTATTTTAATCATAATCTCTTATATTTTCTTCTTTTCAATAAATTAAAATTGCCTTAAAAAAATTATTCATTGGTCAATAATCTTTTAACTAAGATAATAAATAGAATTAAAAAGTGACATGAAAATATATTTGCACTATTAACTTTTTTATAGTCAAAATTAAATAGTTAAAAAATCAAATAGCTTACATCACACTAATATTAATATTGACAATTATTATCTAATAGAATAATAAATAAATTAGTTTAAATATTTTAAAAAATGAAAATATATACATTAGAAAATTTGATCAAACTATTTTAATTCTATGATTTATTTATTGATAGCAAATAAATCATGTGAATACATTAATACCTTAATAAGAATTAATAATTTCATTTATTTTGATTTCATATGAAACATTTGGAAAATATTTTTATCACACTATCGCAAAGATTTGTGATCATCACATAATGTGTGGAGCAGCCCTCATGCTATGTTTTGCAATATTTCATCCTTTGGAAAATTTTAAAAAAATTTATTTCTTCCACATTTATGGGAGGAGGTCATAGCAAGCTTTTAGCAGTCAAAGCAACAAATAAAATTAAAAGAAAATGATGAGATTACCCCTCATTGCATCCTCAACTTTTTTCACATTGGTAACTCAATTATTTTCCTTTTATCTATTCCATAATGGTTTAAAATATTTCAACGAGTCATTTCATTCCTTTAATATCTATTGTTGGTCCAACATGACATATCCCAATTTAAAATGTAGTATACAATTTATGAAGTTTTATGTGAAAATAGGCAAAAGACAAAGTATATTTTTCAACGTAAGGAAAGTGGTGATGTGTCAATAGTCAATTTATTGTACAACCTCAATAGAATGGTAGGTCATTATTTTTTTTTTCTTCCACTTTCTTATAATAAAGAAGATTGGTGATGGTTTTTTTTTTTTTTAAATATTTATAGAGGTGGGTCAATTATCAACAATTTGTTGGTGCTCAAAGTTGTAGGTTTCCAATAAATTAAAAATAAGATTTTTCTAAGTGCCAAGGGTGTCAACTCAAAGCAAAATACCTTCAAACTTATGATGACCATTTTACTAAGGTAGATAAGACCTCCTTTTAATTCCCACTCCCCTAGACCAAAGGGAGCATCCTTGAGGTGTTGGATTAAATATAAATATGAGAAATGGATATAAATCCCCAAAACATTCATACCAAGTGATGTAGTCATAGATGGAGAGTCTAGAGTAAGGACCATTCGACCACACAACTTAGAGTCAACATAGTGGAATTAATAAAAAATAAAAAATAAATTTCTCATAGGTTCAATAGTGCATTATTATTACAACATGGCTCACTAGTATGGCACATGGTCATTACAAATTGCATTACAATATATAGCAATTGAGTGCACTTCTCAAATATTTCACCTCTAATCTAATTCTTGTGCTAATCTTCTCGCTTAAGAATTAGACTATTACACTCAAATTCTAACTTTGACTACTTTCGAATGAATCCAAGAGGCATTTATATAGCAATTTCATGCTTTAGGAATGATTTGTTTTGGCCACAAAATGTTTTGATTCTCGATGTTCCATGAAATGTGTAAGTCATCCTAAATTTGATGATGAAGCTCCAAGGGTTAATAGGATCTTATGCATTTCCAATTGGAGGTTCCTCTAGTCCCATACTACATTGTGAAATTTATATTTGATCATTGTAAGTCACATGAAGGTCCCGCAAACTACACACATTGAATTGATTGTCGATTGTTCTAAACTAAGAACCCAATGTTTCTTCTAGCGATGATAAAAAATTTTTATAGAAATTTGGTTCATTTTCATGAGTTGAAATGAGATTATGTGGTGAAATATAGTAAGATACATTGGGACACTCTTGCATTACCAAGTTCATCTTATACTCCTATTTATCTATGAATATGTGCCTATATGCTAGTTTGACAATGCAAGGTTTTACACCTTCATAAAGAAAATAAAAATCTATGTAAAATGTATTACAATGTGGCTTTGAAAACCCCTAATATTATTATGCACATAAAACCATGAAAGTAAATTAAATAGAATCAACACAATATGAAATGATTTCAATACTTTATTATTCTAGTGTGTTGGTGTGATGGTAGGTTGACTAGAAAGTAGATATGTTCCTTTATCTAGATGGGCAATAGAGTCATACTTTTTATGAACTAAAAGATATAATGATTAAAATTTCTTGTTTTAGACCTTATTGAAGATAACAATGAAGACTATACCTTCTTACTCCACATAAGCTAGGCTCTATGCATGCAAGTAGATAAATGAAATCATATAACATCCATATGAACATAATTTAGTTATCAATGAATAGAATCATATATTTCTTGTATTATTTTGATAAGTTACATTACAAAAGATTAATTTGTAGTTATATTAATCTTCCTCTCAATAAATGCAACACTGTTGTTAAGTAAAAGAGTTATTAAACATTGATGAAAATTATAATCTTACAAACAAAAGCCTTACAAACATGAACTGTTGTTGCACCAAGTCTATGGTGGTTGTGCTCAAGATGCAAGTGGTCCTACCTACACTCTCATTCCATATCATAGGACCATGCTTTCCTATACAATAGTGCATTGACCATTGATTTTGGGTCACATGTTAATTTTTAACACTTTATGAGGATGAGATCCAACACTTGCTTAAGGGTAAGAAATTGAGTAATTGTGTTTTAGATTAGGATTCTTGTATGTAAACATGACTATTTTTTTTATTTTTTTATTTCTTTTTGGTAACCCAAGGGTGTCCCCATGACTTAGCCCAACGTGTTCCCTTTATGGGGTGAGCTGAGGCTAGACTAGTCCCCTAGGGATGCATGCAATAGCCCACAAACCATGTGCATCGGGTAAGCCCAGGCCTTAGAGTCGAACCCAAAACCTATGGGGAGAAAACCCACCGCCCAAGCCAACTTTGCTACCCATGTGAGCTAGAAATAACTATTTATTAAACTAAAAGAGGGGTAAAAATTTATTCAAACCAAAAAAGAGTAGTACAAAGCAAGGGCATTACACACCCCTGTCTATCTCCACTAAGTGGTCCAATTGTTGAGACAAATCCAAGGGTAATTGACCCCTTTCCACAATATTCCAATTATGCAAATGATTAGAAGCCCATTTAGCCAAACAATCCACAAACCCATTCCATTCTCTAGGAATGTGATAGAAAGTAACAAAATCTAAGGAAGCACATAGATTAAAAATCTGTTTTATAATTATAGCCAAATGCCAACTGAAATCCTCTAACTGTTGCCTCTTTAGCAAAGTCATGACCACCTGAGAATCAAATTCATAAATGATTTGTTTCCACCCAAGAGCGCAATTACGCTCCACAACACATAAAATGGCAAGAGCCTCCATCACATTGTTTGTATACCAACCTTTATAAATAGAAAAGATAAACTCAACAGTCCTAGAACTATTCTGCTCAACACCCCCAATACTAAACATAACTATTTATTAATGATTATGGGAAGGAGATATTTATTTTCATGAGCAATGCATAAGAGAGTGAATTTTTTATTTGTTTATATTTTAACTAAAGTGGATGCAAGATAGAGTAAAGTATGAAGAAAAATATTTTTACATACAAAGCATTTTACAATAGTGCGAAACATTTATCTAAAGCATCATATTTAGTTTTACATAAAAATATATGTTTTGGTTGTAAAATATTATGCTTTTTGTACTTAGTACTTATGAACAATTAGGATTTAGGGATATATTTTTATGATTATAGTACTAGAGTTTATGTAATTTGTCATTGACACCCAATTTTACTTCTTGGTGTCTTTGTGAAAATTGAATATATGGTGAAATTTCTATTAGATTCCCAAAATTGATAGTTCACTGGCTAGCACTATTTTTGAAGACATCAGACTTAATATTTTAAAATCAAAATTTTGAAGGTAAAGTGAGGAGTGTAGGATTTTAGGTGAACTCCTCAAACTCCCTAGAATCACTTGCAAGACAAAAAACTTCCACAAGAGAGAACCGGCAGAAAAATCATGCTATCATTAAGATGCAAGGATGCCAAAATTGAATATGGCATGATTACAAATGTACAAGATGCCTGATTATATAGGCAAGAGTGAAAACCTAAAATGCATGAGATGTTGCCATGTGTCTTGATCTAACAACATGTGACAACATGTGAACCCTATCTAGATGATTATTAAATATTGAGATAAGTTCTAGAAGGACAACTCATCTTCTAGAAGAAATTTTATCCCACCAAACAAGGAAGGGAATATTATCCCATTTATTTATGATTTATCTAATAATTCAACCTAGGACTTAATTAATTAAATGCAAGACCTAAGTTAACTTATGCTAGTGTAATAATTAATTAATTAATTACACTAACACCCCCCCATAAGTTCAACTTAGGGAGAAAAATGTAATGATTATGCAAGAAGATGATGGGTCCCGGCTACGAGGCCATGTTAGGTACCCGAATACAACCAAATCTCTATAAAGTGGAGAAATAGAGAAAACCTCATGGGAAAAACTCTACTCCAAAAAGAGATGAAAGACATGAAGAACATCACTGAAGTAGGAGAAGCTGCAAACAACTATCAAGACATGACTGTTATGGTGCTGAAGAACCTCCTCTGAAGATAGGATGATCAGGATAAAAAAGACAACAATCTGCATGAGTGCCCCAAATGACACTACTCGAATCAGATGGCAAACAAAGGCAAACACCTGGAATGAAGATGCAAATGGAACAAGTACCAATATTCTAAAAAATATTAATCAACTGAGAATGGAAGATTCCTTCCAAGGCGAAACCAAGGAAGCATTAGCACGAACAATATAATACCCCCACATAATGTTAATTGAGAGAGCCTGACAGATCCACTGAAATGTTGTGTAACACCTTGTAGTGCATGACGGAGAAGAAACAACATCTGAAAGTGCACAAGAAATCACATGCAACTGAAAAAGTGGTGTGCAAAACAAAGCACACATGCATGAGGCTGGAATCATATGGATCCACTGTCGTCATGGAAGGACACTCACTGGACAAAGGTGTGATGGCAAAAATAAAGGCACTACACAATCCCCCCATGACACTTTATAATATAGTGCAAGTACAAAATATGGCACAACCTTATGTGCAAAATCCCCAAAAAACATGTACAATAGTGTGACACTTTATCTTAGTGTGTTTACATAAAATATTGCTTACAGAAGATGATCATAATGTCATAAAAAGACACAAGCTGGAAATACATGAAAAACAGCCAAAACCAAAGCATCTTATGCAAACGAGAAAATGCAAACCGAGTGCATGCACAAACCAATGTTCACATCTTCCTCCATGATTAAAAGGACCTCAGATCTATGTAGAGGTCAGAACCAGCTTTCCGATGATATCTTGATTGTCAATTTTCAATACCATAGCTAAAAGTTATGATTTTTTCAAAAAAACTGAATTTAACCTGCAGGAAATAGGTTTTCTAGCCCAAAAAAATTCTTTTGATTTGATTTCTGCAAAATCTGTTCACAATGAGTGGACAAAATAAAACCCAGAAATATTTTGAAAGCTTTGAACAAAACCCAGAAATATTTTTTTGATCCAAAAAGCAGAAAATAAAAAAGTTAAAAAAATTAAATTTAAAAACCTTTAGTTGGAGAAAAATGATGCACACCAATTTTTGTTTAGTGATTTTCTCCATATTCGTACAAGATATCAAAATCCTAAAAGATACTCAGTTCAAATTTCGACCCTGGCTACAAAACCCATAAATCATTTTTCCTCGAACTGAGTGGAAGTTGGATTTCTGAAGCAAAAATGAAAAGCGGTTGCTTGCATCCAACAAGACTTTCATGCCAAAAAATGATCTCTCATATTTGAGAGGAATTCTATAGCACTGAAGCTTTGATACCATGTAGGACTTTAGGTGAACTCCTCAAACCCCCCAGAATCACCTGCAAGACAAAAAACTTCCACAAGAGAGAAATGGCAGAAAAATCATGCTATTATTAAGATGCAAGGATACCAAAATTGAATATAACATGATTACAAATGTACAAGATGTCTGATTATATAGGCAAGAGTGAAAACCTAAAATGCATGAGATGTTGCCATGTGTCTTGATCTAACAACATGTGACAACATGTGAACCCTATCTAGATGATTATTAAATGTTGAGATAAGTTCTAGAAGGACAACTCATCTTCTAGAAGAAATTTTATCCCACCAAACAAGGAAGGAAATATTATCGCATTTATTTATGATTTATCTAATAATGCAACCTAGGACTTAATTAATTAAATGCAAGACCTAAGTTAACTTATGCTAGTGTGATAATTAAATAATTAATTACACTAACAAGGAGTAGCAACATATTATTTTTCTTGCTACTTTTTGCCTCATTTGAATGTGATCTATGACTATGCCAATATTTTCATGGAAGTTCTAAAAAGATATTTTAACACACTAGTTTATATTAAAATACCTTTTATATTAAAGTGACATTAAAAAGATATAAAAAATAATAAGAAAAGAAGAATTAAAAGTTTATTAACACTATAATTTTATTAAAATTTTATGATAAAAACTTGGCAAACATTTTAAATCCCATAAAATAAAAGTCCAAATATTGCTAGATGCAAAGCATAAAATTAATAAAAAAATATATTTTATGCCTCTCACCTGACAAAGGTAGCAAATATTTTTCTTTTATTGAAAAGAAAATGAAAGATACATAGAAGAAAATGTAGTTTAAGACTGCAAGAAAATACAGAACATAAAGAGAACAGACCAACAGAGATTAGCTTACAGAAGGAGACAAAAAGGTCAAATATATACAGATTTCTGAGAAAAAAAGACCAACACCAGCACTATAACCAAATGATAGTAATATACAAACTATCAAAAGGATTTATGAGCATTACATAGTAAGTTTTTCTGATGGCTTATATTGTTATGGTGGGATTCATTGGTCGATGCTACGACTACAATATTTCATTCTTTGGAAAAGTTAGAAACATTTTATTTCTTCCACATTTATGGGAAGAGGACATGGCAAGCCTCTAGTAGTCAAAGCAACAAATAAAATTAAAATAGAATGTTATGGTGACTTCTCATTGCATTGGCAATTTTCATCACATTGGTAACTCAATTATTTTCCATCTACTCAATAATGGTTTAAATATGGCAATGGGCATTTCAAAAGGGAAATCCTTCTACATAGGTTAGGTGATAGCATGTTTCTTATGCTTCACTTCATTCCTTTAATATCGATTGTGGGCCCAACATGACATATCCCATATTCAGTGACAATTTAAAATGTGGTGTTTTTATTGTCACAAAAGAGAGTGCATGGTAGCAATTTTTTGTTAAATAAATATAAGTTATAAAGGTAAAAGGAAAAGAATATTTTTCAATATAAGTAAAGTGATGATGTGTCAAAAATTGATTGTATCATACAACCTCAATGCATTGGCAAGTTAGTTTTTCTTTTTTTCTTTTTTTTTTTCTAATAACAAAGAATATTGGTGATGAGTTTTACTTTTCATTTACATTTATAGATGTGGGTCAACCAATCACAAGTTGTCAGTGCTAAAAGTTGTAGGTTTGCAAATTCCTAAAATTAAAAGTTTTCTAAGCCCTATGGGTGTCAACTCAAAACAAAAGACCTTCCAACTTATGATGACCAATTTACTAAGGTGGGTAAGACCTTTGACTTTGCACTCTCCTAGGCCAAAAGGAGCATCCTTGAGGTGTTGGATTTAACATAACTACAAGAAATGGACATAAACCCAAAAACATAGCATACCAAGTGACATAGTCATAGATGGAGAGTCTAGAGAAATGATCATCTGATTGTGCAACTTAGAGTCAAAAAATAAACTTTTGTTGTGTCGTCACTTGATTGGCATTCATGCTATTGATAGAGATTAGAAATGATAAATATTGTTGAATTAACAAGTTTTTCTAATAAATCAACCTCATAAGTGTTCCCTAAATCAAATTTCTTAAGAATCTTATGTGGACCAAACTTCCTCATGTTTATCTTATTAGATGCACCTATTAGGAATATTTTTTTATAAGATATATTGTGACTTCATCCCAAAAAAAATCTTTGTCTTCACTTTCCATTTGCTTGTACTTTGTATTTGTTGTTCATTGTCTCCAAGTGTTTTTAGAACTAAGTGTGTATTTTCTCCATGTATCCTACAAATTCTTCTACTTGTGCACTTCTCTTCTCTTCTATGTTGGTGTCTCTAAGTTTTGTTAACCCTCAAGATCATACTTTGATCAAAATATCAAATGGGGTTTTTTCTATACTTCTATTCACTAAGTTGTTGTATGCAAACTCTCTTTTATGGTAGACTTATATTCCAATTTCCTAGCTTATCTCTGAGTAAAAAATGTAACAAGTTTCCTAAGATCTCATTGACCACCTCTATTTATCCATCAGTTAATGGGTGATATGCTAAACTAAATTTTAGATCTATTTTCATTTTTTTCACCAATGTCTTCCATAAATAAATCTATGAAATTTGTACCTGTATCTAAAACTATACTCTATGACAATCCATGCAATCTCACAATATCCCTAAAAAGTAGGTTAGAAAAGTGTACAAAATCATGTGTCTTCTTACAAGGTTCATGAAATGCACTATCTTAGAAATTCTATCTACTACCACAAGTATAGAATCGCATATCCTTAGTGTTTTCAGCAACCCCACATATGAAATCCATGCTTATATCATCCCAGGTTTCTCCATAAAGGTTGATATAATCCAATATTTTGGCTACACCCCTTTGCAATCTAACAAGTCCTACAAATTTGAGAAAACTTTTTTACATCATTATATATTTGAGGCCAAAAATAGTGTTCAATTACCAAAGCCATAGTCTTATCATTGCCAAAATGTCCTACTAATCCAACACTATGTTTCTCTTTGATCAATTTTTCCCCTATTTATCTCCTAAGAATGCATAATTAACTTCATTTGAATAACATTTTATCCTAAATTAAATAATATTTCAAATTACTCTTGTCTATTGCAATTGATTCTTTGCTTTCTTTCAAAGCTTTGATAAAATTTAGGTCATCCTCATACATATGCTTGAGTTTTTTGAAACCCACTATTGATACCCTCATCTATGTCAACAAGTTCCTTTTTCTACTCAATGAATTTTTAACCTTTTTTGATTTAATGCTCCTATATTTCACCAAAAAATTGTAACTTTTGCATAAACTCTACCCATATCATTTATTTGATTCAACTTGCCTTGATTTTTCAAATACCATATAAGGCTTGACATGGTCAATGTACACCACAAGTTTGTAACTTTTGCATAAACTCTACCCATCTCATGTAGATTTGATTCAACTTTCCTTGACTGTTCAAATAGTATAATCCTTGATGGTCAATGTACACCACAAATTTGTAACTTTTACATAAACTCAACCCATCTCATGTATTTGATTCAACTTGCCTTGACTATTCAATTACTATAAGGCTTGATGGTTAATGTACACCACAAATTCCTTTGGAAATACATAATGTCTCCACTTCTTTGAAACTTGAATTATGGAATAGAAATCCTAATCATAGATTGAGTATCTCTTCCTTGTATCATTCAAATTTTCTCTAAAATAAGTTATCAGTCTTACTTATAGACTCAATAGTGCTCCTATCAAACATCCACTTGCATCACAAATGACCTGAAATACTTTATCAAAATTAGGTAATGCTAGCACTAGTTATTCTATTACCTTTTTTTATAGTAGTTTAAAAATCCTTTGTGGTCCCATGATGTGTAGTTAAATTCCTTAATGTCTCCCGTCATTATTTCTCCAATGGTATGGGACTTAAATTTCTAATTAACTTTCTATAGAAACTTTCTAATCCATGAAGATCTTTCCTATCCAATATTTTGATGATGTTGGTCACTCAACAATTATCCTCATGCTTTTTGGATCTATTTTTAATCCTCCTTTAGATGAAAAAATCCAAATATAATAGCTCTATTTTCATGAAACAAAATTTCTTGATGTTTATTGATAAATTATGTTCTCTCAATCTTTAAAATACTTTCCTAATGTGTTGTAAATGCTCTTCTTTGGTTCTACTAAAAATCATAATATCATTCAAATGGACAATAACAAACATATCCAAAAATTTCTTCGATACCTCATTTATTAGTCTCATGAATGTTTGGTATGCTATTTAACTTAAAAGGTATGACTAACCACTCATACAAACCCTCATTTTTCTTGAATGAATACATCCATTCATCACACTATTTAATCATGATATGATGATATCCACTTTGTTGGCCCTAGTTTTCCATTGCATCAAAAGATCTATCTATCAATGCCTGATACAAATAGTAGAGACATGGATCACATGAGAGGTAGTTAGTCCCTTGTCATGAATCCTGAGGGGAGAGCTAACCATTTTCCAACAATATCCCCCTCACTTTGATACCAATTGATGGCCCCAATTTTCCATTGCATCAAAAGATTGATCTATCAATGCCCGATACAAATAGTAGAGATATGGATCACATGGGAGGTGATTAGTGCCTTGTCACAAATCCCAAGGGAAGTGTTGACCATTTTCCAACACACTTTTTAGGTCAATATTTATGAAATAATTGGCACCACTCAAATAATACGTGATGTCATTCATCATTAGTAGTGGAAATATGTACTTGAAAGTAATGTTCTTAATAGTTATTGAACCTATGTACATCCTCCATTCTTCTTCTTTCTTAGGTGTTAATACTTTTAGTACCAAACTTGGGCTTAAGCTTTCTCTAATTTACCCTTTCCTCAATAACTCCTATTCTTACCACTTTATCTCTACATTTTATATTGCTATCATTTTATGCATCACCTTGTTTGGAAAATTGGCTCTTGGTATTAGATCAATTTCACAATTGATTTTGTAAACTTGTTGCAATCCTTCTGGCATATTATTTGACACGACATATTCTTCATTTGTGATGGTGTTTTGAACTGAACGGAAGTTTAGTATGTGGAAACAACTCCATACACTAATCTAACACAAGAGAGGTTTGAAAATAATTCTTCAAACCTTTTAAAATATTGCAACATCATAAATATTGCACATACAAATTTAATTAAGCTCAGATTAAAACATGAAACTACAACACAAATTTTACATGGGAAAACCCTTTCCAGAAAACTCACACTCCAAATACCCAACTCAATTTTATTTAGTAAAATAGGATTACAATACAATTATAGAGCTTATGCTCTTCATGAGTTGTCAACACTATATTCAAAACCTATAATAATATTTTTTTTTTAAAAAGATAATAAAAGTATATATAGATGAGAAAGGTAGGAACCCAAAAAACCATCCCCTATCTTTTGTAAATGTGATATCTACAAAATCTCAAAAAGAATGAGCTTTAAAATAAACCTACTAAACTGAAACAAACTTATCCTCATCTTGGGTGCCCATATCTAGTAAAATCATCTTATCCATATCTTGACCATATTTTATCCATATCCTAGGAACCTAAAGTAGATAAAGCCAAAAAGCTTCTTTATTCCTCTACAATTTTGATACAACAACTACTAACTGAGAATCTCAAGTCAACATAAGAACTTTCCAGAACAAAAAATCACCAATATAGAAACATATGGTATCATCCTCCTATAAAATAGGACTTCCTAAAGTGGGTTCCAACCTCCTAAAAAAGTGCTCTTGTCATATGTCATTACCTTCCATGTATGATGCCATCTCAACAATAGGACCCAAAAAGTGAGTGAAAACTTAGGAAGTTCAATACTTTAGGATAAATTAATATATGCCTAATAATCATTTAATTAATATAAGGACTCAAATATTGAGACATCTTAATCCCAAGACTTTTCCACTTGTCATTTAGAACTATCAAGAGTTTACTGCAATCAATTGCTCAAGGCCCTATGGCCCATAAAACTAGAACACCATATGAATTTATCTATGTTAATAGGATTTTTCGATGCATCTACAACATTCACCAAACTTTCAACTTTCTCCAACTTCATCTTTCCATCATCTACCATATCATGAACAAAATAAAATTGAACATTCAATTTTCTTTATTCTAGCATGGAAAGTAGGATTCTTTGCTAAGAAAATGGCACTCTAACTCTCACAATAAATAGTCATCTTTGTTAGGAAATAATACAACATACCCACATTCTTAATCAATTTATTTCATAACACCATGAGAGAAAAGAATGCATGCAAGTAACCATAGTGCATAGTTAAAAATAGAAAAGCCACAAGATAACACAAGATATACCCTAGGAAAATCCTCAAGAGGGAAAACCCAATCTCCAAAAGCATCCATACTCTATCTATTATTTAGAAATAAAAAATGCACGCACTTACAAAGTTACAATGAATACTTCTAAAACATTGTAGTGCCCCTCCATGATTCACCCTTTCATGATGTCTAATAAATGTTGTTTTGGGTTGTTTAGTTTAGGTTGTTTTGATTTGAGGTAAAAAATGGATTTTGAAGGGGTCCAAAACCCTTTACATCAAAAAGAAGCTGATAAAAGAATATAACAACATAAAGCAACAATTAGCCTGACGACAGTCAAACAACAGCCAAAAAATAGCCAAAAAAGAAGGAAACCAGCCAGTAGCACTATAGATTATTTAGAGTCTCCATAGCTTCCATTTCACTAGCAGCCAACTTCTACACATTATCCACAATATCAGAAACCTCAATACCTGAGGCCCCAGCCTAAGCTCTCATTCTATTTCTAGTTCTAGCTCCCGAACCACTAGTTTTTACCTCACCACTCAAAACACTAGCTTTCACAACACCTTTCTCAGCAACACACTCCACATCCATCAACTTACCCCCAACAACAATATCATCAGTAGACACATTCTTCTTTCTCTTTTTCATAGCGGTCACAGGGGAGGTCACCTTGGCAGAGTCCGAGATAGCCAAGACCTTAGAGGCATCTCCACCCTTCATCACAACATTCCACAACTTATCAAATTTATCCTAAAGGGATAATATTCTACCTTCCAAATTTTGTTTTAGATTAACAATTTACTCCACCACAATATTAGCCACAGTATTAAGAGAATCCATGAGATTATCAATTTGGCTTTGGCCAGAAGGGTCCTTAGCCTTACTTGCAACACCTCTAATTCTAACATTGGTGCTATTAATCTCATGGAAGAACCACTTAAAAAATTTAAACAACACATTGGCACTATCATGAGCCAAGCCCAACACATCATACAATTCCTCCCTATCAAAGTTCTCAATACGTTTCCACACAACATCCTCATCAGAAGAGCTAGCATGAACCTTTTCAGTAGAAATTTCCTTACCTTTACCAATGGGGACAAGAGTCTTCATCTTTCAAATGGAGCAAGCAATTTCCTTCGCAATAGCCTTCCTTTTCAATATCCTATATGCATCTGCTTTACTAGATCCCACATCATGACCACCACCCACATTTATTTCCTTATCTTGCTTCTGCAACCCCATGTCAGCACCTGATGAAGCCTCACTGTAGATCCCACTAGCCAGGGAGAGAGGGAGACCCTTCTCCAAAAGTAAGCTAGCAGACAACACCTTTCCTTTCCAGCTCCCCTTTGTAGGCTCTTGCACATATCTAGTCACTGGAGGAGGAGAGGAGGCTTCCTCATAAAGTTCATTTTTTTCCTTACCCCCCTTAGAAAGAACATTCGCCACCACCTCATCACTACATGTTGTATAGCCTACGTTATCATTCAGCTTCCTTTTCCCAGTCTTACCCGAAATAGGGGAACTAGGGCCCTCATCAAAAGTGGCATACGAATCTGGGACATAATCAACATCATCATCCCTATCAGACTCAAATTATTCATTCAAAATAAGCCTCCTCTTCTTAGGATTCTTACTAACTCTTTCCTCTCTCGAGTCTGTCTCATAACCCTCCTTGGGTTTAGCAGTATTTTCTTTCGGAGACACTAGAGTTTTTTACACCTCATGAGCTTTGACATGTTCATAGATCAAGAAAATTAACCCCACATGCAAGATAGGGTTTTTGGGGTTTTCCCTATGATCTTTAATCCTTGATTGAAGAGACATCAATAAATAGTAGGGAAAGGACACCCATTTCTTATGCTAAAAATGGTTAAGAGAAAGGAAATGGTGAGTGTTAGTCATCATATACTTTCCTTTCAAGGTAACATACCTCATAATTTCTTCAACAACATCACGCCAAAGCGCTTTCAATGAGCTCCTCTGATACCCACCGCTCTTCATTGGCTTCAAATAAGCAACCTCATTCCCTTTAAAGAAAATCGACATTGCAACTTGTGATTCTTTTTTGTCTCTGAACACGTTCATAAACTGAATAGCCAAGCCTATAATTTGGGCTATAAATTCTTCATCAACCACAATTTCTCTACTACCCAAATTCAGGGTTCTCTCGTTCCACCTGTCAACAACCAAAACAGTGACCTAGGGAATGTTACCATGCAATCTTTTCATATATGGAGTTAAACTACCCTTATCTAAAATCTCCCATGCCTCCTTCCTCTACTTAGCAATAACAAAAGACTTAGACTCATTGTGGTTTCTATTCCCACCCATCGCAGCAAATAGAAACCAGGCACACAACAAAAAGCTCAGGAAAATAAATCAAACACCACCTAGAATAGGAATACCCAACAGAAGCCTCTGGAAACTAAGGCGATAAACTCCCACAATCCGTGCGAAGCCAACCACCAAACACAAATGCAATAATGAAATAGAACTCCATGCCTTGTGAAAGTTGTCCCTCAAAATCATAATTTTAACATCCTTATTCATGACATTCAACCACATGAGTAAGGACAAGCATCCCTTAATGTACAATAAGAACAACATTAGATTAAAATTCATTATTAATTATAGTCGTTGCCTCAACAGGAATAGGATCATTCAAATCCCACTTTTTGCTATCTCTAACACCAAAGTTAGCGAAGAAATCAGCTAACATATTTCCCTCTCTCAAAATATGGGAAATATAAACATTATCAAAAGAATTGATAATATCAATAGAGTCCCTGACTAATGCCTCAATAGTCCAAGATCGAGGTGAGGTATTCTTCAAATTGTTAATAATGCTCAGAGAGTCACCCTCCAACCAAACCTTCCTAAACCCTCTACTTTGAGCCAATTTGAGTCCATGATAGGTTGCAACCGCCTCCGCGTAGTGGTTAGGATTTAGTTTAGGTTGTTTGATAAATGTTGTTCTTGGTTAATTGATTCATTAAATCAAATTATTAAGTTAAAAATTATTTTGACAACTAAATATAAATATAATTATTATTAATGATGGAATTATAATAATTAAAAATGTGGGAAAATAATATAATATAAAATATTAAATGGTAAGGAGATAATGGTTAAACTATAAAAACAATTAAAAAGATAGAAAAATAATTTTTTGGAGTACATGCGTGACTTCAAACTACTAGTCATTTGGAAACTTGTTATTTTGTGATATTTTTTATCTGATTTTTGTGTTAAAAAATCTTATAGTTTATTTTTGGAAAAATAATTATAATTATCTTTTAGAGAGATTATGGATTATCATGGATTTTGGGTTTTCAAATAGAGAACTTTGTTTGCAAGAATAATTTGTTGAATAATGGTTTTCAATTGATTGTTTTCAAATTGGATTGGGGGAAAATTACTGAAGATTAGATTAAGGTTTTGGAGAAACAGATTGTTGTGGACATAGAAGTTGATCTCGGCACCAGTTTTCATCTCACTAGATTGGAATCCAGGTTGGCTTCATCTCTATTCTTGTTTCGTTTATCCATTCAGTGTAATAGGAACTTGTTCTCTCTCTAATGTTACAAATGAATGATTGCTCATCTTTCTGTATGTTGGTTCTATGTTGAATCCACACTTCATATTTAGAGTTCGATATTCTTATGCCATTTGTAGAATCTGCACTCTGCAATAGAGTTTGATATTCTTGTGCCATTGCCTTAATTTATGGTGTCCATTGAAATCTCTCATTGAATCTGCTTGAATAGAGTTCAATTTTCTTTTGTCTGCAATTTCATTATGTCTTTGATTTATTTGCTTAATACCTGTATTTCATGGAGTCCATTATAGTTGATTTTGATGCTCCTATTTCTTTTGATGATCGCTTCTTGTAGTGACTAAGGGGTTTATTTTGTGCTTATTCGATGTTGTGTGTTGAAACTTATTCCTACATTATTTTTGACACCACATATTATGATTTCAATCGTTGTTTCTATATTGGGGATGATGTTCAATGAATTCTTCCATGCCTGCATCCCCTTGTATGTTGCAATTTCACCTTCATTGTGTTTATTCTTATTATTGGAGACTTTAATTTTATTTGATAGTCTTTTGTTGGTAATTAATTTTGTCTATCGATTTGTATCAAATTCTATGCATCATTATCGACATTGTTTACTGTATTTCTCTATTGTTACCTTTGAAATCATGTATTGTTCTCTATATAATATATGTGTGGCTCAATTAATTAATATTCTTGTGGCATTTCATTTTGTATACTTTGGCTTCCATTGATGAGAACAATATACGATTTTCCTATTGTGCTCCCGTTTTGTTGAATACAGTTCAATTTTCATGCCTTACTTCTATCAGTCACTGTTGCATGCTATCTAGTTTCTATATTATAAACCTTGATATTGTGCTGAATCGGTTTCATTCGATGTGTTTTGTATATTTGTTTTTTATTGTTTTTTCTCTATGAAATCAGTGTTGTAGGGTGTGTCTTTATTTTTCTTAGTGTCAATTTCAATACTGTATATGTTGATTTAAATCCATGGGCTGCAATTCAATTCTCCAAGCATTAGCATTCGGTTTGATTTACTAGTTCTCATTTGACTTCCAAGTATATTGATGTTATAGAAAATGAATGTCATTCGATAGTTCTTCTATGTGATATTCGATGGAATTTCCTATGTTTTTAACTCGACCTTACGAGTTCAATCTTTACAAAAGACTTGGATTTGATTTACATAATATAAATTTATTTAAATATGTATATACACATACACACATATATATGTGTGTGTGTTTGTATATTTGTAAGTGTTCACTCTTTTAATCTAATTTACTATTTTATATCAACAAACAGAACTTATATATATTTACTTATATATATATAAGCGGGTATATATATATATATATATATATATATATATATATATATATATATATATATATATATATATATATACCCCTATGGATACATGTTTATATATATACTTTTATATTTATTAAGGTTGTATCAAAAAGAATAATTTTGTCTTAATAATATTTGTTTTGTAGAAGAGTGGATTTGAAATTAAGTAGGAAAAGATTGTTTGGTTCATATAATTGAAAGATTTGATTATATTAAGAAGTTTTGATTATCTTTTGTTATACTAAATTCTTGATAATCATGTAAAGATTGAATTGTAGATCCATCATGTGTTTCATGATTACATTATTGGTTTTGTTTGCTTGTATTCTTCATTATGTTTGACTGTTGGAAAATTGGGGGTATTATTCTTTTGTGGAAAGTGGTTATTGGGAGTTTTCCAAAGGCTTAAGGGAGTATTTATTGGTTGAATTTTATGCTTGTTCTTTTGAAATGGTTGAAAATATACCTGAGATGTGTACATGAGGGTCTTTAGCCTTGCACTATTTACTTGTTATTATGGTTGTGATTTGTCAGCAAGATGGTCCATTCCTTGCTCTAGATATGTGTTCTTGTGGTTCCATTTAGTGTGCAAGATGGCTTTACCCAGTTGATGTGTTGGGTCTTCTAGTTGCTAGTAGAGGGAGTGGCTCTCAATGGGGGATAGGTCCCAAAGTGGTACCTAGGGTAACCCATTGGGAGTTTCATAATCTAGTGATATCATTAATAATATATTAGGGGGTTGGGTATATTTCACATTAATCAAGATAATGTATGTCTCACTCATGGCTTAAGTGCTCGTTTAGGCTTGAGATGAGATGGGAAGTGTTGGTGTAATTAATTAATTAATTATTACACTAGCATAAGTTAACTTAGGTCTTGCATTTAATCATTAAGTCCTAGGTTGCATTATTAGATAAATCATTTAATAAATGGGATAATATTCCATATCCTAGTTTGTGGGATAAGATTCCTTCTAGAACTTATCTCATCATTTAATGATCGTCACCATTAGGGTTCACATGTTGTTAGATCAAGACACATGGCAACATCTCTTGCATATTAGGGTTTAGCTCATGCCTATATATTCAAGGCATCTTGTATATTTGTAATATATCAACATATCAAGATATCAAGATATCAATCAGATATCATATCATATCAATATATAATCTTTAATTAGCATTCCATTGTTGCAACACTTCTTTTGTGGTTGATTATCTTTCATGGCTAAAGTCCTGCATTGAAGATTCTGGAGCTTCAGGGGCTGTGCAATTCATCATCTCAACATGGTATCAGAGCTAGTCCATTGAAACATCAACCCTAGATCCAGGAAGTTTGGAGTGCAAGATTCAAGAAGGCTTAGGGTTTTATGCTGCAGGCTAGTTGGTTCTACCCAGGAGCCAAGCTATTTTCTGGTGCAGATCAGGCCCTCTCTGTCCTCTCCATTGCGTCTAGAAGGCCTCAAAACCCATAGATCGCCTATCCATTCATCAAAATCGGAGACATATCATCTGGGAGCCTATGAGGTACATCTTAGGGTTTGCAATTTTTGTACAATCCGTACACATTTGCACGAAAAAATCATCCCTATAAGTCCTCCATCAAGGAAAATTTTTTTTTAGAAAAATCAAAAAAATTATTGGCTATTTTTTGGGCAAATGTTTGTATAGTTTTGGCAAAAATTAATCTGCAGGGATCGACCTGCCATTTTATTATCCAGTCGGCATCTTTATTTTTTCTGCGCACATAGTTGGGGTTTATATTTTTCCATCGGTCGGCATTCAAAATATTATATCGACCTTTTTTTTAATCAAATTTAAATTGCAAATTATTGCAATATTTAAATTTTATTTTGTCGGCATACGCCGACAACCTGCCGACCCCGACTACTCCTCCCGTCATCCTGCGTCACCGGCCGTCCTCGCTGCCGTCATCGCTCCGCTGACTGCCGGTGTCCATCCTAGAGTTTGTTCCCGGCCACGTTTTTCGTCCACCGCCACCGACCAACATCTCCAGCTCTGTTCGCTCAAGCCCCGGTCCCATCAGTGACCGCGGGCTCCGCTAGTTCCCGAGCGGTCCATTCTCCCCGCCACCTCCGCCGGCATCGCCACCTAACTCGCCGCTCCGATGCCGCCCATCTGGCGATGATTTTTTTAAAACTAAGCGCGCCGCCCACGGTCATATCAGCAACCAGGGGCCGAAGTTTTTTTTCCCTAAGGTGCTAATTTTTTGCACCTGGTTAGCCAGCACCAATCAAATTACAGTTTTTCTTCCGGAGGCCATATCTTCGTGCCACGATATCAAAAATTTGCAAACAAGATATCGACGGAAAGAGAATTCAGAGCACTATCCAGTGGTGCCATCCATTTTGTAGGATTTGTCTGCTATAACTTTCTATAGTCAACTAAAGTCAACCCTCCTTTTTGGACTCAAACGCACACATCTTCGCATCAAATTGTCGGATTTTGGAGATTCCAGTGGCATTCGAGAGATTTTTTAGTGCATTTTTTTCATCAGTCCAGTCATCTTCTTTGGTTTCAGCTCCAGGTATCCTTTTTTTTGGTTTTTTAATTCCTGAGACATCCTGAAGACTAAAGTAGAATTTGTTGATCTCGGAGGCATATTTTTAGTTGCATATCTATTTGGAAGTCTTTATTTTCTATTGAAGGTCAATGTCTTTGATTTTGGTGGAGAAATATTTGTTATGGGGCTTGCATATTTCTCTCCTTCTTTGGTTATGTTGCATAAGGGTAACTATCAGCAATGGCGAGATGGGATCTACCACCATCTTCGATCACTTGATTTGTTGCCATATCTATTTGGTATAGTTCCTTGTCTGAGTGAAGGTATTCATGAACTTGCTTGGAATTGCAGCAGGTACACTATTTTGGAGATTCTTGAGATGCAAGTTGATTCTGATGTTTTGAAAGATATTGATCATTGTGATTGTCCTCACATTCTTTGGACAAAGCTTTGGGAGCTCTATGGAGATTCAGATACTCCACCATTCCCTAATGGTCATGATTCAGAATGTCATTCTTCAGATCAAGTACCCCATGATGCTATTGTTATGCAGGAAGTTGATTACCTTGATCTTTCCAAAGAGGTTGACAAGGTTCCTTTCAGTGCTTCTTCTTCATCAGAGACAGTTGGTATCCCTTCACATTCAATGATTCCTTGTCCAAAGTCATTGATTGAGGCTTCCACTATCATCATTCATCAGGACACATTTCATTTTCCAAACTTGGCATCACATGATGGCTTTGTTTCAGGTATCACTGCCTTGGCCACTTCTATAGGTTTGGAGAACATTCTTGAGGGGATATCACTCCTCTATTCAGATCACACCTTGGAGAGTTGTTTTAAGTCTCCTCATTCTTTTGTCTCAACCTTGATTGGGAATTCAGAGACTAGCTTGGAGGCACTTGGTTTCTCTTCATAGATTTCATATTCAAGACTTCTTCCCTGTCATTCCATTCAGGATTTGAGGTTTCTTCAACATCCACCATTGGATTTGCTTCTTCCTAGCAGGAGATTTGTGGTTTGGACACCTTCGTTGCTTCAGACTTCTTTCAGTGGTTTTGAGGACACTTCATTCAGGGGGGCTATCAAGTCTCCATCACATCCATTATATCCATTTTATCTTTGTCTTTGGATATTGTTCAGCATCAGTTTATGCATCGTCCTGATTTGTCACCCTCTTCATTGTTTGGGACTATGGCATTTTCTTCATCAGGCATGGAGAAACTTGAGCAGAGTTCTGAGACATCATCGACATCCATCTTCATCCTTCCTTCCTTCAATTCCTATCTAGAATGGGAAGCATCTCTCCACTTGCAGTTGGTTTTGTTTCTTCCGAAAGGGAGACAAGTTGTTTGTCGACATTGGATCTTGTTTTGTCTTCAAACACTTCCCTTCTTTGCAGGTGATCACATCTTTTGGGGGGGCTACATAGTCTCTCTCTTTCCCTCCTATGGGGGGGCTTTTGATTGCATTGTATCCATGTGACAGATGGCGTACTTGGGGGGTATTTGGGAGTCCTCCATCCTTCCCATCCTATCTCACATTTCTGCATTTTCATCTCCTTTTTGGGGAGGGGTTTTGTTCCTATTGGGTTTTCCCCTTTTCTCCGTTTGTGGGAGATTTTCTACATCTTCATGTACATGGGTACCTAACATGGCCTCGTAGCCGGGACCCATCATCGATCATCATCTCTGCATAATCATTGCATTTTTCTCCCTAAGTTGCACTTATGGGGGGGTGTTGGTGTAATTAGTTAATTAATTATTACACTAGCATAAGTTAACTTAGGTCTTACATTTAATCATTAAGTCCTAGGTTGCATTATTAGATAAATCATTTAATAAATGGGATAGTATTCCCTATCCTAGTTTGTGGGATAAGATTCCTTCTAGAACTTATCTCATCATTTAATGATCATCACCATTAGGGTTCACATGTTGTCACATGTTGTTAGATCAAGACACATGGCAACATCTCATGCATATTAGGGTTTAGCTCATGCCTATATATTCAAGGCATCTTGTACATTTGTAATATATCAACATATCAAGATATCAAGATATCAATCAGATATCATATCATATCAATATAGAATCTTTAATCAGCATTCCATTGTTGCAACACTTCTTTTGTGGTTGATTATCTTTCATGGCTAAAGTCCTGCATTGAAGATTCTGGAGCTTCAGGGGCTGTGCAATTCATCATCTCAACAGGAAGGCCTAGAATGGCAAGATCAATTGCCTTGTCCTCATAAAAGGTATGTTGATTCTACATGAGTTTGTATGGGGGTTGAGGATTGAGAGGGGTCAATAAGATAACCCATGATGGGGGTCGGGGCATAGGAAGATCCACATGGATAACCCATAACAAGTTATGTGATGACACTGCTCCCTAATACAACCGAGCATTCCCTAGTCATGTGATCCCCTTGTTGTGTGTGTGCCTCTAGAAGTGGTGTCTATGTTATGTGATGCACTTATTATACTGTCTTATGTTAAAGCCATGTTTAGTCCGGTTGTGTTAGCCTTCTATCTTCATGACTATTTGATGTAGTGGGACCTTATTGTTATCTCCTAGCATGGTGGGTGGACCTTAGGGTTCCACATGGTCAAGTGGATTGTGCTTTTTCCTCCATTGGGTTTCCTAGTTGTTGCTTGTGTGCATGGAGGATGTACCTTATGTAGTAGACTTTGGATTTTGTATGAGTTTGAGAGATAGTTGCACATGTTATGTATTGTATCTATATATCCTTTGTATCATGTAATGTAATCTTGATATACTCTTTCCATTGTACTCAAAGAAGCATTGATGTAATTTTGTAACAATGTAAAGATGTACCCTCATGAAAGGGAATTTGTATATGTACTTATTGGTTCATCATAAATTATCTTTGATGGTTATTTATCTAATGTTATAATATGTAATTGTATGTGTTTATTCATTTAATTCCATGGATTTAAAACGAACTCTTGATGTTAGTTAATTCATGTTGTATGTTTAGATATTGGTAATAGTTTTGTCTATTAATGTTATCATGGAACCTTAGAGGACATAGCTTAGCTTATGTTTAGATATGATTCACATTTCTTGTTATTTCTTTAGAAGAAAAAAATGAACCATTATTGTAGTAAGATGTGTTGTCCTATGGGGTTCTTTGGTGGGGCATTACACATGGTATCAGAGCCCAAGTTCTAACACTAGGCACTTTGGTTTCATATGAGTCCATTATGTTTCCTAGTTTCTTGTACTCTTGAGAGTGTGTTTTCCCTTTTTCCATCCTCACTTGACAACCTTAGAATTATCCTTTGGTGGTGTTTTTCCAATGGTGCAGAAAATCGGTGGAAAGGATATGACCCTCAGTGTAGTGCGCAATGCATCGATATTATTTCTATCAAGGACGCATTATGGACCTTTGAGTAGCCTTGTGAAGTTACTTCCAATTATGATATTTGTGTGTGTATGTGAATAATGCATGTTAGATCATGACTATAGTGCATATGAAATGATAAATTATGTTTTCATGCTTCTGAAAAGGTGTAAAATCATAATCTTGCATCGCATATATGTTATGAGATTTGGTGTTGTAAAATGAATAAAGTATAATTTCTTGCATGTAAATGATGAATATTTAACAAAAAATCTATGCTTGATGTGCATAACTATGTTGTGTTTCATGGAAGTGTAGCATTCTAATGTAATGAATAAAGTTTGATAATTGTTATGTAGTGGATATTTTACAAGTTGAATTGATTACTGAGTGTTGTCTTTAGATGTGTCTTGGTGAAAGTGACAGTGCTTCATTACTCATTCATGAGTACCATATTGTATGCTACGATTCCCTTTCATGGTGTGCCTGATTATATGATTATTTATATATATGTTTGAATGTTTTGTTTGTTGTAGGTTGCAGGTACTAGGCATCAACTACAGCTGAATTAGTAGGTTTGAGCATGCCTCAAAACCAATGGAATAGTTGTTCAAATAACATAAGATCCCCTACCCTAGCCATCATCCTTGAAGAGGATAAGTATCTAATCCTTCACCTCATTTGTGTCGTTTGATGTCTTTGGTTAGTTGTTCCTGCTTCTTGACCTTGGTTAAGGTTTAGGTAATTGTTTGACTTTTGGTTTGCTTGATTATTTAATGTTGCTTGTGTAGATACCGTAAAAGTCTTGATTTATACTAGATATTTGATTATGATCAACTAACACCATTTCTTCTAAAATCATCTCAAATTGATCAATTAATTGAATAATCAACATTATTTAGTTAAATTCAACAAATTCAACTGTTAATCAAATAATTAAATTTATTGATTAACTCACCCTTCTCCTAACTAATTATTCATCTTATTTAATTAAATCAAATCATTTAATTAAATCCTCTCTTAATCCTCTCATTTGATTAAAAAATCAATCAAATCAAATGTCACATCTCCTAAATTACTCCAATTAATTAATTTTGTATTAATTAATCTTAAATTATCTTTTTAATCATCATTATCAAATCCTCTAGCTTTTAACTCCTCAAGAGTTAAATCAACCATGGTCAACTAACCAGGTTGCACATAAATAATTTCTTATAATTCTCTAATTCCTCTATTTATCCTCACAAAGGCATATTCCAAGGAATATTCCTCTCAACAACCTCTCATTCAATTTCCCTCTAAAGGTTTTTAGAAACCTATCAAATCCTCTTACATTTGTAATAACTTCTCTTACAACCTTTGAAATCCTCTTACATCTTCTCAAATACCATTAAATTATTCTTACACCAATTTCAAATTCTCAACCATCAACATTTACTTCTCTTCCATCCTCCTCCACACACAATTCCCAAAATGTGCTCCAACTTCCTCTAATACAATTGTGACACTTGGTACATTCTCATTGGCTCTCAATTTATCCCGCATTCACCAATTTCCTCCATTCTTTAACACTTGGATTCTATAAATAGAGGCATCCTTTTCATAATATGGACCACAACTTAGAGAATTATCATTATAGGCATTTCACTCCATAGATTTTTATCATTTTCAAGCAATTTAGCTAGATTATAGTCAATTTTATACTTGGATCTTCTACGCTTCATCAATTTTATCAAAAGGATTGGGAAAGGGATTCTTTCCACATCAAAGGAGCACCACTCCCCCTATGGGATGGAGGTTTAGCTGATTTACTTAGATTACATGCTTTGTTTTGTTCAATTTCATGTTATTTCATGTTTTCTAGTAATTTTGGTTAAAGAATTTCATAGGGAACATTAGATTTTATTTCTAACATGTTTGACACTTGTTTATTGATCTATTGTTAGTTTGTGTAGGTTTGGTGTTCACATTTAGGTGCTAGAAGGAGGGTTGATCAACTTTAACATGTTCAATTTCACTTGATTTTCCTATTTTTTGTAGGTAAAGGAATGTGACGCTGCCTTTCTATAAATCCGATGCCGCAAAGCACCACTTTTGTTCTACAGTGCCACATTCACAATACCACACTAGATATGCACACCTCTATCATGCCACTTCTAATTTACTACCGAATTTGACCTCTCTGTCTTCTATCTAAATTTCTAGCCACAAAGCATTGCCTTTGTAATCGTGTCACATTCATGCTATTTGTTTCTATAAAGCGTCACTTGTGCATTCACCAAAGCATTGCATTTTTTTCAGTGCCACATGTGATATTTGTAGAGCACTACATTTGGAGTTGAGCGTCACATATGCAGGAAGTAGGGGAGGATCAAAATTTGAAGACTTAAAATAAATTTTCAATGCTCTTTATAATAATCTAGGGTTTCAATTTCTACAATTCACTTCCTAGGACCAACTAGATTTAATTTGGACTTAAAATTAACCTAAAATTCTAGCTTTTTCAAGTTGGTTAAAATTGAACCTTAGATACTTACTAGAATTTTGATTTCAGTCTAAAATTGAACAATCAACTTCAACATTTGGTTTTGGTGCTATAAAAATAATTCATTTATTTCCTTTGAGGACTAAAAAGAATTCGTGTTTGTTTTGTTTTGTAATCTTCTTTACAAACTCTTGTCATTCAAATGTGTATGCAATTCTTTCACACTTCATGGAAATCTTGAGAATCAGAAGCATCTTAGTGACATTAGGTTGTCTAAAAGATTGCCTCCACATTTCAAATTTAGGTTTTTAAAATTGAACAAATCATTGCTAGTGTGAGAAATGGCATAGCACGTGTTCTCTCTTTGTTCATGTGAACAAAGATGATCGAACTACATATGTACTTACTCATTACTGTTCACCTTTAGAGTGCCTACCATGGTGGGAAAAAGTGCTCACCCCAAGGGAATGACCCACGTGGTAACGAGCATAAGCCAAGCTCTTCCAAACCACTATATAAATTTGTGGTTACAATGAAAATTGTAAACAATGGGAAGCAATGCATGATAGTTAACCCTCAGTATCTTTATGATGCATAAATACCTTGTTCTAAGGGTTGGGAGACCTCTCACAAGGAGTTTATCATTGCACCCCTAAAAATGGATGCCCTTATTATGAACCTTTGTGTAGAAGTGAAAAATCCCTAATATTTGTTGGTCTCAGGAGGTCGAACCTCTGAAGCTATCCCACATACTTGTGGTTCTTTGTAGAGATGAAGAGTTTTTCATGGGAGATTCATAAGAACTCAAACCTTGGCTAACCCATAGAAGTGAGTGTTGTGGAGGGGAGCTAGTGTGGTCAAGATTCTAATCATCCGCTCTGAATAAGCACAACTAGAGAAATCCAAGTGGGAATTCAACAAATATTCTCTTTTCTATCCTCTAGGGTTGTGCAATTTGTGAGTCAATTACATACTTTTCTTTGATCCAAAATCTTGATAACAAATATTCAACAAGGTCATCAAATTTCAAACCCTTTAGAAAGAGAAAATACCTTTGAAAAGTCCAAGTATTATTGCTTGTCCCTAGGGATTTTATCCTTAGAGGCTTCTAAATATTTGGGCCCATATCTCAATTTGATCTCTCTAAAGTCAACATTAGGGAACTATTTCCTTCTTTCCCTTGATTTCCACATAATGGACCTTTTGAGATGAAAATAAATTGAGACATAGACATTCAGTTTGAAAAGCTAAGTGTTTGTGGTAAAAAGAATCCATTAAGCAAAGATAAAAGACAAATTGAACCCCACACATGTGTTTGTTCAAATGATTTCCTGCAAGATCAAAGTCCCAAAACCAAAGTCTATCAATTGTCACAAACATATTAGTCCAAGAAATCTCAAGAAATGTCAGTCTATATGCTTTATCAAGTTAGAGAAATATTTCTCTATAACTTTTACAAATGTACATCAAAGGATAACCCAAACTTGTACTCATTTTATTATTGCCAAATCCAGCTCTCTTCCAACATTTTGAGTATCTCACTTTATAGGGTTGAAAAGTTCTTGGAAGTATAGGATTTTCTTCAATACCTAGGTCCTGTAGACAAAAGTCTTTCTAGGTTCACTTAGGATCAAAATCAACACTAATGTCCATCCCAAAACATCAATCAAATCTCATCTCACAAACAACTCTTAGAATCTTGGAAAATATCTTTCATGCTAGACTTTTGGTAATCCTTTAAAATAAAAAATCATCTTGTTTGACTAAGTGTATGTGGATGAATCCTTGTTCATACACTTAGTTAAATTATCATCCTTGTGGAAAAATTTATTCCAATATAACATCCAACATCTTGGGGTTTATGAGTTCATTATCCAAAATCCAAATTAAAGTAAAAAATCTAAAGTCAACAAATCCAAAGGTCCTAAAGTCTAGTATCCATCCAAGGTTTCTTAAGAGTTCAATCATTCACATCATCCATAATTCAGTTATCTCATCACCACCATTTGATCCTTAACATCTTAGACTTTCTTTTTTGTACCTAAATTTTAGACCAACCTAAGAAGCTAGAGGTTTACCTACCATATTCCTGAAATTTGATCCTTATTTTATGGTCCAAACTAGATCTCAACACAAGAAAAATATGGAAGAAAACAAAGAAACATCCACTTCAAGTGACTTGAGTCAAACTACACCTAAAATCAACCCCATCGGATCTAACAATCCCCCACTCAACCTACCCCAAATACCACAAGATCTTCAAGAGGGAGGTTTCCAAATGGAGGATATTACCAACAAGGTCCTAGGAATGACTCAAGACAAAATCATGGAGATAGTCCAAAATCCTAATAACCTCAAGATTTTCAATGCAATGATGAGACTTAATCCTTCACAGTATATGTTAGCATTAGCAAACAAAGGGGCTAAACTCTATTCTGATTATGATATAAGCTTTATTATGGAAAAACCTCTTGGGATTATGCCACTAGTTACATTCACACCTTATTTCCAAAATGTCATCCTACCCATTATTCATCCAACATCATCTCATGCTCCAAGTCAACCTATGTTTACCAAGTGAAGTTCATTGCTTCACACTCTTTTAACACATCCCTTTGTAAATAACCAAAACTTAGATGCAAAAACCATCTAGGGTCTACCAAATACCATTCCTCAAGATCCAAAGCATCCATACATTCCACTCATCTTTCATGACACCAACAATCCTTGCACTTTCACTGCATCACCAACATATTCTCTTGATACACAAGTCTCTCTGCCCATGACTTCACAAGGACAAGTGGGTGTATTTGGACAAGGGGGAATCTTTGATCCCTCATCATGACTTTCTAAAGGAATCACACCACCAATCTTCCCACCATTTCCCCCACTACCATCAACATCCACACCTATCCTTGGTTTAGGGAAACTCCCTTTACCAATCCTCAATCAACCAAATCAAAACAATCCTTCGATCATGAATCAAATCAACATACCAAATCCTCTAAGCATGCCACTAATATTGCAACACTAGGTGACACCAATCCGAACAACATAATCAATCACTACACCATATACAACAATGGAAATATCTCAAAATGTGGTCTCCCAAGGAACTAACATATCAATTGCACCATCCACCACACAACCCCTTATCATCACTCAAATGGCACCTCTACAACCACCTCAACAAAATATCATCACACCATCTCACACCATTTTGAATCCTCCACCTCCACCACTGAATCCAAACATGGAAAATAAATACATCACACTGCAAGCTACCCACCAAGCCTATCAAAAAGAATTCCAACAATTCCGAGCTCAACAAGCCACACAAACTACACAACAAGAACAACAGGCTTCCCAAGCACAAGCACATGCTTTATTGCAACAACAACAAGCTGCACAAGATACACAATCTACACAAGCTACACAAATTGTGCAAGCCACATAGGTTGCCCAAGTTGCACAAGCTGTGCAAGCTGTATAGGTTGCCCAAGTTGCACAAGCTACCCAACAAGCTCAAGCTCAGGCGCAAGCTCAATATCAAGCACAACAAGCTCAAGCACAAGCTTTGTTATAGCAATAGGGTTATCAACAAGCTTTGCAACAATACCAAGCACAACAACAAGCAGCTCAACTACAAGCCCAACAAAAAGCATTATTGGCACAATAGCAGCAAGACCAACAATAAGCATTTTTGTCACAACAACAATTGCCAGCATACCAACAAGCATTGGTGGCACAAAAAAACTTGCAACAACATCCCACAAAAACACAAAATAACCCACCCATCACTCAAATAATCAAACCACCCCAAAACACATTCATCCCACCACCCGATCTGCAAAATGATGTTTCTGCACAAATAAAATTTCTCTCACAATAAGTACTAGACATACAAACTAGAAAAACAACAAAAGTACAAGGGAATTTGTGCCCTTATCCATTCAACATAAGCATTGTGATGGTTCCATTCCCACAAGGGTTTGAGATGCTTGAATTCGACAAATATCGTGGGATTGGTAGCGTTGAAGATCACATCAGGGAATTTCCTGTCCATTGTATGGTAGTTGCATATGATGAGTCTTATCTAATGCGACTATTCCATTGGAGTTTGGCTCATCTAGCAATGGAATGGTAATCCCGCCTTCCTCCCAGAATCAAGAAGTTCCAAGAAATTGTGGATTTATTTATAAAAAAATATTCATTCAACATAGAAATGGACATGAGTCTAGAAGAACTATCCACTTTAAAACAAGCCAAGGGGGAAACATTTGCATCCTTCTTGCAACAGTGGCAATCTAGGGCCAACAGAAGCAAATGGGTTATGCCCAAAGAATAGAAAATTTGTACTGCCATCACTAATCTTGAAGGGACCTTGTCCTTCCATCTAAAAATGTAATGCTTCACAACATATGACCAATTGATCCCCAAGGTGCTCAACATTGAAAGATGCCTTATTGCACCAGGGGGACACCTACTTATCAAGACAACCGTCCATTAACCAGCTACAAAAAAAACCTCGCATGTGGGCAAAGAAGAAGAATGTTACTAACGATGGTGTGGTTGATGCCAACGTTATTATTAGTGCACCAAGGAAAAACACACAATCATGTCAACAACTGCAAATCAACAACCAAAATAACACACAAGCCAACATAGCATCACAACAACCCAATAATCAAGTAGTCAATAACTTGAATACTCAAGGGGGACCACCCCAAGGAACAAATATCCCCCTAAATAGAAATACACACCCCTTGGGGAATCGATTGAGTCTGTCATGCAATGGTTGGTACAAGAAAATATCATCAAGATCCCTATCTATGACAATTATCAAGAGCCTCAACTTAAACCACCATGGTATAATGAGAAAAAAATCTATGATTTTCACAAAATAAAGGGACACACGATAGCCAATTGCATGTGACTTAAAAATCTAATTCAGGACCTCATTGATGACAAAAATGTAACCATTGAACAACCCACAGGAAATCAAGATCTAAAAATATAGATGAATCAGATGCTAGATCATAATAAAGGAAACAACAATGGTAAGGAAAAGTATAATAATGTGAACCATGTTTATGACCATGTTGTTGCATCCTTAGATGAGTGGCTTACCGTTGTCAGCATTAAAGGATCTAGAGCTGACTGTGGAGTCACCACACACGATGGAAAAATTACCATTCTAGGACCATCCCAACCACCAAAGGTATCCACCACCAATCCAAAGTCAATTCCCAATGGTTATAATGTCCTAGATCAACTAAAAAGGACCCCTACCCAGATTTCCATCATGGAATTGTTAAAAATCTCACTTGCACATAGGGAAATCCCAAAAAAATCATTGGCTACATCCTTTGTTGCAACAAATCTTGATGCAGACCAGTTCCAAGCTATGGTCAGACATATCACCACACCACATCCCCTAACATTTTTTGATCAGGAATTCCCAACTCAACCATCACATAACCGTGCACTCCATCTTGAATTCCTAGTCCATAAGAATAAATTCAAACGAGTATTGGTGGATGGAGGTGCATGGTTAAATATTTGTACTCTCAAACTAATAAAGAATCTAGGATTCTTTGAATATGTCATTGAAAAAGGTAATGGTATTACTATCAAGGCATATGATGATCAAGAACGGGTGTCTCAAGGCACCATTCAACTCCCTATCCAAGTAGGGCCAACAATCATGGAAACTACACTCCAAGTCCTTGATCGTGAAATACCTTACAATATCCTCCTAGGGTTCCCATGAATCCATGGGATGAAAGCTATTGCATCCACCTTCCATCAATGTGTCAAGTTTCCTTATCAAAATAAAGAGGTCACAATCCATGGTGATCCCAAACCATTCTATTATTTGAAGAATTTGAAAGCCAAGTACTACAAGATCCCTCAAGTCCCGAAGAATGATGAGGGACCCACATCTCCATATATAGACCCATCTACCCTAGCTTCCACTTTTGAGACAAAGACAACCTCCATTCTAGACATCTCTAATATTAAATTCATTATCCAAGATAATGGGTGTGGCGACTACAAAATGAAAAAGAGTGCCTTTGTAATAGGAGAGTTACCTCAATCTCCTCGATCTCATGGGAAACCCCAACCAATTGACACACCATCTCAAACCTTCAAAGTAGATCCCTCCAGATTCAAAAGATGGGGGGACCTAAGTCAAGAAGTGGTAGTTGAAAGGGATATATCAAGCTTATTGTATCAAGATGAAAGGCCCATACCTAATCTTCCGATGGACAATGACAACAAAGGACTGTAGTTAATGCAAGGATGGGGATATAATAAAAATGAGAATCTTGGGAAAAATGATAACGAATTTTATAACCCATCATTCCTAAGAAGTGTATGAAGAATCTTAGCCTTGGATGTACCCCTCCAAAGATAACCATGCGTGGTAAAGGTTCCCTAGTTAAAAATGTCAAAGCTCCTCCTCAGTTACCGATATCCACAAGTTTACCTTTAGATAACTATATCTTTGATATAACCAATGTGTGTGATGAGGACCCCATAACTGACCTACCCATGGTATTCAAGGATTACTCTCTTTTCATGATTAGTACCCTATCTTTCGATCCAAGTAACCAGACCAATGAGCTAAAACTTGTCTACCCTCAACTCATTGATTATGACCAACGAGGACCACTGATCTTAAACATGTTTGAAAATGATGAGGCTCTCTCATAATTCATGGGACTACGAGATACTCTACCATATGGAGATCATAAAGTTGGGTTCAACATTGAGTTGGACACATATGCATACTATGGGGAAATAATTGAATCCCTTAGTCACAAAATAAAAAATTTAAGAGCAATATCTAGGTCTTTAAGTGAAAACCACACTGTGGCACTTTTTGACCCAAAAATAGTAAAAGAAAAGGACATATTTGATGGTGAAAACCTCTCTAAGGCACAAAAGGATGAGGGATTCAATCTTCCCATTAGTGTTATTCATAAGAAAAAATTAGTAGTCTTGGTAGATAAATGCAATCTAGTCAACATACGAACTGAGGAAACACCACACATAACCTTCTATGCAAAATCACTTTTGACTAAGGAATAGAAACTTTTAGCTGCATTTCTGAGGGAAAGAAAGGTAAAAATTTGCATGGGCCTATGCTAAAATGCCTGGTCTTGATCCATAGGTTGTGGCTCACCATCTAGTCATCTATCCAAAGACGAAACCAGTAAGACAAAACTAAGAAAAATGCATCCACATATAGCATTACTAGTCAAGCTTGAATTAAAAAATCTCCTTGATGCTAGCTTCATATGACCAATTGATTATCCAGAGTGGGTTTCAAATCTTGTACCTATCTCTAAGCACACTGGGGGCATCCACATCTGTACAAAATTTAGAGACCTAAACAAAGCATTCCCCAAGGATGATTTCCCTCTCCCAAATATAGACATGATTGTGGATATGGCGATACGGCATGAAATGCTATCATTAATGGATGGTTTTTTAGGGTACAATCAAATCATGATAGCCAAAGATGATCAACACAAGACAACTTTCACTTGTCCATGGGGGACTTACTGCTAGAACATGATGCCATTTGGGTTAAAGAATGTCGGGGTGACATACCAAAGAGATATGATGCTAATCTTCCATGACATGATTCAAAAAAATGTGGGAGACTATGTGGATGACATATTATCCAAATCAAGGAAGCATTGAGATCACATAGTGGCACTAAGCTCCATCTTTGATAGGCTAGAAGAATACAAGGTTAGACTCAATCCTAAGAAGTGTGTCTTCAGTGTACAATTAGGAAAGCTCCTTGGGTATATTGTATCTATGAGAGGAATTGAGATAGACCCAACAAAAGTCAAAAAAATTCTTGAGATGGAAGCACCAAGAACATTGAAGCAGTTAAGGGATTTGCAAGGAAGGCTCCAATCCATTCATCAGTTTATAGCATAGTTTGCAGATAAGGCTATCCCATATTCTCATCTAATCCACAAGGGGGTAGCATACAAATGGGATGAGAAATGTGATCATGCATTTAATAAAATCAAGGAGTACTTGTTGACACCACCAATTCTTATGTCACCAATTCCAAACAGGCCATTGATCCTGTATATATCGACAACAAAAAAAACCCTTGGGGCTCTCTTAGCTCAACATGATGAAAACGAGAAAGAGAGATCTATTTACTCTATTAGTAGAATCATGGTGGGACACAAGATGGATTACACATTCATTGAGAAGGATTTCCTAGTAGTAGTGTTCACTACACAAAATTTCAGACACTATATGTTGGCTCATCAGATAAAAATCATTGCCAAGATAGATCCTCTCAAGTATCTACTTTCTAAAGAAATGCTCACAGGGTGAATGACTAAATGGGTCATGATCCTAACAAAATATGATATTGAGTATGTATAATGGAAAGCCATTAAAGGGAAAGTAATTGCAAACCAACTAGTAGAGGCACCGATATATTTAGAGAACCCATTGATATCAGAATTCCCTGACAATTCAATCTTTAACCTAATTGTAGTAGATCATTGCAAGGTATATTTTGATGGATCTATAGACACGTAAAATATACCGATTGACATTTTGCGTCTGATCTTGACTACTAACATCGTTTCATCCTAAATCATCCCTCGGTCTAACCATTTAATCAAATCTCCTTATCTGATTAAATTCATCAATATTCCTCTCTTAATTAAATAAATCATTTTATCTAATTAATTCAACCTCTTTTGTTAATTAAATCAATCCTTATGATCTAATTATCCCTATTTAATTAAATAATTAATTTTATTTGATTAAATCTCTAAAGTCTATCTAGTAAATTAAATAAATTAAAACCTTATTTGATTTAATCTAACACCATCTCTTTTAATTAAATAAATCAAAATCCTTATTTAATTAATCTTTTATCATATTCCTCCCTTATTTGATTTAAATAAATCCATAAATTTGAGTCAAATAGGTCACATCATCTAACCTCTCATTAAATTAATTATCCCTTGATTAATTTAATCTCTAATCATGTCACATCCTCTAGATTTTGCAAGTTGCACATGAAAAGAGATTTAATTCATTTATTAAATCTCTATTTTCCTCACAAGGCATCTTTTGGAATATTCTCCAAATTTGAATTCAAAAATTCCATGTTAACAACTACATCCTAATGAGCTCGAAATATGCTAATAATTTGAATATTATGATGTATTTTTAATTCCCTTACTCTTATTTTTGATGGTTGTTTTAACTCTTTGATTAAAGGCTTTTTATCTAAAATCAGGTAGTATCCTGTAGCAACACATTCCTATATTCCTATAGCTTAACATCTCTATGTGTCTGTATTAATTGCCTTGTTTGACCTCCCAAATGATTGATATAATGCATGTGGTTTTTGGATAATGAAATGGATTTAATATGTGATTAATGAATGTGTATTGTGTTATTTGCCACGCGTGATTTCTTTCGTTTATGTCGCCATGTGCATCGCAGGTTGTTGAAGGAAGCATGAACGAGTCAAAGCTTAGCAAATCTCGACCCTGCAGTAAAGTCCATTTCCAGCATGACATCGAGGAAGTTTTTCTAGCAAAGACTCTCTGACTGGGTCACTGGGAGGAAATCTAAATGATCATTAATCTAGGAAGAGTGGAATACTAAATTCTCTCTGAATCGTGTTGAAGAGATATGCCTTCATTTATGAGAAGTTTGTTCCTCAATTTCAGGATGCATTTATTTCCACGTTTCTCTATTAGAGTTTGGTAGTTAGTTGCTTTTCTAATATAAATAAGTGTTCCTTCTATGTGAGTGAGCAACAAAGTGTGTTAAAGTTAGTATTATAATGAGAAACAGTGTTTCGTGTTAGTTTTATTACAAGCAAAACAATCAATGTATATGATTCCAAGTTTATGAATAAAAGATGATGAAGTTTTGAGTTCAATTCTTGCATAAACTGATTGATGCTTGCTAAGGGGGACAACTTAGTGAGTATCTATAGTTAGTTATTTATCTTATGTTGATTATAAGTTAGATTTCATTCTTGAAGGTTTCAGCACAAACTCAGTCTTATATTGTTCCTGCAGCATCGAGAATCCATCCATGTGTTTGTTCCTGTAGCATAAGGCCAGTTCATAGTTTGTTTCTTAGTAATGGTTGTCATGATTTCTGCTTTGATTAAGTTATGCTTAAGTTAAAAAGACTTTACATTACATTCCTACAGCATAAGTAGAATTCCTTCCGAGCATTTATTTCTAGTAAATTGTGACTGAAATCAGTTCTTAGTGCACATGCAGTGCCGCTCCATTTCAAGTATGCGTTCCCTGGTTTGACAATGTAAATGAATGACCATAAGAAGATGTTAGTCACCTTCTGGAATGTCCAATTTTCAGGTTATGATTTTCCATGAATTTTATATCCTTTTGTGGAATTGACCATTTTTTGCGCCGTTGTTGGGGATGGTGTCAAGCTAAGAACCTGCCAAAGTCTTTGTTAGCAGTAGCTTAGTGTGTTTATTCAAGCATTTTCAAATTCCTTTAATTTACGGTTAATTCTATTGCATGCATAGAAGAAGAGACATTTTGTGAAGATTTCTCCCTAACCTTCCATTTATTGATAACAATTTTGAACCAAATTATAATCTATTTGAGGAAGGAGGAGAACAAGATATCAATCCATTTGTTGAAAACCTGCTTGCTGAATTGCCATTTGCCTGAACTGACAAAGAACCTCAAAAAAATCCATTTGTTTTGATACTTCGTCAAGAAAATATGGCACGTAATCCACCTAATCAACCTCCTACTTTTGAATTCCCCATCATTGCTCAGCAAGATAATGATAACCTTAAAAATACCCCTTCTTCATTAGTTCCCAAGTTCTATGGACTAGTTACAGAGGACCCATACACTTTTTTGTTTGAGTTTGACATCCTCTGTCACAGCTATGATTACACTTCAAATGCTCACAGGTTGAAGTTGTTTCCTTCTACTTTGAAGGAGGGAGATCTTAGATGGTTTATGAGTTTGGGAAGGGGTGTTGTTGATAGTTGGGAAGCTATGCAAACAAAATTTCTTGAGAAATACAAGGAATATTGTAAAAGTGGTAGTAAGGGTGATGATATATTTAGAATTCAACAAAAGCATGATGAAAGCCTCAAAGACTATATCTCAAGATTCTTGTTTTCCCTAAAAAAGAATTTAGACCATACTCTCAATGAAGAATCTCAAAAACTACTTTTTCTAAGGGGAATTAATGGCACCTATATAGATGCCCTGGATCTAATGGGAGGAGGAGATATAACCCAAGTGCCTTGGAATGATATCAAGAAAATATGTTGCAACTACTCTCAAGCAATTGTTAAAAGGGGTAGAGGTCATCAAGCCACAGTGGGAAAGTCTTCTACTAATGGAGTTTCATGGATGGAGATCACACATTTGTTGTCTGATTTCAAGCAGGATATCATAAACAACATGGATACACAGTTGGATACTATGCAAGCTCAGAAGAAACATGAGGAAGTTGAAGCAATCTTGGCTGAGTTTTGTCCACATTGTAGACAGAAGAAATGTGACTATAGATGTAAGATGGTGGCTAACCTGGAGGCTAAGAAATTACCTACTGATTTTAAGATAGTAGAGGGTGATAGTGACCAAGTATTCTTCATTGCACAAAGGCGACCATGGGCTCAAAGACAAGGTATGCCTCAAGACCCTTTGAATTTTGGTAATCTTTATTCTAATTACAATAACCAATGGCAACCTACATATGGCCCATCACCACCTTGGAATACTTCTCAACCACATTGGCCTAACTATCAGAGTCCTCAATGGAAATCTCCTCAAGGAGGTTGGCAACAGCCACAAGGACAATGAACTCCACCCCAAGGTAATTGGCAGCATAATCCTCAATGGAGAGGTTCTCAACAATGGCAGAACCAATCCCCTGGATCCCTGCAGCTTCAACAGTCACAATATTCAACCCTCATGCCACCTCCTGCAGCACCTACAACAAATACTGGCCCTCCAAAACAAACGCCTATGCCTGCTCAACCATTGCCAAATCCTAATAATAAATAGCAGTAGCAACAACAGCCTATGTATTTTTCAGAAGCCAATTAGTATCCAACTTATGCCCTGAATATTAATGATATCCATCTCAGTTCTTGAACCACTCTCCCTACTCCACAACTGCCTGTAATTACAAAGATTTCAGACTCTGCCTCTGAACAACCTACTAATCTTGTAGAACGTATACCTTTATTAGATACTGTCTCTAAGGAGCATGTCCTGCAGCATCAGGCCAAATAGCCTTTTCCTTAGAGATTACAAATTACTACATCGAAGTCTATGGAAGAGCCTACCTTTGATATTTTGGATTAGCTAAAGAATGTACACATTCAAATTCCCCTTTTTCAAGCCATTAATGATGTCTCAATTTATGGAAAAACCATTAAGGAGGTATGTTTAAAGAAACTAGGAAGAAAGAAAAGGATCCCCAAACTATCCATGTTCTAGGACAGTTAACAGATATTATGTTAGGGAAGGTAGTCATTCCAAAATATGTCGACCCTAGGAGTCCTGTGGTAAAAATAAATATTAATGGCCAGATAGTAAAAAATGTTTTGATTGACCTTGGTGCAGCCATCAATGTAATGACCAAGTATACTATGGAGTATTTGAATATCCTAACCATTCGGTCTACACCTACCATCCTGCAACTTGCCGATAGTTCCACAATAACACATGATGGAGTGGTAGAAGATGTCATTGTCATCCTTGAGTCTTGGGAATACCCAGTAGATTTCACCATATTGTCCACTAAGGAAACTTTGGGAGGATATCCTATCATCTTAGGTAGACCATGGTTAGCCACAGCTGATGCTTTTATAGGATGTCATTCAAGAGATATGACAATTTCTAATGGTTAGTCAAGAAAGAAATTGGCTTTATACCCACCTGCCCAGCCTCAGCCAGACTTGTCTCAACCAATTTGGCCAGATTTAGGAGAGGAAATTGAAGAAGTCAATTCATTGGCTCAGCTAATGATGCTGCAAACTAATCCATTTTCCCAGCTTTAGAGTGAGGATGGTCTACTTTTACACATTTTGCAGTGCAACTCTAATATGAGTATCCCATCTATTCCAGATAGTTGTCTTCAGTAGTGTTTCCTGCAACAACTAAATCCTAAGAGTCTGCCACCTAAATTTCCTGTAGTTTATCATAATTTTCTTCTACATGAAATACAGACACCACCTTTATCAGTAGCCTCCATAAATGATCTTATCAAGCAAGTAGAAGTATCTACAGGCCAATGTCTGAATATCAATAATAATCTGTCTCAATCTCAACAAAATTCCCTAGTCACAATGCTGCAAGATCAACACAAAGCTTTTGCATGGGACTATGGGGATATGAAGGGAATAGATCCACAACTCTGTACTCATAGGATCTACATTAAGGAAGAATATTCACCTGTTAGGCAGCCTCAAGGAAGGATAAACCTAGCACTCAGGGAAATAGTAAAAAAAAGCTCCAAAAATTGTTTGATGTTGGTTTTATCTACCCCATTTCAGATAGTCAATGGGTATCTCCATTGGTGATTGTTCCTAAAAAAGGTGGAAAATGGAGAGTTTCTGTAGGCTATAGGGAGTTGAACACAACAACTAAAAAGGATCACTTTCCCTTGCCATTTGTTGACCAAGTGCTAGACTCATTGTCTTGTAAAAAGTATTTCTCCTTTTTGGATGGATATAGTGGGTATAATCAAATTAGAATTGCGCCTGAGGATCAAGACAAAACAACTTTTACTAGTCCATGGGGCACTTTTTCCTACTATGTCTTACCTTTTGGCCTATGTAATGCACCTGCAACATTTCAAAGAGCAGTGATCAGTATTTTTGCTGACATTTCTCATGATTCTATGGAGATCTACATGGATGAATTCACCACTTATGGAGTTACTTGTGAAGAAGCATTAGAAAATTTGGAGAAAGTGTTGAAAAGATGTAAGGAGCAAAATTTGTCTTTGAATAGTGAGAAGTGCTTTATGATGATGCAAGAGAGAATTATTTTAGGCCATCATATCTCTCAAGCAGGAATTCAAGTTGATCCTGCAAAAATAGAAGTCATTATAACTTTGCAAACACCTATGAAAAAAAAGGATGTTAGAAGCTTCCTAGGACATGTTGGATATTATAGAATATTTATCAAAGATTTCAGCAAAATAGCCAGTCCATTATATGCCTTATTGACTAAGGATTCTGAATTTAACTGGACTGAGGCCTATGAAAAATCTTTCCTGTAGCTTAAGAACTTACTTACTCAGGCACCTATTCTTCAAGGACCAAAGTGGAGTCTGCCCTTTCATATACACACAGATGCTTTTGATTATGCTATAGGGGCAGTTTTAGGACAAAAAGAGAATTCCATAGAGCATGTCATATATTTCATTAGCAAAAACCTTCAAGGCCCTAAATTAAACTATATTGTTATAGAGAAAGAATTGCTAGCAGTTGTGTATGCCCTGAACAAGTTTTGACATTATGTCACTGGTTACCAAATATTTGTCCATACAGATCATGCAACAATAAGGTACTTCATGAATAAGCCAACCATATCTGGAAGAATAGCAAGATGGCTCCTATTGTTGTAGGAATTTGATATCACAGTTATTGATAAGCCAGGTCGGGTTAATGTGGTGGTTGATTTCTTTTCAAGACTTCAAACAACTACACCTGCCACCCCTGAGGTAATTGATGATAGCTTTCCTGATGAACATTTGTTTTCTATTGCTGCTCAAACTCCATGGTATGTAGATATTGCAAATTATTTAGCAGCCAACAAGATGCCAACCCACTTCTCACCAAAGGAAAGGCAATTGTTGGTAGAGAAAAGTTTTAAGTTTTCATGGATTGTAGACTATTTATTTCACACAGGACCTGACCAAGTCATGAGACGGTGTTTTAGGGAAGATGAGACATATGACATTTTGCATGCCTGTCATGATGAGCCATGTGGTGGGCACTCTGCAACCAACAGAACATCTATGAAAGTGCTTGCTATAGGATATTATTGGCCCACACTACACAAAGATATTGTAGCCTACACCAGAAAATGTGACAGATGTCAATGCATGGGGAGACCAACAAGGTCTGATGAAATGCCCCTGTATCCTCAAGTGGTAGTCAGTCCCTTTGACAAGTGGGGCATGGATTTTGTTGGGCCTATTGATCCTCCATCCAATGGGAAATCATACATTTTGGTTTGCATTGATTATGTAACCAAGTGGGTGGAAGTGAAAGCAATGACACATGCTCATGACAATAAAGTTGCTAAGTTCCTGTATGAGTAGATTTTTACTCGGTTTGGAGTCCCAAGGGAATTTTTTCTCAGTTTACATCAAACTTAATCACTGCATTGATGAATGATTACAAGATTAGGCACAAAAATTCTAGCCCCTATCACCCTCAAGCCAATGGTCAGGAAAAGGTTACCAATAGAGAAATTGAGGCAATCCTTACTAAGAAAGTACAATTAAACAAGAGGGATTGGAGTAGTTGCCTTCTTGAAGCAATTTGGGCCTATAGGACAACATGGAAAACAACTACATGGTTCACTCCTTTTGAGTTACTCTATGGCAAAACTCTCATGTTGCCAATAGAGTTTGAGCATAAGACCTTAAGGACTGCTCTCCAGCTTAACATTGATATTTTAGAAGCCCAAAAGGAATGCCTCCTGTAGCTGAATGCATTGTATGAGATAAGGAAAGATTCCCTACAACATACTAAAGCTATCCAGTAGCAAATAAAAAAATGGGATGACCACCATTTCAGAACTAAGCAATTCTCTGCCAGTGATTGGGCGTTGCTCTATGACTCTAGGTACAAGGAAAATCAAGGTAAACTCACCACAAGGTGGCTTGGTCCTGATGAAATAGAAAATGTGTTTGATAATGGTTCAGTTTAGTTAGCTACAATAGATCCTGTCTGATTCAAGCTACTGGTTAATGGACACCGTCTTAGGTTGTTTCATAAACCAGCGTCCAAAGAAGAATTTATGAAGCAGTTTGTTTTAGATGTGACAATTTTCTTCCTGCAATAAAAGGCTTTGGCCTTTCTCCTGCAGCATCTCTTTAAAATTCTATGTTGCATGCCCATAATAAAGGTTTCCTTTTTAAGGAAGCCACTTTCTCCATTTTTATCCATCACCACCATTCATTTCCTCTTCTTCCACGTCACCCATCCATGTCATCCATTCTGTCGCACCACCCTCATTTATGGTTTCAATTCCAGCCATCATTTCATGCTAAGTTGTGATCTTTCCCAGCATGTACGAACACTTATTACAAGGTACGTGATATCTTTTATTGTCACATCGTTTATTTATTTCATTTATTCATTAATTGATATGTATATATTAGTCATCATTGTCTGTTCTTTGCCTATCCTTTCACACATGTGTGGACACATGCCAAATTTTTAGTAGGGGGTGGGGATAATCTATTTCAACTTTTTCTTATGCCACTGTCACAACTATTAAGACATTTTTATTTTCTTGTACTTACCAAATATGACTGCATGCTTTCATCCTAAACAACAATTAACTGCTTGATTTGAGTAGTTTTTAACAATCATTTCATGCAATTATCCTTTGTGTCATTGTTGAAAAAGTAAAGAAAAGTGACAGTAGGGTAGAAAGAAGTAGGGCAGAAGAAGTTTATCAAATTTTCAGAAGATGAAATTCAACAAAGTCTTTGGGAAGAAGAAAAGAAGAAATTGACAAGGGAAGTTGAAAGACAAAATTAGGAAATTCAAGAAATGAAAGAGAAAATGGATGAAATGGTGAAGATAACTGGTAAAATTATGGAATGTAGACCACCACCTAGGGTATATGCTATGTGCCTTAAAGAGAAATTTCTTTGGTTCCAATTGATGAGAATTTCAAGAAATTTAGACCCTGTCATTCACACAGCTAAGGAATTTTATGATGCATATCAAGTAGCACCCAGTTGGCTGAAAAATTCTTTATGTGAGTTTTATTTGCATGGTTTGTTAATTCCCTTTGAAACAGAGTCGAATCTGATTCTCTACATTGGTGACATTCATCTAAGGTCACTCATGTCATGGGCGGCCGATGAAACTAACTATGGAAGACAATTAGAGGCTTATGAAGAGGCTGAAAGGAATGAACCTATTCCACTATGACCTGAAAGCTTAGCTCCCCACACAATTCTAAGAACTTGGCTTACTATTGTGTATGGATTCAATGATCAGACATAAAAAATGAAAATATTTGATATTAGGAAGTAGGTGTATGATGAGTTCAAAGACCAAACATATCTATTTTGGAAGCTTTCATCTTCCAGAATTGAAACAAGATGGGAAAAACTGACTGTTGGTCTGAGGAAATATGAGCCTCATAGCCCTCTAAACTTTAAGGCAGCCATCAGAAGGACAAAGAAGTATATGCAGCTTGGTCTCTATAGAAGGTTTGAGTTATGGTTACCATTAACATTTCGACCTCCAGTTTTGATGTGGCCACTTTACCCTTATTGGGCTACAGATGCTAATGAGGATGCAGAAACACACAGGTATGAGAGATGGCAAAGTTTCAGAGGTTTCTACTACAAATTCAAAACTAAATTACAGGGCCATACCACTCCTACTGATTTCAAAGAAACAACTAGAAAGCTTAATGTTGGAGGACCATCATTAGGATAAGTAGGGGGGAAATGATGAGCATGAAATATGCTCATAATTTGAATATTATGATGTATTTTTAATACCCTTACTCTTAATGCTGATGGTTGTTTTAACTCTTTGATTAAAGGCTTTTTTATCTAAAATCAGGTAGTATTTTGTAGCAACACATTCCTATATTCTTGCAGCTTAACATCTCTATGTTTCTATATTAATTGCCTTGTTTGACCTCCCAAATGACTGATATAATGCATGTGGTTTTTGGATAATGAAATGGATGTAATATGTGATTAATGAATGTGTATCGTGTTATTTTCCACGTGTGCTTTCTTTCGTTTCTATCACCATGTGCATCGTAGGTTGTTGAAGGAAGCATGAACGAGTCAAAGTGCAACAGATCTCGGCCCTGTAGTAAAGTCCATTTCCAGCATGACATTGAGAAAGTTGTTCCAGCAAAGACTCTTTGATCGGGTCATTGGGAGGAAATCTAAATGATCATTAATCTAGGAAGAGTGGAATACTAAATTCTCTCTGAATCGTGTTGAAAAGATATGCCTTCATTTATGAGAAGTATGTTCCTCAGTTTCATGATGCATTTATGTCCACGTTTCTCTATTAGAGTTAGGTAGTTAGTTGCTTTTCTAATATAAATAAGTGTTCCTCTTGAGTGAGTGAGCAACAAAGTGTGTTAAAGTTAGTAGTATAATGAGAAACATTGTTTCGTGTTAGTTTTATTACAAGTAGAACAATCAATGTATATGATCCCAGGTTTATGAATAAAAGTTGATGGACTTTTGAGTTCAATTCTTGCATAAACTAATTGATGCTTGCTAAGGGGGCCCACTTAGTGAGTATCTGTAGTTAGTTATTTATCTTTTGTTTATTATAAGTTAGATTTCATTCTTGAAGGTTTTAGCACAAACTCAGTCTTACATTGTTCTTGCAACATCGAGAATCCATCCCTTTGTTTGTTCCTGCAGCATAAGGCTAGTTCATAGTTTTTTTCTTAGTAATAGTTGTTATGATTTCTGCTTTGATTAAGTTATGCTTAAGTTAAAAAGACTTTACATTACATTCCTGCAGCATAAGTAGAATTCCTTCCAAGCATTTATTTCTGGTAAATTCGTGACTGAAACTGGTTCTTAGTGCACATACAGTACTGCTCCATTTCAAGTATACATTCCCTGGTTTGACAATGTAAATGAATGACCATAAGAAGATGTTAGTCACCTGCTGGAATGTCCAATTTCTAGGTTAGTATTTTCCATGACTTTTATATCCTTTTGTGGAATCGACCACATCCAAAAAGGAAATAACTTCATCTTACATGTCCTTTGCCTTGAGCCAAGTGGCATTTATTGCATTTTCCCTTCCCTCTTGCAAGTCATTTCAACAAATTTTAAATTCAAAAATATGCATTTATTGGCACAATCCCTAAATCTTGCACATCCTCCATCCATTCATAGATTGACAAGTGGCATCTTGCCATTGGATGAATGTTAGTCCCACATTGCTCAAATTTGGACATTCATCCATCTTGGCATTCTATAAATAAAGTGTTCATATCCTCATTTCAACATCCACAAATTATGCAAAGTTATTATGCTAAAATATTTAGCCATTTCCATCCATCACCATTGAGTTCTTAGTTAGGTTTTTTGCAGATTTTGGCTTGGAGCTCTCATCCTTCATCAACAAAGTGGATCAATCATCATCAACATATCAAGCTTGCATCTTAGGAATTGGGAAAGGGTCAATTTTCACATCAAATTGGCACCAATTCCCCCATGGGATCATGTGTTTTCTATTCTAATTAAGATTGAATCTATATTTTATTGTGTTATTCATTGTTTTCTTTCCTAATTTGAAGTTTGTAAATGGATTTCATGGGGAATCCTTGTTTTTGCTTGCAATTTCTCATCTAATTTGTTTGTTCTCTTTATTTTGCAGGTATTAGGATTGGGGTTCACACATTTTGGCACTAGAAGGAGGGCTACATCTCATCTTCAATCACTTTTTCCTAAAATTTCCACATTTTTGCTTATACATAGAAAATTCCAACGCTGAGAGCTCAGTGTCATTGTTTTGGCACCATTGACTCTTCAGCATTGCTATATAGCACCGCGGGAAACTCAAAGTGTGATGCTTGACTCTTCCCATCCAAAAAATTTTAATTCTAAACTCCGCCGCTTGACTATTTGACTCGCAGGATTTTTCAAAAAAACCAAACTGCAATGTTGGGAAAAACTGCAACGCAGTTGAGCTCACTGTCTCGACACAAAGCGACGCTGACTAGTAAGTGGCACTATGAGAGCACCACTGGGAAATCAAAATCTGACGCAGTCACGGGTTGCGCTGCTGGCAAGGAGTAAAAAGTGGAAATGAAATTTTAGCACGTGTTTTTTGATTAATGATTAATTTTCCATCTATTTTCTACTTTTTAATTTCTATATTTTCTAGAATTTGATTGGTTTCCTCCCTTGTAGGTTGGAAATTGAAAACGAAAAGAGGAGAAGCATGAGGAGGATATTTTGCAAGATCAAAGTGTTTTTAAACACTTTAGTGTTTGCTTAACACTTTTAGAAATTGTTATCACTTCTTTCTTAGGACACTAATTTCATTTGGGTTTAAAAAAGAATCTTTCCATTTCTTGCAAAGGCTAAAATGAACATTAGGATCACAACATACTAGAGTTTGTTTCTTTGGATAACAATTGAATGGAATGTCTATCATTTGTCTTTTGGTGCTCTAAAATGAATTCATTATTGCTTTGTGGGATCTAAAATGAACATGTGCTACATTCTTTTTGTGAAGGCTTACTTAAACTAAATTCATTCAAAAAGGATGTATGTGCTTCTCTCATGCTTTATAGCGATCTTGAGAATTAAAAGGCCTTTTTCATGACTTTAGGGTGAGACAAAGCAATCACCTCCACACTTCAATTTGGGTTTTAAAATTGAACAAAGTCTTGTGCGAGTGTGAGTGGGGGCATTATTGCATATATTCTCTCTCTTTCTTACCAACAAAGATTGATCGAGTTACGAATATTGTTTTCACTCACTTTTGTTTATCTTAGAGGACCTGCCTTGGGGAAAAAGTACTCACCCAAGGGAATGACTCAACTGGTAACACTCTAAAGCTAAGAGTATTTCCAACTAGGATATAAATGTGGGTATTGGATTAAACGCCAATATCACGTGGTTGATTCTGACAAGATGGATCCGAAAGGGGACTCTTTCCGTATGGGTCAATCTCCACGAACGAAAAATCCTTATTAAAACCCATGTGATAGAATTTTCCAAAATCCTTTAAATCTATTTGTTGGTGCAAGAAAAGTCATTTTGAAGCTACCCCACACTTTTACAATCTTTTAGTAGAAATGGAAAGCATGCCATGGGAGTTTCATGGGTGTTGATAATTGGCTTCCCTATAGATATAAGTGAGTTTCATGGAGGGGAGCCAGTGGGGTCAAGCATCTAACCATTCGCTAAAGATAAGCGTAGCTGGACTTGTCCAAGTGGGAATCCAACAAATATTGTCTTACACATCCATGAGGTTATACTTATTCTTGGGTTACAAAATGCTTTGCTTGATCGAAAGCATCTTGAAAACAAACACTTAACATCATAGTCCAAATTTCAAACCCTTTTGGAGACAAATACAATTGAATCAATCCATATGTTATTGCTTTCCCTTAGGCTTTACATCCTTAGAGGTTTCTAAACATTGGATTACATCTTGATTTTTCTACTAAAGTAGACAATAGGAAAACCTTTGCCTTGAGTTCATTGAATTTCCACATAACATATCTTGTGGGATTTTGAGAAAATTAAGACATTGGACATCTTAGTTTGAAAACTTAATCAAAGAAAGTGTTTTTGGTAAAATAAAGCCATTAACTAAAGCTAAGCAAAATGAACTTCCATGTGTGTTGAAGCTTCACGATTCTCAAAAAGTCCAAATCCCAAAACAAAAGTCATTGGTTCAAAACCTGAAAATGTATGTTCAAAAGGAATCACTTATTGGTTACAAAGGTCTATAGAAGCATTGTATGCTCTTCAATACCTAGGTCTAGGCAAACAAAGTGTCTTTTTTAGGTTCATCTTAGGGTCAAATAAAATCAAAATATTTTTCATCCATCCTTCATCCATAAAACAAAAATCATCTCACCATCAACTTTTGTAAAATCTTGAAATCATCCTTAAAATGCTAGGTCTTTTTGGAAAAATCAAAATTCATCAAAATATTTGAGACTAAATCCTTGAAAACATTATCAAAAATCACCTTTGGCTAGGTATGTGTAGATGCATCCTTTTGCATATGATTATTCAAAGTTATCAAAATCATCTTGTTTAGCTTAGTATATGTGGATGAATCCTTCCTCATATGCTTAGTGAAACTATCATCTTATTTGAATAGATGTGGGTAGATGCATCCTTCTCCCTACACATATTCAAAATGTCATCCTTTGAACAAATCTATCCCTTAGATAATCATCCAACATCTTAGGGTTTATTTCTTTCAAAATCAAAATCAAGGACAAATCCAAAATCCAAAATCAAATCAAAATCAAAATCCAAAACATATCTGAAAGTCTTAAAAGCCTAGTATCTCCTTCAAGAATTATCAAAAGCCAAAACATCCACATCATCCATCCCTTGCATCATCATATCACCTTTTGATCCTCAAGATATCCTAAAAATTTCTACGTTGGGCATAAAGTAAAAGATCAATCCAAGGAACCAAGAGATTCATCTCTCCTATTCTTGAAAAATTGGTCATCATTTTATGGTTCAAACTAGATATCAATACAAGAAAATCATGGAAGCCAACAAAGAAACAGCCGCTTCAAGTGATCTTAGCCAAACAAACGTTGAAATAAATCCTGCCGAATCAAGCAATCCTTTGACCATCTCATCATCACAAAATCTGCAAGAGGAAAACCAAGGAGAGGATCTTACCTTTGGAATGTCTCACGAAGAAATAACTGAAATGCTCCAAAATATGGAAAACCATAAAATCATCAACATCATGATAAGGCTTAACCCTTCGTTATACATGCTTGAGCTAGCAAAACAAGGGGCCAAGTTACCTTCAGATTTCGATGTGAGTATTATAGTGGAGACATTTTTTCCTCCAATCTCATCCACCATTCCCATCTCATCTACACCCCCATCCCAAAGCATCATGCAAAACATTCCACAAATCATGACATCTTTTGCTCCAACCCAACCCAATGTTAATAAGGGAAATGCATTTTCTAATGCTATTAAAACACACCCCCTTGTTAATAACCAAAAATTGGATGCAAATACCACCTTGGAACAAAACATACTTAAACCCATTACATAAGAATGTTCCTCTCACTTTCCATCATGATCCATCATCATCATTTTTTCACGCCACACCTCAAACTTCTCTCCTCACAAATTCACAAGAGGAGGGAGATATGTTCGGATAAGGGGGCATATTCGACACCACAACATTTTTGCAAGAACTTGCACCCCTCACATTTCCACCTCTTCCACCATTTCCATCATCATCCACATCACTCCTTGGTTTAGGGCTTCCCCCTCTACCAACTATCAATCAAACCAACATCCCAAATATCATTCAAAGCATTATATCAAACGCTCAAAACTTGTCGTCAACATCACAACAATAGATGACAAATGCACAAGCAATTGCAACATCATCAAACAACCCCCTAACATCGCAAAGCATGGTCTCCCAAGGACCAACCATCACTCAAATCATCAACATGACATCATCCCTCACCACAAATGCCATTCCAAATCCACCACCACCCCCACCACCACCAACTTCCATCGCATCAAGCCAATACAATGTGGCATTGCAAGCTGCTTTTCAAAGGGGATTCCAACAAGTGAAAAGACAAAAATCCATACAACTAGCTGCTCAACAAGCCACTCAAGCTGTACAAGCCACTCAAGCTGCGCAAACCACCCAAGCAGCCCAAGCCACATTAGAAGCACAACAATCCCAAGCATTATTACAACAACAACAACAAGCTACTCAAGCTACGCAAGCTGCCCAAGTAGCCAAAGCTGCATTGCAAGCACAAAAGATTGCTCAAGAAAAAATTCTATTACAACAACAAGCAACACAAGCATAAGCCAAGCACAAGTAGCGCAAGCACAAGCTCAAGCTCAGAAAAATGCCCAATATCAAGCACAGTATGCACAAGAACAAGCACAACTTCTTGCACAAAGACAAGCAGCGCAATTGCAAGCATATCAACAAGCAATAAAGCAATATCAAGAGCAACAAAAAGCAGCCCAATTGGGAGCCCAACAACAAGCATAACAACAAGCGTTGTTGGAACAACAACAAGCACAAATTTTAGCGCAGCAACAACAAGATCAACAACAAGCATTGTTCATACAACAACAAGTGGAAGCCTACCTAGCTTGGCAAAACATACAAATACCATTGAACAACACATCAAAAAACCCACCCATCCAAACCATAATCAAAACACCCCAAAACACCTTCATCCCACCCCCTCATCCACAAAATGACATAACAACACAAATCAGGTTGCTCTCGCAACAAGTGCTTGATCTTCAATTAGGGCGAACAACCAAAACACTAAGCAACTTGTGTCCCTATGCATTTGATAGGAGCCTAGTGATGAAACCATTCCCCAAGGGTCTTGAGATCCCCAAATTTGACAAATATAGCGGGATAGGAAACTTTGAAGATCATATCAGGGAATTCCAGGTTCATTGCATAGAAGTCGCATATAATGATACTTATCTGATGGGGCTATTCCCTAGGAGTTTGGCAGGCCACACTATGGAATGGTTCTCTCGCTTACCTTTAGGCATTAGGACATTCCAAGAAATCATAGATGCATTCATAAAAAACTATGCATGCAACATTGCAATGGATGTTAGTCTAGAAGAACTCTCAGCTCTGAAACAGGGTAAGGGTGAATCATTCGCTTCATTCTTACAATGATGGCACTCCAAGGCCAATCAGAGCAAGTGGACCATGCCAGAAGAAAAATAAGTTTGCACCATCATAGCCAACCTTGACGGCCTTTTGGTATTCCATCTCAAGGTTCAAGGCATCACCACATACGATTAGTTGATCTCCAAGGCACTCAGCATCGAACGAGCCCTCATGACTCAACTCGCGGGATCAACTTCATACCTCGAACAACAAAACAACTGCCCACCCTCCAATTACAATGATAAACCTCGCACGTGGGAAAGAAACAAAAACATTACTAATGATGGTGTTGCCGATGCCAAGGTGGTCATTAGTGCCCCTCATCAACATACACCCGCACCACAAGTCCAAATCTAACACCAAAACAATCATCACACAACACACCAACCAAACAACAATCCAACAATCAATAATCTCAATGATCAAAGAGGACCACCCCAACGCAAGAGTTATCCCAAGCAAAAATACACGACTTTGGGGGAACCACTTGAAGTCATAATGAAAAAGTTGATAGATGAAAAACTCATCAAGGCTCCTACCTTTGAGTATTACCAAGAACTGAATGTGAAACCTCCTTGGTATAATGAGAATCAACTTTGCGAGTTCCATAAAATCAAATTCCATACCACGAATAGTTACATGAGATTAAAGAACATAATTCAAGATCTCATCGATAAAAGAATCATAAACGTGGAACAACCTATAGGAAACCAAGATCTTAAGATATATATGAATTTGATGCCTAATCATGGCAACAAAGGGAATAACAATAACAAAGATAAGAAGAAAGGCACCCACTCAAATGTAAATCATGTGTATGAAATAGTCGTCACCTCCCTAGATGAAAAATGCATGGTCATTACTATCAAGGGCGCCTATGCCAAAAATTGTGGAGTCACCACAAGAGGCGAAAAAGTAAACATCGTATGATCATCCCAGCCAAATAGAGTCCCTGCATCTAGATCCCTCCCTAATGGCTACAATCTCCTAGATCAACTCAAGAGAACCCCACGCAAATCTCCATCATGAAGTTGCTAAAAATATCATCTTCCCATAGGAAAATCCTTGAAGAAGTGTTGGCCTCATCCACTATCCCCGTAGACCTTGATGCAGAGCAATTACAAGCTATGGTTGGAAATATCATTACGCCTAATCTTCTTACATTCTCTGACCAGGATTTCCCCGCTCAACCATCCCACAACCATGCACTTTACTTGGAGGTGATAGTACATAAGAGAAAAATCAAAAGGGTCTTGGTGGATGGAGGTGCGAGTTTGAATATCTATTCTTTCAACCTCATCAAGCAGTTGAAAATATTAGAAGATTCTATCGACAAAGGGAAGGGTATCATGATAAGATCATATGATGATCAAGAAAGAGTGTCTCAGGGCACAATCAAACTGCCTATTCAAGTAGGGCCTACCATCATGGAAACCACTTGTCAAGTCTTGGACCTCGACTTGCCGTATAACATCCTCTTAGGATGTCCATGGATCCATGCAATGAAGGCAGTAGCATCAACTTTCCACTAATGTGTGAAATTTACACATGACGGACAAGAAGTGACCATCCATGGAGATCCCGAACCTTTCTCATATTGCAAAAATCTTGAAGCAAAGTATTACAAAATCCCCCAAGTACCAAAAATTGATGAGGGCCCATCCACACCACACATCGATCCTGCCACTCTCGCATCCACTTCTACGACAGAGACACCCGCCACTCCTACCATCCCCACCATCTCTAACATCAAGGTCATCATCCAAGATAATGGTTGTGGAAACTACAAGCTCCCTAATAATGATTTTGTGGTAGGAGAATTACCACAATCTCCTAGATCACGGGGATGACCGCAAATAAATGAAGCCTCCACATCCCGAACGTCTCTTGAAAACTATCCCACCTTTACAAGTTGGGGAGATCTTGGACGAGAAGTTATTGAGGCAGATCCATCTCATATGCTATATCAAGATGAAATACCAGTACCGGATTTACCAATGGATGACAGAAGCAAGGGTCTACAAATGATGCTCGCAATGGGCTATGACAGAAACCAAAGACTTGGAAAAAATGACAATGGGCTCATAATACCTATCATGCCAGAGACGTGACCAATAAAAAATATTGGCCTTGGATGTACCCCTCCGAGTATAGCCATATGTGGTCAAAGTCCTCTGGTTAGAATGGCTAACAATTCTCCTTAGCCAAACTCAGCAAAACTACAATTACCGGTGTCTACAGGTAGAGTCATAGATAACTTTACATTTGATATAACCAAAATTTGTAGTAGTAGTGATGATGAGGATCACCTGACTAGCTTACCTAGGCTATTTGAGGATACCACTCTTTACATGATTAGCACCCTATCTTTTGAAACAGACCACCAAAATCACGAGATTCGCTTAGTATATCCCCAACTCATCAACTACAACCAACGAGGACCACCAGTTCTTGATACATTTGAAAATGATAAGGAAAATTCATGGGATTGCGGGATAACATTCCAGATGGGGATCACAAAGTAGGGTTTATAATAGAGTTGGACACACATACCTATTATGGGGAAACGATTGAATCCTTTAGTCGCAAAAGTGAGAAATTAAGAATAATATCCAAGTCCTTGAGTGAAAACCACACTGTGGCACTCTCTGACTAGAAAAAAAGTAAAAATAAAGGATGCATTCAACTGTGAAAACCTCTTTGAGGCGCCTAAGGATGGGGGATTCAATCTTCCTTTAAGAGCTATTCATTAGGAAAAGTCAGCAGTCTTGGTAGAAAAATGCAATCCAGTCAAACTAGGAACAAAGGAGACCCCACATATCACATTCTACATGGAGTCACTACTATCAGAAGAGCAAGAGCTCCTAGGAGAATTCCTAACAGAAAGACAAATAAACTTCACATGGAGTTATGCTAACACGCCAAGACTTGATCCAAAGACTGTGGTTCACCACTTAGCAGTGTATTCAGAAGCAAATCCTGTCAAACAAAAACTTTGAAAAATGCATCCTCAAATCACCCTATTGGTCAAAATGGAGATAAAAAAGCTATTAGACGCAAGATTTATTCGACTAATAGATTATCTAGAATGGGTGTCAAATTTGGTACCTATTTCAAAACCTAATGGAAATATCAGAATCTGCATAGACTTCAGAGACTTGAATAAGGCATGTCCAAAAGATGACTTCCTGCTTCCCAACATCGATATGATAGTAGACATGACAGTGGGACATGAATTTTTGTCACTAATGGATGGATTCTTAGGGTACAATTAGATCATGATAGCTAAAGAGGACCAACATAAAACAACTTTCACTTGTCCATGGGGGACCTATTGTTGGAATATGATGCCATTCGACTTAAAGAACATAGGAGCAACATATCAAAAGGCCATGACATTGATATTCAATGACATGATTCATAAGACGGTCGAAGACTATGTTGACATCATTCTAGCTAAGTCCAGAAAAAGAAAAGATCACATAGCAACCCTAAGTGCCATCTTTGATAGGCTAGAGGAGTACAAGGTTAGATTAAACCCTAGGAAGTGTGTATCCAGCGTACAATCAGGAAAGCTCCTAGGATATATAGTATCAATGAGGGGCATCGAGGTGGATCCAGAAAAAGTAAAAGTAATCCTTGAGATGGAGGCACTGAAAACATTAAAGCAACTAAGAGGTCTACAAGGAAGACTCCAATCCATCTGATGATTCATAGCACAATTGGTGGACAAACAGAACCCATATTCTCACCTACTCTATAAGGGAGTAGCGTACAAATGGGATACCAAGTGTGAAGAAGCATTTAAAAAAATCAAAGAATATCTACTGACACCACCAGTCTTAATGCCACCCATCCCAAAGAAACTATTGATCTTATACGTGTCAGCAACAACAATAGCCCTTGGACCTCTTCTAGCTCAGCATGATGAAAATGGAATGGAAAGGGGTATCTATTACATCAACAGGACAATGGTTGGTTATGAGCTAAACTATTCATTCATCAAGAAAGCATGCATCCTAGTAGTGTTTGCATCTCTGAAATTTAGACATTACATGTTGGCACATAAAATAAAACTCATCGCCAAAATTGACCCTATTAAGTATCTACTATCAAAGGAAATGCTCATAGGAAGAATGTTAAAATGGGTGATGATATTATCAAAATACAACATCAAATATGTGGAGTGGAAAGAAATCAAAGGCCAAGTCATTGCAGATCAACTTGTAGAAGCACCAATCTATTCAAAGAACCCTCTTGTCTTAGAGTTTCCAGATGAATCCATTTTCAATATCAACATAGTTGACCACTGGAAACTATACTTCGATGGCTCATACATGTAGCATGGATTAGGAGCTGGTGTCTTCTTCATCACCCCACAAGGGGATTGCATACCAAGGTCATACAAATTGGCATTTCCCTGCACCAATAACATTGCGGAATATGAGGCTTTAACCATAGGTCTCAGAATAGCAGTGCAGTGGAACATCATAGCTCTGAAAGTATACGAAGACTCTCAATTGATCATAAATCAAGTGAACGATGAATACCAGACCAAAGACAATAAGCTCACTCCATACAAAAAATTGGTGGAGACTCTCGAAGAATCCTTCATTGAAATAACATTTGAGCAAATTCCTAGAACCAACAATAGAGTAGCAGACGCCATGGCAATAATTGGATCATTGCTCGATATCCCCCACAACGTTCCAAAATATGAATTCCTGATTGAGCAACTTCTCGTACCTACATTCGAGGTACCAGAATCAAAATATGTGTGCAAAATTGTTGGTCCCAGTGATCCTTGGTATCATAACACTTACACATACCTTCAAATAGGAGTCATACCCGCCAACTTACCATCAAACCTAAAATGAACCTTTGTTAAAAAGGCATCCATATTTGTCATCCTAGGTGATACCCTATATCATAGAAGCATAGAAGGAACCCTACTGCACTGCTTAAACGTTGAGGAGGCATTAACCGCTCTAACTGAAGTACATAATGACATCTATGGTTCACACTCGAGTGGAATGACCAGAGGTAAGAAACTACTGAGGATGGGGTATTATTGTCCCACAATGGAAAGAGAAGCACATGATCATGCTAGAAAGTGTCTACAATGTTAGCAACATGGGGACCTCATCCATTCTCTAGCTCAAGAGCTTCATTCTATCGTCACACCATGGCCCTTTTCGCAGTGGGGACTTGATCTCATTGGAAAAATCACACCCACTTATTCTAATGGCCACAAATTCATCATAACCACAACGAAGTACTTTACTAAGTGGGTGGAGGCCATACCCATGACATATATAATTGGAAAGTAGATTTCTAAGTTCATCCTAAACTATCTCATTTGCCAATATGGTGTTCCACAAGCCATTATCTCAGATAATAGGACACCATTTAAGAATCAGGAGGTCCGTGACTTATGCAAAAAATTCAAGATCCAACATTGCTTCTCCACCCCATACTATCCCCAAGGCAATGGCCAAGCAGAAGCTACAAACAAAACCATTCTAAAAATCCTCAAGAAAATAGTCAATGACGGAGGTCGTGACTAACATTTACAACTTAATCTCGCCCTCTAGGCCTATCGAACCAGCATCTACACACCCACCGGTGCCACCCCTTTCTCCTTGGTCTACAGATCAGAAGTAGTACTCCCCATTAAGATCGAGATCTCGTCACTCAGGATATCACTGCAAAAACTCATCACAGATGAAGATTATCGAGTGTCAAGATTGAATGAGATGGAGCTACTAGATGAGCAACGAATAGATGCTTTGAATCATTTGCAAGTCTATCAGAATAGACTCAAAAGGAGCTACAATAAAAAAATAAGAAGTAGGACCTTCCAAGTGGGAGAAATGGTATTAAAAGAAAATCAAAAGAATGTCCCAAACCCAAGCAGCAAAGGAAAATTTGAACCTAATTGGTTGGGACCTTTCATCATTACAACAAGTTACAAGTCAGGGGCATATCAACTATCAACACCCAAAGGGAAACCTCTGCAAGAGCCCATGAATAATGCTCATCTCAAAAAGTTTTATGCCTAAATATTTTAAGGTATAGAACCAAAAATCCAAAAAATCAAAAAATGTCCTAAAAAAATGGTTACTTCAACGAAAACTTGGCAAACAAGCGTCTTGGTAACAACAAAAAAAGAAAAAAAAGAAAAAATCCAAAAAAATCAGAAAAAGGATTAAAAACAGTAAAGAGAAAAAATCATCCTCTAGTGAAAACCACTTCAGTGGCACTTTGGGCAAGTACCTTGGTGAAAACCTGACAAACAAGCACCTTGTGTAAATAAGCACTTTCCATCCACTAGGATCTTGATGGCTTGTTCTGCATCACGCCTCCATCATCCATCATGTTCCATATCTCCACCCATCACTTATCCACTCACATCCACACCATAGCCTGGTCATGTTTGTATCATGATATCTCCTAGTACTACTTGGACCATCCTCAAGGTCAGCTTGTCTTGCCTTTATCAGAGTAGTCTATTGCACCACACTAGGGGCATGTTCTCATCAGATCGGATTCGTATATATCCTTAATATCCTTAAATTAGAAAATCCAAAAACATTCAAAACATGTCAAAAAATCCAAAAATAGGTCAAAAATTCATTCAAAAAGTCAAAAACAAGGTCATCTTGTCAAACTACGTCATCTCTGAGCTTGAACATAGGCAAGGTTGATCTTTGATCATCCCTTAAGACATTTAGGTCAGTCCTATAGGAGTTTGTCATAATAAGCTGACATCTCATCTTGTATATCATCATCTATAAATCGGTCAACTCGTCAGTCGAACTACGTGGTCTCTGTGTGTATAATGTAGGCAAGACTCATCTATTGATCAGTCCCCAAAGCCCCTAAGATAGGTCTTTAGGTTAGTCTCTTGGTCAAAATCTTGAAAAACACCAAAAATAGCCTCAAAACATCTCAAAAAGATCAAAAACATTCAAATATTTTAAAAAAATCCATCCATCTCATCTCGCTTGCACCTGCAATAACATCACTCATAATAAACGATCGTCATCATCAATTTTTGGTAAGACAATCATAAACAAGTCTAGCAAGTTGAAAGAGAAAACTCAAAACATCAAGTCTTAGATCTAAGTCAGTGTATAAACAAGTTGGTCATCTCTTTGTATCGGTAACTCATCATCCGAATTGGTCCCATATCAATCATCATTTAGAACGCTTTGGATAAATGAAATTACGTGCCACCATCCACTAACATGTCCTAGGATGAATCCTTTCTACAATGGGCATTATCTTTTGGCAATATTTTTGGTTCTCATCCTTAGAAAACACATCCTCATTTGGTTAGCGGTATTGAAGAACATCAGCTTGTTTGTTTACTGTCTTTTATCTTTTGACTTATCTTATTGCGCTCATTCTAAGGACTTCTCGATGATATCCGAACAAGAGGATTTAGAGAAATAGGAATGGGGCAACAATCATTATCTTTTTGTCTGCTATGCTTCTTGGACGTACTTGTAATATAACCTTGGCAAATACTTGCTTTGTTAGGTATGTACGAAGGAGGTTTTGGACAACTTGTTGACTATTGCATTGATAGGTTTACCTTTCCATGTTTTGGTCTGAGGTGTTTGAAACTTCTAAAGTGCATCCTAGCAAGGTTTCTATATGTTAGGTGTGAACAAGGATACTCCTATCTACTTGTCAAATCAAATTCCATCACACTAGGTACAACACCATCCTAGTTTTCTATACCTTGATGCATCGTACCACATGCGTTATTAAACATAAGAAAATTTAGCCCTATGAAAATCCCAATTACTCAGCAAGTAATCATCATCATCATTGGAATTCAAATAATCTTATGTCTTGTTGAAATGACTTCTTCCCTTCTTGCTTACCGCACTAACAAGGTACTATGACACTTGATCATCGCCACCACCATCATCATCATCAATCCTGAATCCACAAATCATTAGCATATTGCATCAACATAACATATAGGAAACACATGAATTGCATTTCAATCATCATATAAATAGGTTATCATGGGCATTCTTCATAGATAGATGCATCCATTTCATTGCATTTCATCCATTACATTGCATCACATTGCATTATATCAATCACTGCATAAACATTCATTTGCATTTCATAACCATTTCACATTACCACATATTGCATAATCATACATAATAGGTACATGAGCATTATAATATAATCCATCGCATACATACTTGCATAACATCATAAATTCATCTCACGCATTAGGTTCATCTTGTATAAAACATTATCATTGCATATCACTACATCATATTAAATGCATCACATACATTATATCATTTAATATGTTTAGGATAATAACATTTGTTATTCTAAGCATCTTAAAAAACCATCTCATTTGCATTACATAGAACCATCTCATTTGCATCATATCACAACCATTGTATTACATCATTACATCATCTAATAAATAGCATCATAAATCATTCATTGCATAAATCATTCCACATAAGCATAAACATACAAAATTCATTACAAACAAAGCGTATCTCCATCCATAATCCATTCATATATAAGAATAAGTCACATATCATTTTGCATATTACAATCCATATCACATATCACATCATTATTTGCATCAACATAAATAGATCATCATATAGACAACATTATTGCACATCACATAAATACATCTGTATATCATAAGGCGACATAATATAGATCTATTAGTCATAATCATAATGCATACATCATCAGAAATAAATGCATCCATAAATCCATCATATAGCATCATATACCATCATATACCATCATAAACATCATTGCACAACATATAGAAGCAAAATCATCCATGCATAAATAAAGAGTACACATCGCATCACATCAAAATCATCATCGGCTCATATATATATATATATATCATCAATAACACAACTGTCATAGTACCGAGAATAAATTGGATCACTGTACATGCATGTCAATCGGTACAAAAGGACCATTGGGCTATCAAAAATGAGTCCATAAGGCACAAAAAGTATCGTAGCATCTTGATCAAGGTCTATCCCCATGTATGCTGCCCTCTCCCTTGTCACCATGACCCTCTATTGGTCTGTAGATGGTCTGCTACGAGTACTCTGGGACTTGTCCTCCTCTGGGTACGGCCTCATGATAATGCCTCCAATAATACTCAGCCTCTCGGATGACATCCCTGTAGGACCGAATAGACACTGTACCCTGGGAGGAGGAGGCTGCCATGCTCTCTAGTTGTTGTCTCTTGCCTAGCTCTATGGCTGCCTCTAGCTCTGCAGTCTATCTCTACTGTACGTCCTGATCCCTCTTGGCCCTGAGCTACTTTCTCTTGACCCTCGCCTGATCTCTCTCAGTTGTCATGGCTTGGACTTGAGCTTGTAACTACATAATCAGTGCATCCCAAGGATCTAGCTGTTTGTCTAGCTGTACATGCAGCTGCACCCGAGGCTGATCCTCACCCCATTGTGGTACACCTGGTGGCACCTGCTGTTGGTCTGGTATCAGAACATCGCCCTGCCCTGGCTGAACTAGAGGCACAACTGGCTAATCCTGTCAAACATCAGCCCTTCATCCTCATCCTCCCCCTCTGCCTCTAACTCTCCACAGATTTGGGACTGCTCCTGGAATGGTCAATCAAAGCAGAGGCCGAAACCAATCCCTATAGGCCTGAGTCATACCTGGGTCTACAAGCCCCTAATCATAAGCCCATGGTGGGGCTACCAACTGCCCGAAGCAGGAATATACCACCCCCATGAAACCTATGTCATGGAGTGAGCAAAGATGGCTATGTAATCATCATCAGGGCAATCCTGAGGCTCCCCGAACTGACGTTGCACGTGCTCGGGAAAGTACCTCTCAATCATGGTGTGTTCCCGCCCCTGCATAAAATGATCCTGTGGCAATAGAACATCTGATCAGCATCGTCGACCCATTCGGGCCGACCAAGGTACGGTCACCAAGTGAAACCCTGCATCTCGTCCAAGACCCTCCTCCAGTAGGAGATCTTGTGCTCACCAGTGTGTGTGAAGGACACACCGCCTCTGTATCGCCACACGAGGGGATCGTTTGGAAGCATCAAAACTGAAACAACGCATGGACGTAGCACAGCAATGTGCTCCCATCCCCAAACATGAAGAAGGGTCACCCCTGCTCCGAGTGCTCTACCATCCATGTAGACTTACTCATGGAGGTCTCTATATAATGAAGCTAGAAGAACCGGCCCCTGAGAAAAATGAGCTGGCCTGTCTCCAACCATCCGCTCCCAGCAATATCCCCAGTCGGGACTAAAGTATCAGCCTCATCTGGCAAGGGCAATGAGACCCGAAGTGATGGATGCAATCACCTAGCAGTAGGGAGGTACCAGGATCCTGTGCCACTTGAGCTCTATCTATCCCTTGCAGAAGACAATGTCCTGTGTGGTGAGGACTTTGTGGCAGGTCTCACGCCCCTTGTCCATATCAAAAATGACCCATCAATCATGAATCGACAATTGCAAAATACACCAAACATCCTCTAAGGTGATGGTGGCCTTGCCAGTGGGAAGGTGAAATAAAGAGGTCTTGTTGTGCCATCTCTCGGCCAGTGCTGACAGCATCCCTAGGTAAGTGTGAATGGGTGCTATATATGCAATGTACCATAACCCTGCAATCTGGAGCCGATCTTGGTCCCTATTGCTCAAGTCCCACAAAAATCCAGACAAGTCCCATGACCTGTGCTCTCTAGAGTAGAGCTCCCTCGCTGCGTCCTACATCAAGGAAGGTCACCATGTTAAAAAAATTCAAAAATTCTTCGCCAGAATTTCTAGGAACCTTCCCAGCGGTGCAACCCATGAAGGCATCGCAGTTTGATTTCTAATCAAACTCTGACGCTAAGGCTTAAAAGAGAAAAATTGCACTTCCACGGTGCACTTTCTCATCTAGTGATGCACTTTGGGTAGAATTGAGACTGCCGCGTTGCACTTTTGGAATCCCCCTGCCAGCCCTGAGCTCAGCGTCAAATTTTTCAAACTCCAAACTACACTGTCATAGTGCAATATCGCACCGCGCAGTGCAGTTTGATTGCCGACCGGCACTATATAGCGTAGCTTTAGATGGACCGACCTTTCAAAGCAATAAATGAAAAATGAAGCTCACGTTAGGGTCACATACCGATGCCTCAATGTCAGGTGGCCACTGGTACGTCTAAACTCGATCAGACATGTGCAAGGGAAGCTGTCGTTGCGCCATATCGTCAGGAGGTCAGAGCTCAAATCTTGAGGTTACTATTGAAGGTGTGTGAAAATGACTTGAAAGTGACCTCTCAGGCCCCTTTTAAGCCTAAAAATTAAGGTTTTTTCCCCCTAATTGGCTGTCCTGCTAAGGTTTTGGACCCCCAAACTAGTTTTTGTCTTGTTGAGGCCTATTTTACATCGTTTTATTGCATTTAGACACATTTTTAGCCTCCTTGAGCCTTTTCAAACCTTCTAGGCACTTTGTCCTCTTTTTTCTGCTAGAACACCCAAAAATTGAAATTTTCATCTAATTTCTCGAGGGGGCATTATAATGGCATGTTTTATCTCACAAAGCAGTCGTGGGGCAAGTTTTTAAATAGCAAAAAAATTTGGCTTTGATCAAGATCATTTATTCTTTGAACCAACGCAACGATTGCATTGCTTCAAAGTGGGGCAAAATGTAGACACGTAAAATATACCGATTGACATTGTGCAGCTTTGATTAAGTTATGCTTAAGTTAAAAAGACTTTACATTACATTCCTGCAACATAAGTAGAATTCCTTCCAAGCATTTATTTCTGGTAAATTGTGACTGAAACTGGTTCTTAGTGCACATACAATGCCGCTCCATTTCAAGTATATGTTCCCTGGTTTGACAATGTAAATGAATGACCATAAGAAGATGTTAGTCACTTGCTGGAATGTCCAATTTCTAGGTTAGGATTTTCCATGACTTTTATATCCTTTTGTAGAATTGACCACATCCAACAAGGCAATAACTTCATCTTACATGTCCTTTTCCTTGAGCCAAGTGGCATTTATCACATTTTCCCTTCCCTCTTGCAAGTCATTTCAACAAATTTTAAATTCAAAAATATGCATTTATTGGCACAATCCCCAAATCTTGAACATCCTCCATCCATTCATAGATTGACAAGTGGCATCTTTCCATTGGATGAATGTTAGTCCCACATTGCTCAAATTTGGACATTCATCCATCTTGGCATTCTATAAATAAAGTGTTCATATCCTCATTTCAACATCCACAAATTATGCAAAGTTATTATGCTAAAATATTTAGCCATTTCCATCCATCACCATTGAGTTCTTAGTTAGGTTTTTTACAGATTTTGGCTTGGAGCTCTCATCCTTCATCAACAAAGTGGATCAATCATCATCAACATATCAAGCTTGCATCTTAGGAATTGGGAAAGGGCCAATTTTCACATCAAATTGGCACCAATTCCCCCATGGGATCATGTGTTTGCTATTCTAATTAGGATTGAATCTATATTTTCTTGTTTTATTGTGTTCATTGTTTTCTTTCCTAATTTGAAGTTTGTAAATGGATTTCATGGGGAATCCTTGTTCGTTCTTGCAATTTCTCATCTAATTTGTTTGTTCTCTTTGTTTTGTAGGTATTAGGATTGGGGTTCACATAGGATCCTACACACAACATGGGTTAGGAGAAAGATTCTTCTTCATCACACCACAAGGAGATTACATACCAAAGTCATATAAGTTGTCTTTTCCTTGCACAAACAACATTATAGAGTATGAGACTCTTGTCATAGGACTCAGAATTGTAGAACAATATAAGATTATGGCACCTAAGGCCTATGGGCACTCACAACTTATCATCAACCAAGTCAATGATGAATACCAAACGAAGGATGACAAATTGACCCCATATAAGAAACTAGTGGAAAGCCTCAAATAATTCTTCATCAACGTCACATTTGAGAAAATACCAAGGGAAAACAACAAAGCAGCTAATGCCATGGCAACAATAAAATCACTACTGGATATCCCACATAATATCCATAAACATGAATTCCTGGTACATCAGCTTCTCGTACTAGCTTTCGAGATACCAGAGTCTAAATTCTAGTGTGAAATCATTGGTCTTGGTGATCCTTGGTACCACGACATATACACCTACTTGAAAATAGAAGTCCTCCCCACTAATATCACCCTAAACATTAAGAGAACATTTATCAAGAATTCATCATGTTTCGTTATCTTAGGAGACACCCTATACTGTAGGAGTATCCAATGAACCTTGTTGTGATGCCTTAACCCTGTGGAAGCTTTGACTACTTTAATTGAGCTACATGGTGGAATTTTTGGATCACATTCGAGTGGTATGACCTTGGCTAAGAAACTACTTATTAATCCTCCTCTGAAATTTAGATTAATATCAACAATATCTGGTTTTCTCCCTTGGGGAGCCAATGCCCAAATTGCCAAGGTCTCATATTCTTCACTGAAGGCAGAATTTTGTAATGCTGCCTTAACTTCTTCAGAATATTGAAAATGATTCTTGGACTTCATAATGGCATTAAAAGCCACTGCATCTATGATGTCCCATTCAGGAAAAATCAAAACAAAAGCCTGAATCACTAGTTGTCTTCCTTCTTCAGGAGTGATGTTCTTGAACTCTTCCATTAGTTCAGCTTTTAATTCTCCATCATTCTCCTGATCTGACTTGTCAGGCCTTAGTTCTCTCCTCTCCTTGAATTTATTTTGATACTCTTCAAATTTCATTCTCCATGCCAATTGCAAGAATACATGAGTCTTTATGAATGCATTGTCATCTAAGATCTCCTTGCAAGCTTCCATCCTTGCATCTTGCACACTTTTACCCTTCATATCCAAATCATATAGAACCAACTCAGCTGACCTGGGAGGGGAAGGCATACCAACCTGCATGTCCTGATCAGTAACAATAATTTTATTTGTCAGATCCTCATGTGGGTGATCAGTTCTTTGCCTCTTTGGGCGTGGCTTAGATGGTGGTGATGGGGGACTGCACTCTAGTGAAGATGTTAATTCAATGATTTTGACTGCCCCAGGTACTTTGAATTTTGGATCTGGTCATGGAGGTGCCTTCATTATTTGCTTCCCCTTTCTATCTATTTCTTCCTCATCACTGCTAGTATCCCTTTTCCTCCTATAGATAGGCTGCTTTTCTGTAGGCTATTGTACTGGCCTTGTTTCAATTGGCCTAGCACTTTGTCCTTGCATATCCAAACTTAGCCTTAAATTTATCTTTTTTTTTGTCAAGGTGTCCATAATTTCCTTGAAGTTCTTCATTAGAAAATCAATTTTCTTATGGTATGGAGTGAATTCCATCAATGGATCATAAGTTGGATCCATCTCATGCACAACATCCAATAGCTTACTATAAGCTATCCATTTCTCCTTGTTCAATTCCTACTTATTTAAATCAAATTCATTTTTTATCAGGTCCTTAGGGAAATTGAACTCATGCAAAAATTTTCCACCTTTTATTCTTTGTCTGAAAAGAGAAAAGAATCCTTCAAGATCATGTTGTCGCTTTGGACCAAATCTCAAATGGTAATCAACAAAGAATTTATCAAAATGTGTCCAGCCTCCCTTTGAAAATGTGAAGTCAGACACTACTGTATAATCAGGGAATAATGTTCCCTTCCCCTTTCCAGTAAGGTTGTCTTCATGAATACAACCCATCTGCCACATAACTTCCACAAACCCTATTCTTGGTGGCACATTGTGTGGCAGAATGTGAGGGGCTCCATGAAATCCATATATTCTCAAGATAGTGCTTATTGGATATAGGATGATGTCACCCCAGTTATGTAGAACCCTCAATTTTGGCTTCCTCTCCCTTGGCCTGAGGAAATCATGTACTTCCTCAGGGACCCTAGGTACATTTACCATCAATCTAGCCCTTAATCTAGAAGCAAAACAATTATCAAATTGTACATAACTAGTTTTTTCCTTATTACAGGATAAATCTACAGTCCATATCTGTACTGGCAATCTTTCTCCATCAACTGATTGCCTTAAGTTCATCTTCTTAGCAAAGAAGTCAACATTCTTAAACAGAAACATATGCATCAACATGGAATACCAAAAGAATTGAGTAACAGTATCACCTTTCTGCAACTTTGATAGCCCTTCATGTATCCTCTCAGCCAATAAAGGGGCAAAGTCATATGTCACAGAGAAGTTAGGGTGTTGTATTTGCACCCCCATGAACATATATGCAATAGGTATTACTACACCACGACTAGAACCCAAAATCTAACATAATGAATAGAAAGTAGCCAGGAAGGGTTTACCAAAACAATTCAATCTGAAGGGTTCCTGGTCACTAGGGCTGATGTGAAATTGTGAACCTCCTGCCTTAACCAGATGAGGTGGAAGCAACTTAGCCCTAAAAAGAGATTTCAAATTTGCATAGTCTTGTTTCATCTCCTCAAGATTGATAGGAACCAAGTCCTCACTCGGCTCACTCAAATCAAAATTTTGTTGGATAACACCTTTGTTAACTTCTAATAGCACCCCTCCATCATTATCTCTAATTACCCGTGTGATGGGCTCATACCTCATGGCTACTGCCCTAAGCAGATCCACATCAGGGAGCACATTTGGTACAACCAGCTTACCCATGTCATACATCCACCCATTTGAAAAAGGGTGAGGAAAATTCCTCTGTCCATACCATAATCTGAACATCTCTAAGTCGGTGAGTGGAACCCTAGCATCAACAATGTTGGAACTATTACACACCAACCCCTCCCCTAGGACTTTCCCTCGCATCAACACTACACCTTTCTTTCTATCATTTGTTGATAACAGAAATTGATCTAGGAAATCATCGTACAAGTTTCTTTTCAAATATTCAATGTGGCCAGAGTGCTACTTGGGTGGCACAATTTTAGATAAACTAGAGTTTTGATAAAATGTTACACTTCAAGTGGCTATGACTAAGTAGAGATAGGAAATTATAGAGTAAAAATATTGCAATTCCTCACAATTTATGATTAAATTATAGCCCTAACAAAATATTTCAATGAGCTCAATGACAAGCATAGAAAACCCCCTACCCGAATTTAGGTGTAGAATGACTGAGAAGCAAAGAAAATCAACTTATGGCTCTGCTCGCACAAACTCCAAATGCTAGCTGCAGTTGCTCGCAATTTCACCTTTGGCTCTGAAACTGTTTTCACGAAATACTTGGATGCCTTGTGATACAAATAAGATAGGTAAATTTATTTTATGTCAAACAAATCTTGCCAGTAGATGTCTCATCCACCATTAAATCTCATTTACGAGCTGCATAAACGACTCCAACCATATTTGATACATATTTAAATTTGAGTCGTTGATCCTCCAGTTTGATCAAATCATCGACAGTCGTCTTCAAAATAAGCTGACATAATCACCAACATGGAAATAAGGGGCGCACCATGTTATACGCCGCAAAGGAATGCCACATGGTGGTTTCCTGCGATATCACAATCCTTCGATTTACCATCGTGGGATGGCGGGCACCATTGATCTTTCTCATCAGAGATCCTTCTCCTTCAAAATGGTCACCGTCCTTTCCTTTAACTTTTGAGAAGCTTTTCCCTTAGAATTATAACATCTATGTTGAAATAAAGTACGTGCATCTTACAAGCACATTAGTAATCTATCCTTTAATATATTGAAAACTGGCTAATGCTTCCTTCACTCCTGAGGCCTCATTGGGTGAGACACACGGCAGTCGCTCGTGATATCGCAATCCCATAATTCTTGATCGCGGGATGGTGGGCACCATCGATCTTGAAAAGACAACATATCAATGGTCACATAGATTTCATCCTTTAAGAAGGGCACGTGGCACCCGCCCATGATATCGCGATCCCATAAATCTTGATCGCGGGATAGCAGGTGCTATTGATATTTGCAGCAAATGGATCAACGGTAGCACTAAATTCAACCCTCTGCAAAATAAAACATTTATTAAAAAGGCAAGGGGACACCACTAGGTAGATGAAAAACAACATAAGTTGTTTTAAAATGATAAAGCACGGGGTCAACCTAGACTTAGGAAAAAATAAAAACTCACGAAAGGCTGCAAAAATTAGAAACCGAAGGGGCCAACATCTAGACGGAACAACGGGGCACAAGTCATTTTAAGATTCTTCAAAAAGGTAATGTCCAAATAGAACCTCAACCAAGGAAGAAAACAAACACTAGGGTTTAAGATGAAGACAAGGCTAAAACCCTAGCCCTTCAAAATTTTCCAACACCATGAAAGACCAGTGACATAAGGGAAGTCCTAAGTGACAAACAGGGAGAAAATTTTGAAAGCTCCATTAGTGGCTCCAGTTGGGGACGTTTATTCCACTGGAATGAAGCAAGAATTTAGAATCTCAAGGATAGTAGACCAAGAGGCAGAGTCGACCAAAAAGGCATTGTTTGGACAAAACAACCCAACCTATGTACAAAACATATACAAAATATACAAACCTAAACTACTGCTCATGGAAAATTAAACTTCAAGTGAAGTATAACTTCAAGAACTGTCCATGAATTGGCAATTTGAGAATATCTCTGGTCATATTTTGGAGGAAATACGAATCCTCACCCCACTTATCATTAATCAGAAATGGTCCTAACCAAATTCCATCGAATTTCCCATGTTTCCCTTTATCTTCCAATCTGGCATTCCACATTAAGACCAAATCTCCATTTTTGAAGCTCCTTACAGTTTCTCTCTCGTCATACAAGTTCTTTACCTGCAATTGCAACTTAGCATTTTTCTTTTGTGCTTCCCTCCTAGCTTCATCCAATTCTATAAGAGCTTCTACTCTCAACTGCATTTCATCATCAATTTCATTATCATATATCTGGACAAACTTATACATTTCCATAAAATTGTTTTGGGGTAACCTAGAATTTATCCCATAAACCAAGTCGAATGGGGCACAACCTATTTCCTTCTTCATAGTTACCCTATCTACCCAAACTGCTAATCTAAGCTTAGAATCCCAAGCCCTTTTTATTTGATCCAGGATTCTTTTAATAATCTTCATCAAGCTTTTATTGCTTGATTATGCTTGTCCATTTCCCTGTGGGTGGTATGGTGATGAATAATAAATCTGGATACCGTGCTTTTCAAAAAATTCTATGTATTCTTCAGATCTGAAGCACATTGCATTGTCTAACACAATCCTTTCTAGACATCCAAATCTAGTCAATATGTTGCTCATCAGGAAATCAATTACCACCTTACTAGTGGCCTTCTTCATTGGAATTGCTTCCACCCACTTGGTGAAATAATCACTGGCCACCATTATCTAGGAATGACCTCCACTAGATTTACATGTTATCTCCCCTACAAAATCAATACCCCATTGCTGGAATGGGGCTTGTACTATAACCGGTTTTAAAGGCAAGTTGCCAGAAAACTTTAACTTACCAGAGAAACATTGACAAGCATCACATGTCCTCACTACTTGGTGTGCATCCTTAAAAACTGAAGGCCACCAAAATCTAGCCCTCATTATCTTATGTACAGTTGTTTTAGCCATATAATGTCCTCCACAAACTCCACTGTGCATTCCACTCAGAAGTTCTTTTACTTGATCTTGATCAACACACTTCAACATGACACCCTCTCCATTTCTCCACCAGAGCTTTCCATCTACAATAACATACTTGATAGCATGTAATTTCAATGTCCTTTGCTCATTTTCACTCAAGTTATCAGGACATTTCATTTTTTGCAAGTAATATATCACATCTCTATACCATTCTAAATGCTCCATATCACATAGATGCGATCTATTCTCCTCTTCTAGCAAATTTATCTGATTTTCTTCCATATTACTTTGGGCCATGAGTTTGAACAATCCTTGTCCTCTTACCAATTTAGTAATCTAAACCTCAATATTGAATTCCTGAATCCTATTTATCCATCTACACCTTCTCTCAGATACTTCTTGCTATGTGAAAATGTCCTTAACAGCAGCACTAGGCACATAAGCAATTACAGTACCTCCCATCAAATAAGGTCTAAAAGCCTTCACCACTTTTACCAATGCATATGCCTACTTTTCATTTATATCATACTTAAGTTCTACAGCCTGTAGAGTTTTACTGAAAAAGGCTATAGGTTGTTCAAAACCTTTTGCATTCTTTTGTAACAACACAACTGCAATTGTGTGGAAAGAAGCAAATGAGAAAATCTGTAAAGGCTTGGAGAAATCAGGGGTTCTTAACACAAGAGCCTCCTTTATTGCTTGCTCAATGGATTGGAAGGCCTGCACAGGCTCCTCATCCCTTTCAACCTTGGCTCCTTTCTTGAGCATTTTGGAAATAGGGCGAACTATCTCAGCAAAATTCGTCACAAACCTCCTCAAGAAATTTATTTTCCCAAAGAAAGATTTGATTCCTTTGACAGTTCAGGGTTGTGGCACTTTATCAATTGCAATAACTCTGTCTGGATCAATTTTTACTCCATCCTTGGAAACTATATGTCCCAATAGTTTTCCTTCTAGTACTCCAAACACACATTTCTTTGGATTCAAAGAAATGCCATACTCCAAGGCTCTAATGAATACTTTCTCCAGATGCTCACAATGATCCTCTTCCTTTTTAGAATATGATGTTAGGTCATCCTGATAAATTACCAAAAATAAGTTAATGAAATATGAAAATGCCACATCCATGGCTCTTTTAAAAGTAGCCCCTGCATTTGTTAGACCAAATGACATTCTTACATAAAAATATGTTCCCCAAGGTGTAGTAAAAGTTGTCTTAAACTGCTCAGACTCTTTGACCATAAGCTGATTATATCCTGAGAAACCATCCATCATAGACATTAACTCACAACCTATCACTCGTTGCAACATAGCTTCCATATTAGGTAATGGATAATTGTCTTTTAATGAAGACATATTCAAAGTTATGAAATCTACACATAACCTGATGTCTCCATTTTTCTTTCTTACCGGTACCAAGTTTGATACCCAAGATGAATGTCTGATTGGCTTGATGATCCTTGCATCCCTTAGTTTCATTAATTCTTCTTGCATTTTGGGGGCCAAAGTGGGATTAATAGGCCTTTTCTTTTGTCTGAATGGCTTAGCATCATCGCATAGAGGAATCTCATGTTGAAAAATATCCTCCTTGTATGCCTTAAGATCATCATAAGACCATGTAAACACATGCCTAAACTTCATCAATAAGTCGATTAACATCCTTCTCACCTTTGGTGACATTTTCTTTCCAATATACACTTTCTTTGGGGATGCTTCTATTCCAAGATTTATCTCCTCCAAGTCATCAGGATGGGAAATAGTATGATTAGCCTTTGTTTTATCTTTATTTTCAAACACTTTCTAATACAACTAGACCCTTGGGAATTTTGTTTGTCTTTAATTGAATGACTTCATTTCTGAATACAATATCCTTACCATCAATATTTTTAACAAAAGCTCCAAAATCAATTTCCTGATTTTCATACTCTCCCACACAATTGAAAAAATTTAATATATCTTCATCATTATCAAAATATTTCCAATTTTTAACATTATTAGGGACAGATGGCCTAGTTTGCACCTCAACCTTTGAAATTCCAGCATAAGTCATATCATTTGGTTTTAATGCAATGTTAGCTAATAAGTCTGCCACTTTGTTTTGACCTCTCTCCATCCACCCTATACCAAATGCATCAAAGCTCTCCAGTTCATCCCAAACAACATTCCTATACTGTTTTAACCTCTTATTCTTTGATACATATTTGGATCTAACTTGAGAGACCACAAGTTCAGAATCCCCAATTTCTTTGACTTTTTTGATACCATGTTTTTTAGCCAATCCCAACCCTAATAGCAAGGCTTCATACTCTGCCACATTATTTGTCCATTCAAATAATAGAGTGAAAGAGAATCTGAATGTCTTTCCACTTGGTTATCGTAACAAAACACCTACACCAGACCCTTCTTTTGAACATGCACCATCAAAATACATAGTCCACAAATCATCAGATTATGACAATTGTTCTATTTCAATATCAATCAATGCAATAGGTTTATCACAACTTCTAGGGAATTCCTCAACCCTAAATTCATCTATACCACTGTCAATAAAACATGTCATATTCTCAATTGGACCATGCTTAATCATATGAGGTACTTTTGACTCTCTTTCAATTTTATCATCCTTACCATCAATAAAGAAAGTAGAAAATGAAAAATCACATTGCATATTACCCCCCATTGATGCACTCCATTTCCTTGACAAAAGCATCCCAAAGTGAGGTGGGATGTCTGCAACTAAGACCGTCATGACTAAATCCTTGCCAGGGTACTGAGTCAACTTATAAGGCAATTCTCTGATAGTTACAATAACTAGAACTTCTCTTGAATCCATAGCATAACATTTACCTTGAGTAGTATCTACTGTCAAGCCCATTGCCTCCATTATTTTAACTGGCATAACATTATTTGAGGCCCCTGAATCTATCATACAGTTTCTTAGAGTTTTTCCATTTATATCCACACTCAAGAAAAAGGGGATTATGTTTTTGAGGCACATGTTAATAAAATTTCCTAAATACATAGGAGGAATTTGTGACACAATTCCCTCCACTTCCTTTTCATTTTCTTTATCTTTCATTTCTTTACCACTTCCATGTTTAGCCTTATTATCAACAACATTTGTGATCAAGGCTATTTTTTTTCTTTGTGTTCATCTATTCTCATCATTTCTAGTAAAGGTATAGTTACTTTAACCTGAGAAAGAACATGAAACATATCCACAGGTGTATATTTAGGAAAATTAAACATCATACCTTTATCGTTTTCCTTTCTTTCTGGCTGATTACATCCTCCTAGCTTCTTTTGCTTGTTGTCCTCTGCAACAGGTTCAGCTACCTTTGTAATCACCCTTTTCTTCACCAATGGTGCAATTACACCTTCTTGAAGCTTTGGGGTTTCATTATTTTTTTCCCAAATCTTATCACCCTTGACTTCTTTGACTTTTACAATATCCTTTTTGTTGTCAGTCTTAACACCTTTTTTTTTATCTTTTTGCTCTTTGATAAATAAGCCAGCAGGTTTACCCTGCTCACCACCAATAGTTCTAATTCTCAATTGGAGTGAACCTCTCATTTTGGCAGCCATTTCTTTAGTCAACCTTGCAATTTCCTCTTCTGACAGTCTCCTTAAGGACACTAAATCTTCAGCCTGCTCCATATTGCAAGCATTATGATCAAAATCATCTTCCTCATCAGAAAAAACCTGTTGATGGTACATCTCATTTCTCTGTCTCTAATTATCCAGATCAACTCCATGTATTTCATCATTGGAATAACATTCTGCTTCATCAATGTATGATCTAGCCATATAAACATCTATATCATCTTGCTCATATTCTGATGTCTGCTCATGAGCATCCTCTTTAATTTCCTCAACAACAATCAACTGAGCAACCCCACATTAATTTTGATCATGAGGATGTTGGCACATTTCACACCATGGTCTATCTACTACCATATTCATTGAATGTTTCTACAAGGGGTCTGGCATATGCTGATCATTTTTAGGCTTTTGGCTAGGCAAGATGGGCTTTCCATCTTTCCAATTTGTATTGTAAGGATAATTTTGCAATCTAGGCAGCCTATCATTTTTATTATAGGGTTTCCTTTCATTTCCTACACCATTTTCTTTCTTAGCAATAGTCTGCTTTATGTCTTTCAGAGTATTGTAAACCTTTTCCCAGTTTTCATCATCCTTAGGCTTTGCAGCAAGAGCTTTCTCAATTTTATTCCTAGGATTTTTTAAAAGTGCAGGTTCTCTCCTACCATACTTCCCAGAAGCTCTTCTATTACTTTCAATATTTATAGCCACTCTAAATGCATCCCTCATGGTCTAAGGGTCTTTATCTCTGAGCAGATATGCCATTTTAGCATCAAAAGCATTGAAGTATGTAGTTAGCAAACATTTTCATCAAGCCTCAAAACTTGGAACAACTTATACATTGCTTTTTGAAATCTCAAATTAAACTTTATCACAGGCTCATTCAATGACTTCTTGATGTTATTAAATTCATTCAACATGAAACTAGCATTAGTTTTATCACCATACTGCTCTTTAAAACACTTTTCAAACTCATCCCATGATCCAATACTAGCATTAGGTAAACCTTTATACCAATCCCTTGCAGCCTCTACCAGGGATTGTACAAACAAGTTCATTACAACATCTTCATGTTCTACCTCATAATCATTTAACATGTCCATGAAAGCTTTCAAGTGTTCCTCTGTTGTTACAACATTATTACTAGCAAACTTATTCATCTTTTCTCTCAAGTCAGCAGGGATAGGATTTGGATAACTAGGGATACCATCAAAGAACAATGGTCTATACCTTTCCAATTGTATAGGTCATCGTTGAAATAATCCTTCATTTCTCTGAGAATCCATACCAGACCCTTTATCTTGTACTCTTAAACCCTCCTGATTTGGATTTGCAAACCCAATTACATGAATCTTCAAGTCATAACTCTTTATGGTGGGGTCTAGATTATTTTTAGATCCGCCCTTTAAAGCATCTTGGTGGTTTGATGAGGTTTCAGCTTGTACAACCTCATCTGTAGTTGTCATCTTTAGGAAACTTATTTTCCTCTTCATTTTTGCATTTGCAGCCTCAATCTATGTTCTTTCCAACTCTTCTGCCAAAGCTTCACTCTCCTTCTTAGCCTTTTCTAAACCAGATTCTGTTTGAAATGACACATGTGGTTTGGGATCTTGTTTAGTAGGATGGGGAATCACCTTCTCATTTATTTTAATCCCCTCAACCTTTTTCTTTCCTTTGTCCAATGTAGGCTTAGGATTTGTGTTACTTGGTTGAGATCTATCACGAGTCAAGGGCTTTGGGTCTGCAGGTTCGGGTTGGACATCAATGTGGGCTACTAGGGTTTCTTTAGGAACATGCCTTACTTCCTTATTAGAAATATTCTGTAGAACCGAACCCTCAACATTTGGTTTAGGTTCATCTCGGTTCAGGAGCTTCATTGTTGCCAACTGTCTCATCAACCTATCCCTTTGAATCACAACACTTCTCAACATTACTTCCTTCTCTTTTTCTCTCTTCACTCTAAGCTTAGCTTGTGCTTGGATTTCCCGTCTCAAAGAATTTATGACTCCAAAAATATCATCAGGGTCAGGCAAAGTCACATCAGAACTTGATGTATCATCTAGATCTATTAAATTTACCCGTTCCACTACATGTTCAGAAAACAAAGGATTTACATCATTTTCAGCAGGAGGAGGAGGCACATCACTGGTACATTCTCGGTGATGGCTTCGACTTCTACTCCTACCTCTTTTCTTTTCAGCATATTTAATACTAACAAGCCCCTTATTCTGACATGTCACATCATCTTGAACTGGTGTATTAAATAATGAATCACAAAATCCACAACTATCTGATTCTGAATTTCTAGACATCTCGTCAAGATTCTCAGGGATAGGATGTAAAATTTTATTTGTACCTTGGTGTACAAGGTCCTATGACGTGGGAGCAACATTACTAGATTCTGGTTTCTTCTTTATCCAGTCCTTCTTCTTTTCTTTGGGAAGTTCACCTTCCAATTTCTATTCCAGGTGATTCTTCATGAATGATCTGGTGTGCTTCATTCTTCATAATTGTCCAAAAGTTCTTTCTATGTATAATAAATTTTTCAAAATAAAACACACACTAGTGTAGAGACTTCAGAGTCACCACCCAATCTTCTTGGGAATATCAAATACCTAAAGAAACATGGTAGAATATAAGAACCTTCGGAACCTCGTACTGACAGCACACAAAAGTGCTTTACAACATAACTTTCGACACTCATGAAAATAGAAGAAGTGGAAAAACCTAACACAGAAATATAGGCTCAACCTTCAAATCACAGATATATTATGAAAACTCTATGCAAAATGGACAACCGACACACTGACAACAAAACCTTTTAAAATTAGGTCCCGAGTAGAGTCATCATTTCTTTGGTTCCTTTTTATGTTGTTAACCAGGTTGGTCTTCTAATCTACCTATGGAATTTCCAATTCCAATAGAGGGTAGCTCGAAGGACCTGGACCAACTGATGAGGACTTTAAAATAACCTCCTACACTTTGGGCTCTGCAAGACCCAGGAGGGGAATCCCTTTATGTTTTTACAACCTCTGCACCATTATCATAAACAACATAAATAATAACAAATGATCCCACTTAATAGCTCAACACAATAATATAATATTGGAGAATCAACTATTCTTTGACAATATCAACTATATGGAGCATGGGATGACTACAACATAATCCATAAAATATAAAATAGTCATTGATTTGCAATCTATAGCAAGCTCTAGGCAAAGACAAACTAATACTAAATCACACGAATGAATGCAACTCAGATCAGTTCCATATATCCATTGGGGAGTCAAATTTATAAGCATTTAAAGGTTTATAACAGATGAAATACATGACATATGAGGTCCCTGACAATATTGCATTACAATTTCATTAGTATGTATTCTAACTCAATACTACTTATCAAATCCTTATACAAAACATATCTACCTATAATCCCACTCCAACACTTTAATTAATTCCTTCAATTAAAGCTAAAATGGAATCATACACACCACAACAGTGAGATGAATTAAACAACCCTTAGTTATTTTATTCAAAGTTCAGACATGTGCGTACAATGGAGAGACATGAGCTCGAATTTATCATTTCAATTCAAAAGCTAGTATTGTTATACAACATTAAATCCTCATGAACTCAAAACCTATCATAGAATGACTCTGAATCCTAAATTACATTACTCTCTAGAAACATATGATTTTACAATCTGCTCTGCAACTTTGCCAAGACTTGACCAAAATTCTCTAACTTGCTAACCTGAACTTTTGGCCTTGAAATCCTTCTTATAGAAAATGAAGGAGCAAACAAGCTTTGGGCCAGAAAGTACACATGTCACCAGCCGATTGGGGCACTTGATGATATTCCAAAAAAAGTTACAACAACAATAATCCTGGAGCATATTGTTGTTTATCATGCCGGCAGAGGAAGGTTGATGCAATAACAAAAAACCATGCGAAACCTACGCCATCAACACAAAATTGGAATCGTTGTAACCGCAGCATCTAATTTGCCACCTATTGGTAGTCCACTCCTTTTACTCATCATCATTCAAATACTTAGCTACCCACTTCTGATATTCTTCGTCGGTCAGCCAGTCAAAATTAATCACCTCATTTACCTTTGTACTATAAGGCATATACTTTACCGCTACCTGATTTGCATCTCTTTCAAAAGACTCCAAAAATGAGTCTGTACCAGTAATCTTATCAATACAATTTACCAACAAATCATAATCTGAGTCATCAAAAATTATTTTAATTTGATTATTGATAACCTTACTTGCTTGATCCTACCATTGTTGGAGTGTTTTGATTTCCCCCTACTCATCAATTATATCAAGTAACAGTGTGTTACCCCAATCATTGAAATTATTTACCAACTCCCTAATCTTCCTACTTAAATCATCTGGTAAGGTTTGAAAACCTTGCAATGATTTTACTAATATATGAGTAGGCTTCAATGATTGGGGCCTGTTATTTATATCAAACCTTGAGGCTTTATTCATGATATCTAGATCATTTTCCCTAGGGATCCAATTTTCAATTATTGGAATCACTATCTCTTGATCCCTATTTATATTCTTTATTGCTTCCAACAACAAAGAATACAAAGAATGTATAGAGGGTAATTTATTACCCACCCTTTCATTTAAGTGCTCCAAAACAGTAGTAACAATTTCTTTTTCCTTTAAAAGAAATCCCTCCTCTCTTACCCTTAATGATGTTTATAATTCATTAATTTTTTGTATGAGTTGCCTCTTCGTTGGATCGACAGAGCACTCTATTTCTTCATCAATTTATTCTAGAGGAGGGGTGAGAGTAGGATTTTGAATAGGAGACCCTAGTGTAGAAACATTTGGAGAAGCAGGAGGCATTGACCCTGTGTGGGAGGTGATGAACTAGTTCCTGGGGCATTGGATGTTTTCCCAATATGCATGTACTTGAACCTTTCTACTTTAGTTTGCAACTCAACATTTCTCTGTTGCATTTTACTATATTCTTCAATTAATGTGTTATACTTCTCTGTTAGGCTCTTTCTTTCAGCCTCCTCCCTTTCTGTAGTTTTTTTGGCCAACTTGGCCACATTCAAAGTTAAATTAGTGGCCTCGTTTGTTGAAGTCTCTGAAGCCCATTTTATTATTAATCCTCTGAAATTTGGATTAATATCAACAATATCTAGTTTTCTCCCTTGGGGAGCCAATGCCCAAATTTCCAAAGTCTCATATTTTTCATTGAAGGCATAGTTTTGTAATGTTGCCTTAACTTCTTCTTCAGAATCTTGAAAAGGATTCTTGGACTTCATAATGGCATTAAAAGCCACATCTATGATGTCCCATTCAGGAAAAATCAAAACACCAGTCTGACTCACTAGTTGTCTTCCTTCTTCAGGAGTGATGTTCTTGAACTCTTCCATTAGTTCAGCTTTTACTTCTTCATCATTCTCCTGATCTGACATGTCAGGCCTTAGTTCTCTTCTCTCCTTGCATTTATTTTGATACTCTTCAAATTTCATTCTCCATGCTAATTACAAGAATACATGAGTCTTTACGAATGCATTGTCATCTAAGAACTCCTTGCAAGCTTCCATCCTTGCATCTTGCACACTTTTACCCTTCATATCCAAATCGGATAGAACCAACTCAGTTGACCTAGGAGGGGAAGGCATACCAACTTGCATGTCCTGATCATCAACAATAATTTCATCTGTTAGATCCTCATGTGGGTGATTAGTTTTTTGCCTCTTTGGGCATGGCTCAGATGGTGGTGATGGGGGACTGCGCTCTGGTGAAGATGTTAATTCAATTATTTTGGCTACACTAGGTACTTTGAATTTTGGACCTGGTCATGGAGGTTCCTTGATTATTTTCTTCCCCTTTCTATCTATCTCTTCCTCGTCACTGCTAGTATCCCTTTTCCTCCTATAGATAGGCTACCTTTCTGTAGGTTGGTATACTGGCTTTGTTTCAATTGGCCTAGCACTTTGTCCTTGCATATCCAAACTTAGCCTTAAATTTATCTTTTTTGTTGTCAAGGTGTCCATAATTTCTTTGAAGTTCTTCATTAGAAAATCAATTTTCTTATGGTATGGAGTGAATTTCATCAGTGGATCATAATTCGGATCCATCTCATGCACAACATCCAATAGTTTACTATAAGCTATCTATTTCTCCTTTTTCAATTCCTGCTTATTTAAATCAAATTCATTTCTGAACAGGTCCTCAAGGAAATTGAACTCATGTGAAAATTTTCCACCTTTTATTCTTTGTCTGAAAAGAGAAAAGAATCCTTCAGGATCATGTTGTCGCCTTGGACCAAATCTCAAATGGTAATCAACAAAGAATTTATCAAAATGTGTCTAGCCTCCCTTTGAAAATGTGAAGTCAGACACTACTATATAATCAAGGAATAATGTTCCCTTCCCCTTTCCAATAAGGTTGTCTTCATGAATACAACCCATCTGCCACATAACTTTCGCAAACCCTATTCTTGGTGGCACATTGTATTGCAGAATGTGAGGGGCTCCATGAAATCCATATATTCTCAAGATAGTGCTGACTGGATATGGGATGATGTCACCCTAGTTATGTAGAACCCTCAATTCTGGCTTCCTCTCCTTTGGCCTAAGGAAATCATGTACTTCCTCAAGGACCCTAGGTACATTTACCCTTAATCTAGCCCTTAATCTAGAAACAAAACAATTATGAAATTGTACATAACTGGTGTTTTCCTTATTACAAAGATAAATCTGCAGCCCATATCTGTACTAGCAATCTTTCTCCATCAACTGATTGCCTTAAGTTCATCTTCTTAGCAAAGAAGTCAACATTCTTAAACAAAAACATATGCATCAACATGGAATACCAAAAGAATTGAGTACCAGTATCACCTTTCTACAACTTCGACAGTCTTTCATGTATGCTCTTAGCCAGGAAAGAGGAAAAGTCATATGTCATAGAGAAGTTAGGGTGTTTTATTTTCACCCCCATGAACATATATGCAATAGGTATTACTGCACCAGGACTGAAACCCAAAATATGACATAATGAATAGAAAGTAGCCAGCAAGGGTTTAGCAAAATAATTCAATCTGAAGGGTTCCTGGTCACTAGGGCTAATGTGAAATTGTGAACCTCCTGCCTTAACAAGATGAGGTGGAAGCAGCTTAGCCCTAAAAAGAGATTTAAGATTTGCATATTCTTGTTTCATCTCCTCAAGATTGATAGGAACCAAGTCCTCACTCGGCTCACTCAAATCAAAAGTCTATTAGATAACATCTTTGTTAACTTCTAATAGCACCCCTCCATCATTATCTCTAATTACCCGTGTGATGGACTCATACCTCATGGCTACTGCCCTAAGTAGATCCACATCAGGGAACACATTTGGTACAACCAGCTTACCCATGTCATACATCCACCCATTTGAAAAAGGGTGAGGCAAATTCCTCTGTCCATACCATAATCTGAACATCTCTAAGTCGGTGAGTGGAACCCTAGCATCAGCAATGTTGGAACTATTACACACCAACCCCTCCCCTAGGACTTTCCCTCACATCAACACTACACCTTTCTTTCTATCATTTGTTGATAACGGAAATTGATCTAGGAAATCATCGTACAAGTTTCTTTTCAAATATTCAATGTGGCCAGAGTGCTGCTTGGGTGGCTCCATCTTAGATAAACTAGGGCTTCAATAAAATGTTACACTTCAAGTGGCTACGACTAAGTAGAGATAGGAAATTACAGAGTAAAAATACTGCAATTCCTCACAATTTATGATTAAACTATATCCCTAACAAAATATTTCAATTAGCTCAATGACAAACATAGCAAACCCCACTACCCAAATTTTGGTACAAAATGACTGGGAAGTAGAGAAAATCAACTTACGGCTCTACTCGCACAAACTCCAAATTCTAGCTACAACTGCTCACAATTTCACCTTTGGCTCTGAAACTATTTTCATGAAATACTTGGATGCCTTGTGATACAAATAAAATAGGTAAATTGATTTTATGTCGATCAAATCTCGCCATAAGACATGTCATCTACCATTAAAGCTCATTTGGGGGCTGCATGAATGGCTCCAACCATAGTTGATACATATTTAAATTTGAGCCATTGATTCTCCAGTTTGACCAAATCATCGATGACCATCTTCAAAACAAGCTAACATAATCACCAACATGGCAATAAGGGGTCCACCATGTCATGCTACAAAGGAATGCCACATGGCGGTTGCCTGCGATATTGCAATCCTTTGATTTACCATTGCGGGATGGTGGGCACCGTTGATCTTTCTCATTAGAGATCTCACTCCTTCAAAATGGTTGTCATCCTTTCCTTTAACTATCGAGCAACTTTTCCCTCAAAATTATAACATTTACGTTGAAATAAAGCATGTGCATCTTACAAGTACATTAGTAATCTTTCCTTTAATATATTGAAAACTGGCTAATGCTTCCTTCACTCCTGAGGCCTCATCAGGTGAGACACACAACAGTTGCCAGTGATATCATAATCCCACAATTCCTAATCGCGGGATGGCAGGCGCCATCAATCTTGAAAATACAACACATCAATGGTCATGCAGATTTCATCCTTTAAGAAGGGCATGTGGCACCTGCCCGTGATATCGAGATCCCATAAATCCTGATCATGGGATAGTGGTCACCATTGATATCTGTAGCAAATGGATCAACGGTAGCGCTAAATTCAACCCTCTACAAAATAAAACATTTATTAAAAAGGAAAGGGGACACCACTAGGAGGATGGAAAACAACAACATAAGTTGTTTTAAAATGATAAAGCACCAGGTCAGCCTAAACTTAGGAAAAAATAAAAACTCACGGAAGGCTGCAAAAATTAAAAACCGAAGGGGCTAACTTCTAGACAGAATGATGGGGCACAAGTCATATTAAGATTCTTCAAAAATGTAACGTCCAAATAGAACCTCAACTAGGGCAGAAAACAAACACTAGGGTTTAAGATGAAGACAAGGCTAAAACCCTAGCCCTTCAAAATTTTCCAACACCATGAAAGACCAGCAACATAAGGGAAGTCCTGAGTGACAAACAATGAGAAAAATTTGAAAGCTCCATCATGGCCCACGTTGGAGAAGGAATCTCACAACTATGTCCAAAATTGTTTACAATACTAACAACATGGGGACCTCATCCATGCACCAGTTCAGGAGCTCCAACCGATTATAACACCTTGGCCCTTTTCACAATGGGGCTTGATCTCATTGGTAAAATCGTTCCCACCTCATCCAATGGACACAAGTTCATTATGACCACCATAGAGTACTTCACAAAGTGGGTAGAAGCCATCCCAATGACCTACATCATAGGGAAGTAGATCTCCAAGTTCATCATGAACTGCATCATCTACCATTACGGTGTCCCACAAGCCCTTATCTCAAATAATGAGACTCCTTTCAAGAACCAGGCTGTTCGAGAGCTATTCCAAATATTCAATATCCAACATTGCTTCTCCACTCCATAATACCCCCAAGGAAATGACCAAGCTAAGGAGTCTAATAAAACCATCTTGAAAATCCTAAAGAAGATAGTCAATGAAGCTGGTCATGACTAGCACTTACAATTGAATCCTGCCTTATGGGCTTACCAAATGAGTATCCACATGCCTACAAGTGAAACACCCTTCTCCTTGGTCTATGGATTAGAAGCCATCCTCCCCATTGAGATCGAGCTCCCATCCTTAAGAATATCATTGCACAATCTGATTACTAATGAAGAATATCGGGTGTCATAGTTGAACAAACTAGAACTACTGGATAAGTGGTGCATGGATGCTTTGAACCATCTACAAGTGTACCAAAACTTTCTCGAAAGGAGCTATAATAAGAAGATCAAGAGTCAGACCTTTCAAGTTAGACAGCTTGTGTTGAAAGAGAATCAAAAGAATGTGCCAAATCCAAACAAGGGAAAATTTGAACCCAACTAGTTGGGACCCTTCATCATCATGACAAGTTATAAATCAAGAGCATATCAGCTATCTACACCAGAAGGTGAGCCTCTATAGGAGCCTATCAATAGCTCCCATCTCAAAAAAAAAAATTCCTAAGCTTGAGAGGTATAAATACAAATAAAAAATAAAAAAATTATAAAAATCCAAAAAACTTAGAAAATTGATTGAAAATAGTAAAGAAAAAAATCATCCTCTAGTGAAAACCACTTCCGTGGCACTTTGGGAAAGTACCTTGGTGAAAGGTTGACAATCAGGTGCCTTGTGTAAATAAAGCACTTTCCATCCACCAGGGATTATTTAGCTTATTCTGCATCATTCATCCATCACGTTCCATATCTCCATGCATCACCCATCTACGTCCACATCATAGCTTGAGCCTGTGTTTGTATGATGTTCCCTCCTAGTACTACTTGACACATTTATAAGGCCATTTTGTCTTGCCTATATTGGAGTAGTCTATCGCACCATGTTGGGGGCATGTTCTTATACCTATATTGGATCAGATTCATGTGTATTCTTGAAATATTTCTTAAAAATAGAAAGTCCAAAAACATTCATAAAATTAGAAAAAACTCAAAAACATCAAAAACATATCAAAAATCCAAAAACAGGTCAAAAATAGAAAAAGTTAAAAAATAGAGTCATCTTGTTGAACTATGGGTCACTGAGCTCTGAACGTAGGCAAGGGCATCATCAATGTTCCCTCGAGACACATTAGGTCAGTCCTTTAGGAGTCTGTCACAATAAACTGACAATCCATTGTTCATATCTCATCAATAAATGGGTCTATGTAAATCGAACTATGTGGTCTTTGCGTGTATAACGTAGGAAAGGATAATCTTTGATAAGCCCCTGAGGACCCTAGGATAGGTCTTTAGGTTAGGTTCTTCCTAAAAATCTCATAAAACACAAAAACATTGGAAATTTTGAAAATCAAAACATTTGTAAAACATCTTGAAGATACCAAAAACAACCTCAAAACATTTCAAAAATACCAAAAAAATTCAAAAAGCCCAAAATCATCCATCCCATTTCACATTCACTTGCAATAAACATCCACTCAAAATAAATTATCATCATCTTCAAACTTTGGTGACACAATTGGAAACAAGTTTACCAAATTGAAAGTGAAAACTCAAACATCAATGGTCTCAAGTCTAGGTTAGTAGGTAAACAAGTTGGTTAACTCTTGGTATTAATAGCCCATCATCTAGTTAGTCTCAAAATGATTTGATATCATCATGTCCTAGGATGCATCCTTCCTGCAATGGACATCAACATCAGGCATCACCGTAGTTTAGTTTTGGCTAGAAGTATGAAGAACATTACCTTGTTTGTTTACTTGATTTTTGTCTTGTTGATTTGTCTTATTGTGCCCATTCGAATGACCTCTCAATGATGTCAACTCAAAATGGTTTAGAAAGGAAGGAATGGGGCATTGATCATTATCTTTTTTCTATTGTGCTTGTTGGATATTCTTGTAATATAACTTTGGTCATGCTTTCTTTGTTGGGTCTATAGGGAGGGTATTTTGGATGACTTGTTGACCACATGGGAAGGTTTTTCCTTTCTATGTTTTGATCTGAGATGTTTGAAATATTTTAAATACATCCTAAATAGGGTTTTGTATGTTAGGTGTGAATGAGGATACTGCTATCTGATTGTCAATTCAAAGTCCATCACACTAGGTACAATGCCATCCTGGTTCTTTATACCTTGATGCATCATATCTATGTTTGTTATCAAAAATAAGGAAAGTAATGCTCTTTACATCCCCAATTCTTGGATAAGTAATACATCATCATCACTCATCAACATATATAATAAAGTTTCGACGACTCATGGACTTATTGGACTTCTTCATCTTCTTAGAATTAAGGGTTCATCCATCTTATTCTTCTTAGTCTTATATATCTACTAAAATTTCTATACAAGTATCAAATAGGTGTGATGTATCAAAATATACATGAGGCTACCCATGGCTGATGACTATCTATACATCATCATTTTTTTCTACATCAAACATTTGAGCTTTCTAATAATCATTGAGCTGAATTGATCTTAAATTTTTATCGTGAGCTAGGCCCAAAATTTAAAAAAAAAATCGATCTCTCGAGGGGGCAGTGTAGCATTGTAATTCCTTCCACTGGGGCAGCAGTGAGCCATTCGATAAAATCAGAAAATTTATGAATTTTGATCATGGCAATGTTGTTCTTTGAACCCATGTAGCAGGTACTTCGCTTCAAAGAGGAGGAAAATGTAGACACTGAAAAAGTCCTGATTGATATTGGATATCTGATTCTAATCAACTAACACCATTTCTTCTAAAATCATCTCAAATTGATCAATTAATTGAATAATCCACATTATTTAGTTAAATTCAACAAATTTGGCTATTAATCAAATAATTAAATTTATTGATTAATTCACCCTTCTTCTAACTAATTATTCATATTATTTAATTAAATCAAATCATTTAATTAAATCCTCTTTTAATCCTCTCATTTGATTAAAAAATCAATCAAATCAAATGTCACATCTCCTAAATTACTCCAATTAATTAATTCTAGATTAATTAATCCTAAATCAGTTTTGTAATCATCATTATCAAATCCTCCAGCTTTTAACTCCTCAAGAGTAAAATCAACCATGGTCAACTAACCAGGTTGCACATAAAATAATTTCTTCTAATTATCTAATTCCTCTATTTATCCTCACAAAGGCATATTCCAAGGAATATTCCTCTCAACAACCTCTCATTCAATTTCCCTTCAAAGGTTGGCATAGTGTCATGGTTTATAGGTGGAACTGTTGTTCTCGCCACCAAGGTTCAAACCCCATTGGGGTGGTATTTTTGAATGGTTGTATTTTGATTCATAGCTCTGGTCAAAAGTGTTTACCCCTTGAATAAAAATTTCCCTTCAAAGGTTTTCAAAAACCTATCACATCCTCTTACATTTGCGATAACTTCTCTTACAAACTTTCAAATCCTCTTACATCCTCTCAAATATCATTCAATTTCTCTTACACCAATTTCAAATTCTCAACCATCAACATTTACTTTTCTTCCATCCTCCACTCACATTTCCCAAAATGTGTTCCAACTTCCTCCAATAGAATTGTGACACTTGGCACATTCTTATTAGCTCTCAATTTATCTCACATTGACCAATTTCCTTCATTATTCAACCCTTAGCTTCTATAAATAGAGGCATCATTTTCATAATATGGATCCACAACTTAGAGCATTATCATTACAGGCATTTCACTCCATAGATTTTCATCATTTTCAAGCAATTTAGCTAGATTATAGTCAATTTTATACTTGGATCATCTACACTTCATCAAGTTTATCAAAGGGATTGGGAAACTACTTCTTTCCACATCAAAGGAGCACCACTCCCCTTATGGGATGGAGGTTTAGCTGATTTTACTTAGATTACATGCTTTATTTTGTTCAATTTCTTGTTATTTCATGTTTTTTAGTATTTTTGGTTAAAGAATTTCATAGGGAACATTGGATTTTCTTTCTAACATGTTTGACACTTGTTTGTTGATCTATTGTTAGTTTGTGCAGGTTTGGTGTGCACAGCTTGTATTTACATCAAAGGAAAGGTGAACGTGGTATTATTTAACAATTTTTTAAACTAATGTGTGTATGTTTTATTCTAACCTTGTGACTTTTAGGAGTAAGTCAAAGCTTAGGGGAGGAGGATGTAGTGCCCCCTTGTGATTCACCCTTTCATGATGTCTATTAAATGTTTTGGGTTGTTTAGTTTAGGTTGTTTGTTAAATATTGTTCTTGGTTAATTGATTCATTAAATTAAATTATTAAGTTAAAAAGTATTTTGACAACTAAATATAAATATAATTATTGTAAATGATGGGATTATAATAAATTAAAATTGTGGGAAAATAATATGATATAAAATATTAAATGGTAAGCAGATAATGGTTAAACTATAAAAACAATCAAAAAGATAGAAAATGAATTGTTCGAAGTACATGCACAACTTCAAACTGCTAGTCGTTTGGAAACTTGTTATTTGTGAGATTTTTTATCTGATTTTTATGTTTGAAAATCTTAAAATTTATTTTTGGAATAATAATAATAATTATCTTTTGGAGAGATTATGGATTATCATGGATTTTGGGCTTTCAAACAGAGAACTTTGTTTGCAAGAATAATCTGTTGAATAATGGTTTTCAATTGATTGTTTTCAAATTGGATTGGGGGAAAATTACTGAAGATTAGAATAAGGTTTTGGAGAAATGGATTGCTACGTACATAGAAGTCAATCTCGGCACCATTTTCTATCTTAGTAGTGTTGGAATACAGGTTGGATTCATCTCTATTCTTGTTTCATTTATTCATTCAGTATAATAGGAACCTGTTCTCTCTCTGCTATTGCAAATGAATGATTATTCATCTTTTTGTATGTTGGTTCTATGTTGAATCCACACTTCATGTTTAGAGTTTTATATTCTTATGCAATTTTTAGAATCTACACTATGTGATAGAGTTTGATGTTCTTGGGCTATTTCCTTGATTTATGTTGGCATCCATTGAAATCTCTCATCGAATCTCCCTGAATAGAGTTTGATTTTCTTTTGTCTATAATTTTGTTGTCTTTGATTTATTTGCTTAAAATCTTTATTTCATGGAGTCCATTATAGTTGAGTTTGATGCTCCTTTCTTCTGATGCTCGCTACTTGTAGTGACTAAGGGGTTTATTTTGTGCTTATTCGATGCTATGTGTTCAAACTTATTCATGTGTTCTTGTTGACACCACATATTGTGATTTCAATAGTTTTTTCTATATTGGGGATGATGTTTGATGAATTCTTCCATGGTTGTGTCCCCTTGTATGTTGCGATTTCACCTCTCTTGTGGTGTATCCTTACTATTGGAGACTTTAATTTTATTCAATAATCTTTTGTTGGTAATTAGTTTTGTCTATCAATTTGTATCAGATTCTATGCATCATTATCAATGTTGTTTACTGTATTTCTCTATTGTTACCTTTGAAATCATGTATTGCACTCTATATAATATATGTGTGTGGCTTAAGTAATCGATTTCCTTGTGGCGTTTCATTATGTATAATCTGGCTTCCATTGATGAGAATAGTATATGATTTTGCTATTGTACTCCCATTTTGTTGAATACAGTTTGATTTTCATGCCTTACCTCTATCATTCAGTGTTGCATGGCATCTAGTTTCTATATTATAAACCTTGATATTGTGTTGATTCGGTCTCATTCAATGGATTTTGGATATTTGTTTTTTATTGTTTTTGCTATGTGGAATCGACACTGTAGGGTGTGTCTTTATTTTTTTAGTGTCGATTTCAATATTGTATCTATCGATTTAAATTCATGGGCTGCAATTTGATTCTCCAAGAATTAGCATTCAGTTTGATTTACTAGTTCTCATTTTACTTCCAAGTATATCGATGTTATAGAAAATGAATGTTGTTCAATAGTTGTTCTATGTGATATTCGATGGAATTTCCTATTTTTTAACTCGGCCTTATGAGTTTGATCTTTACAAATAGACTTGGATTGAATTTACATAATATAAATATATATATATATATATATATATATATATATATATATATATGTCTGTGTTTATATATTTGTAAGTGTTCACTCTTTTAATCTGATTTACTATTTTATATCAACAAATTTAAATTATATATATTTACTTATATATATATATATACCAGCTTATATATATACCTCCTTATATATATATATATATATATGTATGTATGTATGTATGTATGTATGTATATACCTATGCATATATGTTTATATATACTTGTATATTTATTAAGGTTGTATCAAGGGTATGTGCAAGATCATGATGGGCCAAAAAGTGGCAATATGATGGGTATGTGGCTGATGGCTACTTTTTTACCCAAAATTGATGAAACAAAAAGGATTTTTAAAGGAGATTCTCAGCTTTCCACCGATATAAATTATACTTTAATTTGAATTTAATAAGTAATTATTATTCATTTTCTATTCAAATTATGACTAAAGTCTTGATTGATAGGCTGACTGAAAAACATCTATAGCTTTCAAATTGTATCACATTTTTTCAATCCAAAACATGCATCACATTCTATGCTTCGCATACTATAGGATTGAAAAAAGAAAAATTGAATTTCATGAAGTTTTGACCAAGTTAAGGTGGTCAGACATACGAGTTTTTACATTTTTTAAAAAGTTGTAATAAAAATTTCATAATTAATTATTTACTTAGAAAAAAATTACAAAAAAATACGCATCACATCGGGGCATGAGTAATCTACTTATATCTAAAATCTTATAAAAAAATACTATCATTTTTTTGTGGTTAGGCTGGTCAAACAGACACCTACTTTTATTTTTTCCTTGAAATTTAAGTACCACTACATTGAAATTTCATATTTTACCAAATAGATTTTTTTAAACAAACCTAGTAGTTTAGAAACTACATTCAATTTGCTATAGATTCTATTCTTATATATTTTTGAAATAATACAGATAACTTATTCAAATTTTTACGTCAAGTGGCCTAACTCTGATTTTTCTAAATTTTTTGCCACTTAAGGGCCTGTTTTTTCCATGATGATCTTGCACATACCCTCAAAAAGAATAATTTTGTCTTAATAATATTTTTTTTTAGAAGAGCAGATTTGAAATTAAGTAGGAAAATATTGTTTGGTTCATATAATTGAAAATTTTGATTATATTAAGAAAATTAGATTATCTTTTGTTATACTGAATTCTTGATAATCATGTAAAGATTGAATTGTAAAACCATCATGTGTTTCATGATTACATTATATTTTTTGTTTGCTTGTATGTTGTATTATGTTTGATTGTTAGAAAGTTGGGGGTATTATTCTTTTGTGTAAAGTGGTTATTGGGATTTTTCTAGAGGCTTAGGGGAGTATTTATTGGTTGAATTTTACGCTTGTTCTTTTGAAATAGTTGACAATATACTTGAGATGTGTACATGAGGGTCTCTAGTCTTGCACCATTTACTTGTTATTATTGTTATGATTTGTGAGAAATATTTTTCATGCCTTGCTTTGGATATGTGTTTTTGTGGTTCCGTTTATTGCGCAGGATGGCTTTATCTTGTTGATGGGTTGGGTCTTCTAGTTGCTAGTAGCAGGAGTGGCTCTCAATGGGGGCCAAGACCTGAAGTGGTGCCTAGGGTAACCCATTGTGAGTTTCATAATCTAGTGATATCATTAATAATGTATTAGGGCATTGGGTATATTTCACATTAATCAAGATAATGTATGCCTCACTCATGGCTCAAGTGCTCATTTAGGATTGAGATGAAATGGGAAGGCCTAGAATAGAAAGATCAACTGCCTTGTCCTCATGAAAGGTACGTTGATTTTGATTGAATTTGTATGGGGGCTAGGAGTCGCGAGAGGTCAACAGGATAACCCAAGATGGGGTCCAGGGCCTAGGAAGATCCACATGGATAACCCATATCAAGATATGTGATGACACTCCTCCCTAATGCAACCTAGCATTCCCCAGTCATGTGATCCCCTTGTTGTGTGTGTGCCTTTGGAAGTGATGTCTCAGTTATGTGATGAACTTGTTATACCATTTTATGTTGGATCCATGTTTAGTCTAATTGTGTTAGCCTTATGTCTTCTTGACTGTTTGATGTAGTGGGACCTTATTGTTATGTCCTAGCACGGGGGGTGGACCTTAGGGTTCTACATGGTCAGGTGGATTGTATTTTTTCCTTGATATAGAGTAGGGGTGGGGAACAAGAACCAACTCGATAAAACCCTTTACAAAGTCATAACACCTCAAATACAATGATTTCCTTCACAACTTGACATTATGTCTTGTAGCACAACAAGCAGGGTATTTTAGCCATAACTTTAAAATAAGACCTCCAACCTACAACCTAAAACCTATTTTAGATACCCATTAAGACCTTTTAAAATATATCCAAAAACTAGGCATGGTTGTTTTAGAATGACAAAGCCAAAAAATTGTTGATACACTTTGAAAAGGCCTAATTAGGCTTATTTGAATGACCCCCAACAAGGTTTTCAAAACCCATACCCCAAATATTCATACCAATGGCTGAAAATGTTAAATAAGGTCTGAAAAAACAATTCCAATCCTTTCAAACCACTTTACAAGATTTTTCTATTAAACTGTACCATCTATGCATCATTCTTGCCTAAAAACAAGAGTTTAATCAACTAGGGCATCAACCCATTTGCTCAAATACTTAACCCCTACTCCTAAAAAATTCATCAACTCAAGACACATCTTAAATGCTTCCATTCCATTGGTTTTCAGGACATTTCACTTGTTGAATGGCTCAAAACATCATTTTATCCTCTCAAAGCACCAAAAACCTAAGTTTTCAAAGCGGTATGGAGTAAATTACCTCTAAAATGCTCAAAACTAAATGAAATTCGATGAGATAAAGTTTTTTGGAAACTATATTAAATTTAAAATAAAATTAAATCAATATGAGACCCTTTAATGTCGTACAAGGATGCACAACCTCCTGTAGCAGAAAATATCAATGAGAAAATGTAGAAAATAAGATTTATTAATGTTCAACTTTCAAAAAATAACCACCAGAACACTACAGCTACCTTTTAACTCCCTAACTATTCAACTTCTCAATTAGACCCAAAATGCAAAGTTGCTTAGCAACTTTTTACAACTTTTTGTGCAACTTTACAAATTTGACCAAATTAACTTCCAAATGACTTCAAACAACCTAACAACCTAATTTGACTCCAAAAACATAAAAAATGGTCTTTAATACCTTATTCCAAAAAAAAAATACTTAGCATCTAATTCTTTGCATCATTTTCACCTTAAGAGCTATGGTGCCTTGTACCATACTCCCCAGGCAAAAGGAAATCAAGTTCACTTGAAGATAGTGCTACCACATTAGATATAGGTTTAATTCCATCATCCTCTGACCTTCAAGTGATATATTCAGCTTGTTATCCCTTCCATTGATTCAAATATTGTATAAAGGAATTGTTCCTAGGATTCTTGAACTCTTTGGCACCTAAGTCATGCTTCAACTGCAAAAGTTTGTTTGTTAGATGATTCGTGATCTATCCTCCACCTAAGAATCTTGTTGAACTTGCCTCTTTACCTATTACCAAACCTCATCCACTCTTGTAATAAACTTCCTTCTTCTGCACTCCTATTGTGTGCTTGACTTTGCTCTTTTTCTCTTGTAGTCTAGTTTTGATTTTTTCACCACTCCTTTCCATCATTTCCATCTGATATTTTGCCCCTATACCTATTACTTGCTCAATTTTACCAACCTCTGACTTAACAGAAAAATAATGATCAATATCCTCTTTTGAATATAATTAATGAAGCACTCCTATTTTCATAGCAACATGTTTCTCAAACCAATCTTACATCCCCAAAATCAATTCATCCTTGACCTTCAACAAATTAGATTTTAACACCAACTCAATATCATTTCCTTCCAAATTCAAATCATGATATTTAATGTTGTTGTTTCAATTCATCCAAGTGTAGGAGTGGTTGCAAGGTCTCTATCCTTCTCTTCCTCTACCTTTATAAACTCTTTCCTACCAACCATCATCACATTAGCTTGTTTAGTTTGTCCTTTATCATATTCTTTCAAGGGTGTCAAAGTAAAAGAGATTCCATCTTTTTCAATCTCATATGTATTTCTTCTACCATCATACTTGGCATGCCTATCAAATTGCAAAGGCCTCCCTAGCAACAAATGACACACATCCATAGGCAACACATCACATAGAATCTTATCTTTGTACCCTCCTATATTGAATTCCACCCAAGCTTGCTCATTAACCAAAACAAATTGACCCTCATTCAGCCGAGAAATCTTATAGTATCATGTGGTATTCGAGGAAATCTAAGCTTCTCAACCATTTCATTAGAAATCATGTTATCTATGCTTCCTAAATAAATTACAACCTTACATACCTTACCCATTCACTTACAAGTGGTTTTGAAGAGTGTCATTCTTTGTGATGGCTCATTTTCCTATGATGTTTTGATGAGTGTTCTTCTAACCATTAGTGATTCTCCAACTTTAGGAGCAACATTTTGTGATGGAGAGTTTACACTCTCGGGTATGTGCAAGATCATCATGGAAAAATAGGCCCTTAAGTGGTGAAAAATTTAGAAAAATTAGAGTTAGGCAACTTGACATAAAAATTTGAATAAGTTATCTATATTATTTCAAAAATATGTAAGAAGAGAATCTGTAGCAAATTGAATGTAGTTTCTAAAATACTATTTTTTTTTCCTAAAAAAAATCTATTTGGTGAAAATTTCAAATTTTAATGTATAGTATTTAAATTTTAGGGAAAATATAAGTAGGTGTCCATCTAACCACCCTAACCACAATAAAATTATAATATTTTTTATAATATTTTAGATATAAGTAGAGGACTCATGTCCTGATGTGATGCACATTTTTTGTAATTTTTTCCAAGTAAATGATTAATTATGAAAAAAAAAATTACAACTTTTAAAAATATAAAAACTTGTATGTAAGCACCTTAACTTGGTCAAAACTTTATGAAATTCATTTTTTAATCCTATAGTATGTGAAGCATAGAATAAGATGCATGTTTCAAATTCAAAAATGTGATACCATTTGAAAGCTATATTTTTTTTCAATCAGCCTATCAATCAGGACTTTAGTCGTAATTCAAATAGAAAATTAATAATAATAATTTATTAAATTCAAAGTAAAGCATAATTTATATTGGTGGAAAGCTGAGAGTCTCCTTTAAAAACCTTTTTTGTTTTATCAATTTTGGGTTAAAAAAAGTAGTCAGCCACATACCCTACACATACCCATCATATCGCCACTTTTTGGCCCATCATGATCCCGCATATACCCTCTCAGTATCCTCTTCTTGCACCAGTTGTTTCCTTCTTTCACCTCCATATGAGCTAGATGCCTGACCTTCATTGCATTGCCATGCTTGGTGTCCAAATTTGTTGTATTGATAGCACCTTCCTGTGAATCCTTCTAAGCCTCTTCCTTTACCTCCAAATTTTCCTCTAAAGCCTAATCTACTACCTCTAAATCCACCTATTTAATTAGCAACTTATTATTTTTCCTTGCTTGTATCTTCCTAACTTTCATAGGATTTCCTTGGAGTAGAAAATGCCCCTCTTCCTTTATTATTGTTGTCGATGTCCCTAGTTTTTTTTTCTTTCCTTCTTTTAATTTTTTCTTCTGCCCTTATTTCCACTAGATAACATTCCTCAACCATTCTTGGATTTTTCAAAGTTAACTCATCTTAGATGTTGAACCTCAACCAATTGAGATACCTAGCCACCTTCTTCACTTCATCCAACATTGTGACCTGCCCTTATACTTGTTATGCCCTGCATAACCACCCCATTTTATTTTGGAACAAAATGGGTCCCATTTTTTCTTTTGTTTTCTTCGCCTTTGGTTGTTTTTTTGGGTCCTAGGAGTTCTTTGGTTTTCCTCCTATGTCTATATTTTGCTCCATCAGGTTTGGTTCTGCCTTAGCCAGAGTTGGGTTCCTTTTTGTAGAAAATTGAATGAAATGATGAACAATAATATATTTTCTATGCTTTTTGGGACTAATGGAGGCACTGTTTTGCAGGATTAAATCACACATCTGATGCTTTCCTCAAAGGAAGTCTATTAGAAAGCATACCTCAATCAGATTTGGCATAAAACTCCTCAAAGAAGAAAGTCGGTGAGACCCTCCTATTGTCTTGCCGACTAGCAATGTGTTCTATTCATTTCAAATACACTGGTCACCCAGACATTTCAGTCGCCATGAGTTCTTATGTATCTCGCCGGCCAGAGTGAAGTCTCACCAAAACAAGGTGGCTTCGGTGAAAGATCCTTCTGACAGATGAAAGTCTCACTAATAGTTGTTCACAAGGCCGTCAGCGGGGAGAAAGATTTACATTCTCTATGAGGTTTGGCCAAATGGTGGAGGTCTCGGTGAAAGGGTTTGCTTCGGGGTGATATCTCCCCGACAGGGTAAAGTCTTGCCGAAATGTTTGGCGCTCGGGGAGATGTTTCGCCAATGGTTGTTAGTCCCACCGAAGGATTCTCCCTTCGGTGTAGTGTTTTGATCTCGGTGAAAGGTCCCGTCGACTGCTGGTGGTCTCGCCAAAAGGAAGATGTCATTGGTATGAAATCTCACCGACTGATGGTGTCTCTCTGAAACAAAATGGTCTCGGTGAAATGTCTTCCTGACTAATGTTTGTCTCACTGATGGGGGAGTTGTGGTATAACTCTTGGGGGATCGCTATGAGGTCTTGCCGACTCAGGTGATCTCGATGATAGGTATGTGGCTTAGGCAAGACTCTTGGCTGAAGCATTTTCACTTGGTATGATGTCTCACCGAGTGCGATTGTCTCGGTGATAGAAAAGGATATTGCTATGACTAGTGGGAACCCGCTATGACCTCCTGCTGACTGAATGATGTCTTGCCGAATGTAGATGTTTTGCCAATGGAGGAGCATAGCGATATGATTCTTAAGGACTCGCTATGATGTCTGGCCAATAGCGATAGTCTTGCCGATGATCTTGGGATATCGATATAACTCTGGCCACTCGCTATGAACTCTTGCCGACAGTTGTATGCTATGTCAACTATTGTTGTGAAGTGTAATCAGATCAAGGAGACACGGATAGTGTCTCACCGACATGCGATTTTGTTTGAAGAACTTTTGACCGCTTGAAGATCCTACGTGGTGCCTATTCAACCAATCAAAGGAAGCTAAAGGCGAACCATTGGCAGTTTGACTGATTAACTATTATTGTGAGAAAGATCAACAGAGCATGAATGACATGGACTTACTCTGAGATAGAAAGTGATGGATCGACTCGGTGAACAATGATGTAGAGATCTAACAGGAAAATTTGATACTACTTCTCGAAGAGGGTCAACTTGTAGAAAGATCTAGAGAAAGAGGAAAGCCGAAAGGGAAGGAGTTGTGAGTCTCAGGGATAGTTGTGATGTCTATTGGCAAAGGTAGATTGACATTTATGATAATGCTCCAGGACATTCAAGGCAACTCTGATGGAAATCCGAGGGTGGACACGGGGTCCAGAAGTTAATGCTATGGTTGCAAAAGATCTGAAAGGCCATCCTTGGAGGGATCCTTCACTGACATGAACATAAGGATGTACATTGAATGCAACATTAACTTTATTCCAAAAGATTTGAGGGTCGACCCTTCTGAAGAGGGATATTTTTGTAAACCCTAAAAAAGGGGTCAACACATTCTTTTTGGCACATTCTATATATATGGCATTTTTGCCTCTTTTTAGAGAGAGGAGAGTAGAAGAAAAGGGTAGTTTAGAAGAGTAAGAAGTAGAAGTAGGAGACACATAGGGAGAAATTTAAAAATAGTTCAATAGGAATTTTCTGAAAGATAGAGGAGACAAAACTGCATCCTGTTTCTTTGTAATGGGATCTTTTTTTTGTCCTCTAGGTTAAGGTTAGAAGGTAGAGAAACTCAAGAGTAGAAGGTAGTGATGTATCTTTCAAGTTTTCTTAGTGTAGATGGAGATGATTTGAAGGCGTGGATTTTATGTACACTGGTGATTGTGCCAGATTTGTAAATGTTATCTATTTCACCAACAATAGAAGCAACCAGATTTAAATCTACTTCATATTATGCTTCAAAATGGTAGTTATCTTGGGTTAATCATTTGATTTGAAAAGCTTTCAATGAATGAAATTTTATTCTATGTTTTGTTGGTGATTTATAATTTTTTGTTGAAGTTAGCACTATGAATGAATGAAACTGTGTGTTAATCACAAGTTAATTTTGTTCTCTAGTTTTAGTTAGGAATTCCTTGAAAGGTAAGAAGTCTAGTTAAGTTGGATGAATTATAATTCTCTTCAGTTCCAAAGCTTTGATCTATCTTTTTCTATTTCTTTAAAAACCCTGGTTAAAGTAGGTTTAAATTTATGTTTGATCTTAGAACAATCCAGAAGCTCAACACCAGCAGGCCCCTTGAACATTATAGTTCACATCAACCATTGAGTGAAATCAGCACAGTCGATAACCGATTACCAAGACCTTGGGAGCTAGATATCCATGCATTATTCTTTCTCTTTCAGGAGAGCAGAATAGTAATATTCCTCTTACTGTTGTTGTGCTCATTCGACCATCAACAAAAATTGGCACTAGAAGGAGGTCTAGAAGAGAAAACTGGATAATATTGGGTTTTTCTCACTAGAAAGGTCCCATAGAGTTCTTCGATCAGCCGAAAATCCACCACCTTTGATAGAACTCAAGACCCCAATAAGACACAAGATTTGCAAGACTAGGGCAACCATCATACTACCCTTGTCAGCTCCACTCACTCCACCAGGCTTTTCACCAATACCCCAGTGGATACATGTTAATCCACCATCGAATCCATCTCAATTTCCATTATAGTTGGTTCAATCCATCTAACAGCTGGCTCAACCACCACCACCACCACCAATGTCGTTTATTCAGAATAATCCCTCTCCATTAGGGACTATTCCTGGAGGCTTTCATGATATGCCTAAGAATCCTGAGAAATTGTATCCCAAATACATTCATGGCGAATCAAGGAGTGCTGAAGAGCACATACAAAGCTTTTAAGGACGCTTGTACCAAAGCTCAGATAGCTCACCATGATGTAGTTTGTAGGTTGTTCCCTTATTCCTTAGGGGATATGGCATACAACTAGTACCTAAATCTTCCACAAGGTTCTATTCTGAGTTGGACAGACCTAGAGAATGCTTTCATCAATCAATTCAGAGTTTATGTGGATCCAACTCTTTTGTTCCACCAATTTTCTACCATTAGGAAGGAGTCGTGTGAATCCTTTCCCTTGTTTAATACTAGGTTTCAACGAATGTATAGGAGACTGCAGGACGCCTACCTAGTTGTCGAGAATAGTGCCATTCAAGCATACTTTAGAGTTATAGACCCCTTGCTTGGCTTGTTCCTACAAAGGACTTATCAGCCTGTGGATATTGATTCCCTATCTAAAGTCTATCATCTAGCTATTAAGCTGCAACAACAAATTAGTTCTCAAGAATGAAGTTTGGGAGGAGGTTTTCTTTCAATGGGGTACCAGATGCCTAGCCCAACCCCTTTATTCAATACCATCCCAGGAATGTCTCCTTCCCATTATGGACCTATGTCTGAGTTGTAGACTCAATCTCTTATTCCATTCTTTGCCAATGGAGCTTCTGACTTCTTTCAACAATCACTGGCTCATCATAGTCTGAATGGTCATCATAACCAAGCTGGAACATCGAATCATGTCGGTCAGCCACCTATTGCTAAGAGTGTTGAAAGTGAAAAGATAGTCCAACTCACAAACGAGGTGGAGACCTTAAAGAAAACTCTGTCTCAAGTCATAAATGACATGGAACAACTTAAACTAAGCACTTCTCATAACCAAGGTAATTATCCTAATCAGAGTAATAACAATCAGGGTAATTACCCAAACAATTACAATCACGGCTAGAGAAATTATCAAGGCCAAAACTCCCCTAACCAAGGCTATCAAAATCAAAATAGATGATTTAACTAGATGCCAAATAACAACCGACAATGGAATACAGGGCCAAATAACAGTGGAGTTTCTCACAATTATCAAGCTAATGAAGACATGACACATACTACAAATGTGGCTAACCTTAAATTTATGACTAATTGGTGCAGGCTGCATGACACTGAAACCCATTCCGAGGTAAACTGCCCTGCAATGGAGAAAATTGCGAAGATGGCATAGGAAGATGTCCAACCGTTCCAAGGGAATTCAAATAAAGAAGGTGGCTCAGTAGATACAACAATGACTTATGACCTCTTTGAGCAAGAACCTTCATTCCCAATGCAAAGTGAGAATGAACCAGAGGAAGATATGTATGATTTCCAAGCCTTTCAGACAAAGGGAGGACACTTCCTAAGAAATCAGAATAAGGGTTCGTTCACTACATCAACACCACCTAATCACATGGTGCCTCTGAATCAAAGTGCTGATAATAACCCTCCTCCACCAAAAGGTCCACCTGACTTCCATAACATAGTGTTGTCAAAAGTAATGCAAGTTATAACATAGAGTTTGATATTGTTTATGAGATGTAGAAACAAAAAACCTCTTTATCATACTTTGACATCCTAAAGTGGTGCCCTGCTCAATGAGAGATAGTGTTGAAAGCCTTGGAAGAAGCTGATAAATCAAAAGGGAAAACCAAGGTGGCACCCACTGCAGACATGAACGTGGCTTTGTACAGAAGCAAGGTAGGTACCCCACCATTTCTTTTAAGTTTGAGAATTTGTGGGAAGAATCTACATAATTTTCTGCTAGATTTAGGGGCTTCCGGCAATGTTATGCCATTTTCTGTATGCAAGAAATTGGGATTGAACCCTATCCAAACAAACAAGAAGGTCATCCAACTTGATAAAATAGAGGTTAATGTAGTTGGAAAATTAAGAAATATACACGTGCAAGTAGGGTCTGACCCCAGTATTTTAACCAATATAGATATTCAAGTAGCAGACATTCCCGAGACTTATGGTATGGTGTTGAGCAGAGATTTCATGAAAAATATAGGGGGATACCTCTCCCTTGAATTTTCACATATGTGGCTACCATGGAGGGGAGTGCCTACGCATACTAGATTTGAAAGCGAACCTCACCTCAAGTACACCATCATTGAATATGATTGTCCCAATGAGGTAGCTTATTTTGAAACTGAGATAGGGTTTTACAAAAGAGAGGAAATTTTGACCTTTTTTGGTTCTTGATTCTAAGGATTCTTCAATAAAAAATTTCCCTAACCCCATGATTAATGAAAATCAACAGGCATTGATCAGGAAGCTGCAACAGGATCAGTTGGTCTTGGGGGAAGATATCGATCTGCAGAGTCTTCTACTCCCTAATTGGTGCAGGGTGCATTACCAAAATCATTCTGAATTGACCTGTCAACCCTGCATCAACATTTTAAATCATGTTTCTCAGACTGAAGAAACTAGCCTAAGTCACCTTGAGACTGTTTCAAATCACTTCTCATTTGAAGCCAAAAATGCAATAATGTTAACCAGGGATAATATACCTTCAAAGGAAGTCCCTCCTTAGATTGAACTTACCTGGTCACAATACTAGACCAACATAGTTACGAAGAACAACCCCAAGGTTTGTTTGATTCCCCTGCACTCACAAGTATACCAAAACCCAAGGGATTAATGAAAGATACAAGTGACTGTCAGAAGGATAGCCATGAATTACCTGATATATCTAAGCAGGAATTGGAAATTACACCTGAGGAACCTGTTGAACACCCCTTCCCAATATTTGATGCAAAGGATCAAGTGGCCCCACCTATGGATCATCTTATACAAACGCCCACAATAACCTCCAAAGGATCAACCCCAGGTCATGATCATCAATGGACCCTCACATTTGATGGATCCAAGTCCAAAATAGGTTGTGGTGTTGGGATTGAATTAACCAACCCAAAAGGAAAAACTTGTTTTTCTTCTTATAGGTTGTAGTTTAGATGCACTAACATGGTGGAATATGAAGATTTAGCTCGGGAGCTGATGTTCGCACATAAAAAGAAAGTTATTGCCTTGATGGTTAAAGGAGATTTAGAAGTAGTTATTAAGCAAGTGCGCAGCCAATACACATGTCACAATAAAAGGCTAGCAGCCTATAGAAATTAGGTATGGAACCTGATTGAGGACTTTGATGCTTTTGGGATTAGTTTAATCCCCAGAGAAGAAAATCAAATAGCTGATTCATTAGCTATTGTCGCAAGTAGCCTGGAACCCATGCAAGGCTCCACACTTAAGAGATTCTCAGTAGAATTGGTATCCACCCTGGCTATTCCTGATAACATTAGGAACTTTCAAGTTTTTGATGATGATCGACATATCCTTGATTTTCTAGCAAGCTTAGATGTTTTTGAAGGGCAGATCATTGATGATTCCAACAGGGATCAAGGAGATTGGAACCCTGAAGATTGTGATATAGAGGGGGTCCTCAATTTAAAAAGTAATAGCATTCCCAAAGGAATGGTGGCCTTAGAAAGAATTTTTGATTCAGACCCAAGGGATTAGGAGAAGATATCAGCTGAAGATAAAGGAGGTGAATATCAAACTGTTAACCTAGTTGATTCTAGCCTAGAGAGGAATGTTTACATAGGGAAAGCTTTCCCTGAAGCAATCAGAAAAGATATACTGAGGGCACTGAAGAAAGATGTTGCAATAGCCTGGGGGTATGGAGACCTAAAAACATTTGATACTTCTATGATAACTCATACTATTCCTTTGAAGCCTGAAGTTAAACCATTTTGGCAGAAACAACGTCCTGTCAATGCCCTGATTGAACCCCTGATATTTAAAGAAGTTCAAAAATTGTTTTCTGCAAGAATAATCTTCCTTATATGACATTCAACATGGGTGGCTAACTTGGTCCCAGTCTGTAAGAAAAATGGAGAGATCAAGCTATGTGCAGATTTCAGGAATCTGAACAGAGCTTCAGAAAAGGACAACTACCCACTCCCCTCTCTAGATGAGGTCTTGCAAACTGTCAATGGATCTTAGATGATATCATTCCTGGATGGTTATTATGGATACAATCAGGTGATTGTTAATTATGAAGAAAAAATGAAGACGGCCTTCACTACTAAGTGGGGAAATTTTGCTTACAGAAGGATGCCATTTGGTCTGATAAATGTTGGAGCAACCTTTTAGTGTGCCATGGACATAGCGTTCAAAGATTTGATAGGTAAATGCATCATCGTCTACATGGACGACCTGACAGTATTCTCTAAAGATAAACTAAACCATGTAGAAAACTTGGCCAAAGTTCTTGAAAAATGTATCCAGAATGGCGTCTCCCTGATTCCTAAAAAGTGTGTGTTCGGGGTTTCTGAAGGGAAAATTTTGGGACACATAATCTCAGAAAGAGGAATATCGATCGATCCAGACCGAGTTGAGTCTATTCTGAAGAGAACTAGGCTAGTAAGTAAGAAGGAGATGAGATCTTTCTTTGGAAAGATCAACTTTGTGAGAAAGTTTATCACAAGTTTTGCAGAAATTGTAAAGCCATTAAATGAAATGATGAATAAAGATGCCAAAATAGAGTGGAGTGATGAGGAAAAGTCCGCGTTTTCTCAAGTCAAACAATCCATTTCGGAAGCACTTGTCCTCACCAGCCCTTACTATTTGAGGCCATTTTATATTTATTCTTTTGCTTTTGAACACTCGTGTGCAACTGTTCTGACTCAACACAGAGAGAAGGGAGATGACAGGCCAATCTCCTTCATGAGTTCTCCATTTAAGAATGTCGAAGTCAAATACCCACCTCTTGAAAAAAAAGATTTTGCGCTAGTTAGAGCTATCAAAAATTTCAGGTACTACATCCTACGAAGTCAGATTATTGTTGTAGTTCCTGATGCAGCTGTGAAGTCTCTACTTATGCAGAGCAAGTTGGGAGAATGAAGGGGGAAATGGATGGCCATTTTGCAGGAGTTTGATCTGGAGATTCGCCTTATGAAAATTGTCTGAGGTCTAGGCCTGTCTAAATCCATAGCTAATGCTAGTGAGAACATTTTTTTCCAGCAATACACAACACATTCCTTTTCCAACAACCTTTGGTATGCCGATATCATCTATTTCATGCTAAAAAATCGGTGCCTAGAGGGAATGAATACAACTTAGAGGAGAGCGCTGAGAATGAAAATCTCTCATTATATGCTCAAAGGAGGATTGTTGTATAGGAAGAATTTTGAGGGAATGTACCTATGATGCCTTGATCGGCAAGAGGCTAAGCATATAATTATTGAATTTCATGGGAAACATGGCGCAGGTCATGGGTCTACAGATTCGTTAGCACATCAGATCCTCAGATCGGGTTACTACTGGCCATGTGTGTTCAAGGACACCCATCAACATGTAAGAACATGTCATATATGTCAGATCTCTACATCAAAAGAGTGCCATTCATCCATTCCATTGCAACCTATTCATGAGGTAAGGCCATTTGCCCTATGGGCACTAGATTTTATTGGGGTAATTAACCTGAATTCTTCTGCAGGACACAAGTTTATTTTGACTGCCACAGATTACTATACAAGATGGATAGAGGCTATACCTTACAAGAACAACACAATAGAGGTGGTAATCAAGTTTCTCACCAAATGTATCACAACTAGGTTTGGAGTACCCTTCGCATTGGTATGTGACAACAACTCTTCCTTTTCTTTTGCTGAGTTCATTTCATGGGCTTATGATCACAAAATTGTCTTAAAATATTCTTCAAACTATTACCCACAAGGAAATGGAGTTGCAGAATCAACCAATAAGAATCTCTTAGGGGTAATAAAAAAAATGTTAGAGAACAGTCCTAGGGACTGGCATACCCAATTGAGATTCACATTGTGGGCAGATAGGACTAGGATCAAGGCTGCTTTAAAGACTTCACCATTTAAATTAGTGTATGGAAAAGAGCCTATGTTCCCTATTCACTTGCAAATACTGATCCTTGAGTTCATGTAGAAATTCTACTCTAATGATGATAGGATTGAAGTAAGATTAGCTAGTTTTTTGAAATTAGAAGAGTAGAGAGATGCCGCCTTGCAGCAATTCTCTAGACACTAGGTTGTTGTCAAACGTTGGTTTGACAAAAGAGCCAAAATCAAGGCTTTTAGAATATCAGACCTTGTGCTACTATGGGATAAATCTAATGAAAAGAAAGGCAACCACCAGAAATTTGATAAGCTCTGGTCGGGTCCCTATCAAATTGTTGAGATCCTAGGAGAAAATGGTTTCTTACTGAGTAGCTTAATGAGAGAACCTGTTCCATTGCCTATCAATGGAAAATTTCTTAAACATTATTTTGAGTCATGAAGTTTGGTATTTTTGCTAGGCTGTACATTTTTGTAAATAGTTTGTTTGTTTTTCTGTTTGTAAATAGTTTATTTGTTTTTTCTATAAATAGTTTTGTTCTTTGTTTGTTTGTTCTTTCTTTTTTTCCTTTCATTTCCTTTGTTGTTTTGTTCGTTGGGGTTTCTCTGTTCTTTACATCTTTAAATGGTGGGTTGTTAACTAAAGTATACTTTGGTTATTAGGAGAGAAGTGGTTTAGATATTTTTAGGTTTTCTGATTGGATGATTTTTTCCTAAATTCGTTGCTTTATGCCCATTGTCAATAAGAGTTGTGGAAAGTCTTGAAAACAAGGTGCAAAGTAAACAATCTTCATTAACTACCTTTGAATTTGTCACAAATCATCAAGATCATCTCCCTTGGTAATGGTATATTTGTCCTAGGATGATAGTGTTGTAAGATTTGAGTGAAAAATCCGATTCCCTAGATGTTGTTATGAGGTCCATAGTAGTTTTCAACCCAGAATAGATGTCTAACATCTGACATATTCAAAAATTGAATGAAATATCTGAAACTCCAAAAGAAAAGAAAAGAGAATTATCTAAAAGAAAAAAGGACTCAATATGAATGGGTGATTCCAGTATCTCTATCGCGGCTATGGACATATGACTGGTAGTAGAGAAATGTTGTGAGAAAACTAGAGGTATCTCCGTCGGGGCTATGGATGCCTGACTGGCAGCGGAGCAATGCCCAGGATATCATTGCACAATAGCTAAAGGGAATCAACTCATGTAGTTCAAATCTTGCACATTGTTGTTCAAAAGATGAGGAAAACTTTATAAAAGGATGATGCACCATCAAGAACACACATAGATTCAGGGGTAGCCAGTGTTGATTTACATTTGAGATTCTAGCTCAAACTTGGTTGTTAAAACTGACCCAACTGGAGTTGTGATGATCATAAACCAGAATCCTTCAGTTTCTTCAAAATGGTTAAACCATTTTCCCAGCCGAGTCACCATTTGTTATGCCTTGCATAACCACCCCATTTTATTCTGGAACAAAATGGGTCCCCCTTTTTCTTTTGTTTTCTTCATCTTTGGTTGTTTGTTTGGGTCCTAGGAATTCTTTGGTTTTCCTCCCGTGTTTGTATTTTGCTCCATTAGGTTTGGTTCTGCCTCAGCTAGAGTTGGGTTCCTTTTTGTAGAAAATTGAACGAAATGATGAACAATGATATATTTTCTATGCTTTTTGGGACTAATGGAGGCACTGTTTTGCAGGATTAAATCAAACATCTGATGCTTTTCTCAAAGGAATTCTGTTAGAAAGCATACCTCAATCGGATTTGGCATAAAATTCCTCAAAGAAGAAAGTCGGTGAGACCCTCCAGTGTGTTCTTTTCATTTTGAAATACACCGGTCACCCAGACATTTTAGTCGCCATGAGTTTTTTTGTATCTCGCCGGTCAGAGTGAGGTATCACCGAAACGAGGTCGCTTCGGTGAAAGGTCCTGCTGATAGATGAAAGTCTCGCTGACAGTTTTTCACAAGGCCATCAGCAGGGAGAAAGATTTACAATTGCTATGAGGTCTAGTTGAATGGTGGAAGTCTTAGCAAAAGGGTTTGCTTCGTGGTGATATCTCCCCGACAGGGTAAAGTCTTGCCGAAATGTTTGGCACTTGGGGAGATGTCTCACCGATGGTTGTTACTCCTATTGAAGGATTCTCCCTTCGGTGTAGTGTTTTGATCTCGGTGAAAGGTCCCGCCGACTGTTGGTGGTCTCACTGAAAGGAAGATGTCATCGGTATGAAGTCTCGCTGACCAATGGTGTCTCGCTAAAACAGAATGGTATTAGTGAAATGTCTTCCCGACTAATGTTTGTCTCGCCAATGGGGGAGCAGCAGTATAACTCTTGGGGGATCACTATGAGGTCTTTCCAACTCAGGTGATCTCGCCGATAGGTATGTGGCTTCGGCAAGACTCTTGCCCGAAGGGTTTTCACTCGGTATGATGTATCGTTGAGTGTGATTGTCTCAGCGATGTAAAATGATATCATTGTGACTAGTAGGAACCCGCTATGACCTGCTGCTAACTGAATGATGTCTTGCCAAATGTGGATGTTTTTCCAACGAAGGAGCACAACGATATGATTCTTAAGGACTCGCTATGATGTCTGGCTAATAGTGATAGTCTTGCCGATGATCTTGGGATATCGATATAACTCTGGCCACTCACTATGAACTCTTGCCGATAGTTGTATACTATGTCGACTACTGCTATGAAGTGTAATCGCATTGGGGAGACATGGATAGTGTCTCACTGACATGCGATTCTATTTGAAGAAATTTTGACCACTCGAAGATCCTACGTGGTGCCTGTTCAACCAATCAGAGGAAGCTAAAGGTGAACGATTGGTAGTTTGACTGATTGACTATTCTTGTGAGAAAGATCAACAGAGCATGAACGACATGGACTTACTCTGAGATAAAAAGTGATGGATCGGCTCAAGTGAACAATGATGTAGATATCTAATAGGAAAATCTGATGCTGCTTCTCGAAGAGGGTCAACTTGCAGAAATATCTAGAGCAAGAGGAAATTCAAAAGGGAAGGAGTTGTGAGTCTCGGGGACAACTGTGAAGTCTACTGGCAAAGGTAGATCGACATTTATGATAATGCTCCAGGACATTCAAGGCAACTTTGATGGAAGTTCGAGGGTGGACACATGGGCCAAAAGTTAATGCTATGGTTGCAAAAGATCTGAAAGGCCATCCTTGGAGCAATCCTTCACTGACATGGATAGAAGGATGCACATTGAATGCAACATTAACTTTATTCCAAAAGATCTGAGGGCCAACCCTTCTAAAGAGGGATATTTTGTAAACTCTAAAAAAGGGGGCCAACACATTCTTTTTGGAACATTCTATATATATGGCCTTTTTACCTCTTTTTAGAGAGAGGAGAGTAGAAGAAAAGGGTAGTTTAGAAGAGTAAGAAGCAAAAGTAGGAGATACTTAGGGAGAAATTTAAAAATAGTTTAGTAGGAATTCTCTAAAAGATAGAGGAGACAAAACTGCATCCTGTTTCTTTGTAATGGGATCTTTTTTTCCTCTAGGTTAGGGTTAGAAGGTAGAGAAACTCGAGAGTAGAAGGCAGTGATGTATCTTTCAAGTTTTCTTAGTGTAGATGGAGATGATTTGAAGGCATGGATTTTCTGTACACTAGTGATTGTGTCATATTTATAAATTTTGTTTATTTGTTTCACCAATAGTAGAAGCAACTAGATTTAAATCTACTTCATATTATGCTTCAGAATGGTAGTTATCTTGGGTTAATCATTTGCTTTGAAAATCTTTCAAGGAATGAAATTTTATTCTATGTTTTGTTGGTGATTTATAATCTATTGTTGAAGTTAGCACTGTGAATGAATGAAACTATGTGTTAATCACAAGTTAATTTTTTTCTCCAGTTTTAGTTAGGAATTCTTTGAAAGGTAACAAGTCTGGTTAAGTTGGATGAATTGTCATTCTCTTCAGTTCCAAAGCTTTGATCTATCTTTTTTTGTTTCTTTAAAAACCCTGGTTAAAGTAGGTTTAAATTTGTGTTTGATCTTAGAACAATCCAAAAGCTCAACACTAGCAGGCCCCTTGAACATTATAGTTCACATCAACCATTGAGTGAAATCAGCACAGTCAAGAACCGATTACCAAGACCTTGGGAGTTAGATATCCATGCATTATTCTTTCTCTTTTAGGAGAGCATAATAGTAACATTCCACTTACTGTTGTTGTACTCATTCGACCATCAACAATACTCAACTTATAAAATTCTTCAGTATAGGCTTTGAATTCCATTTCTTTTTGTTTCAAACCTTGAAGTTTCTTAAACATTTGAATTGCATAATCATATGGTAAGAACTTACCTATCAACCTTGCCACCATTCTATCCCAAGTAAAATTTTTTGACTACCCTTTCTTTCTCCTTTTATATTTTTCATAATCCCACCATAATAAAGCTTGACCCTTCAACTTTGTTTTTGTTATCTTCACATTTTGTTCTTTAGGAACATCTTCATATTCAAAATAATTGTCAAGTGTTGCAATCCAATCTAAAAGTTCTACAATATTCAAATTACCTCCATACTTAGGTACATCAATCTTCACCTTGGGTTTATCTTCCTTGAATTCTTTCAACAACTTAGCCATCCTTAGATCATCAAGATCTAATTCCTCTTCCTCTTCCTCTTTAATCTCATCTTCTTCTTCTTTGGAGTCTCTCATAAATTGTGGCCATACCTCTCTTTTGACTATTTTATAGATCAAAAAACCTCTCCTTCAACTCTCTCATCTCTCTAGCATGCTTTTCCTTCAACTCATTCACTTCTCTAGCAATGGTTTTCCCGTTTGGAGGAATTTTATTCACTTTTTCTTCACACTTTCCTTCTTGTTTCACACTTTCTCTCCCTTCTTCAGATCAAATCTATGCTATGATATCAATTTGATGTAGAGTAGGGGTGGGGAACACAAATAAACTCAATCAAACCCTTGACAAAGTCATAACACCTCAAACACAATGATTTCCTTCACAACTTGACACTATGCCTTATAGCACAACAAATAGGGTATTTTAGCCATAACTTTCAAATAAGACCTCCAAACCACAAACTAAATCCTTTTTTGGATACCTGTTAAGCCATTTTAAAACATATCCAAAAACTAGGGGTGGCTGTTTTGGAATGACAAAGCCAAAAAATTGATGCTACACTTTGAAAAGGCTTAATTAGGCTTGTTTGAATGACTCCCAACAAGGTTTTAAAAAAATAGACCCTAAATCTTCATATCAATGGATCATACATGTTAAATAAGGTCTAAAAAAACAATTCCAACCCTTTCAAACCACTTTCCAATAGTTTTCTATCGAACCCTACCATCTATGCATCATTCTTGCCTAAAAACAAGAGTTGAATCAACTAGGGCATCAACCCATTTGCTCAAATCCTTAAGCCTGCTCCTGAAAAATTCACCAACTCAAAATACATCATAAATACTTCAATTACACTATTTTTTAGGCCATTTCACTGATGGAATGGCTCAAAACTTCATTTGATCCTCTCAAAGCACCAAAAACCTAGGTTTTCAAAGAGGTATGCAGTAAATTACCTCTAAAATGCTCAAAACTAAATAAAATTTGATGAGACCAAGTTGGTTGGAAACTAGAATCAATTCCACATCAAATCCAAAAAATTTAAGACCTCTTGCAGGCTGTACAAGTCCATACAATCACATGTAGCAGCAAATTTCAATCAGAAAATACAGAAAACAAGCTTTATTAATGTCCGTCTTTCCAAAAATCACTACCGAAATCTTGGTTCAACCATTAAATGATTTATTTATGCTTTTCCAACCAAAACCAACCTACTACAAATACCTTTTAACTCCCTAACTAGTCAACTTCTCAATTAGACCCAAAATGCAAAGTTGCTTAGCAAATTTTTACAACTTTTTGTGCAACTTTACAAATTTCACCAAATTAACTCCCAAATGACTCCAAACCACCTAACAACATAATTTGACTCCAAAAACATAAAAAATGGTCTTTAATACCCTATTCCAAACAAAAATAAATAACATCTAATTCTTTGCATCATTTTCACCTTAAGAGCTATGGTGCCTTGCACCATACTCCCCAGGCAAAAAGGAACTCAAGTACCCTTGAAGATAGTGCTTCCATATTAGATCCAGGTTTGATTCCATTATCCTCTTATCTCCAAGTGATATCTTCAACTTTTAATCCATTCCATTGAGTCAAATATTGGATAAAGGCATTATTCCTAGGTGTCTTGAACTCTTTGGCACCTAAGTCATGCTTCAACTACATAAGTTTATTTGGTAGATGATTCATGATCTATCCTTCACCTAAGCATGTAGTTGAACCTACCTCTTTATCTGTTACCAAACCTCCTCCACTCTTGTAATGAATCACCTTCTTCTGCACTCCTATTGTGTGCTTTACTTTTCTTTTTTTCCCTTGTAGTCTAGCTTTGATCTCTTCACCTCTCCTTTCCATCACTTCCATCTGATATTATGCCCCTATACCTACTTCTTGCTCAAGTTTTCCAACCTCTGACTTGATAGAAAAATAATGATCAATATCCTCCTTTGAAGATAATGAATGGAGAACTCCTATTATCATAGCAACATGTTTCTCAAACCAATCTTACATCCACAAAATCAATTCATCCCTGACCTTCAACAAATCAAATTTTAACACCAACTCAATATCATTTCCTTCCAATTTCAAATCATGCTTCAATGTTGTTGTTTTAATTCCTCCAAGTGTAGGAGTGGCTGCAAGGTCTCTATCCTTCTCTTCCTCTACCTTTATAAAATCTTTCCTACCAACCATCATCACATAACTTGTTTAGTTTTTCCTTTATCATCTTCTTTCAAGGGTGTCAAAGTAAAAGAGATTCCATCTTTTTTAATCTCATATGTATCTCTTCTACCATCATACTTAGCATGCCTATCAAATTTCCAAGGCCTCCCTAGCAACAAATAACACACATCCATAGGCAACACATCACATATAATCTTATCTTTGTACCCTCCTATATTGAATTCCACCCAAGCTTGCTCATTAACCAAAACAAATTGACCCTCATTCAGCCAAGAAACTTTATAAGGAGTATCATGTGGTATTCTAGGAAATCTAAGCTTCTCAACCATTTCATAGAAACCATGTTATCTATGCTTCCTAAATCAATTACAACCTTACATACCTTACCCATACACTTACAAGTGGTTTTGAAGAGTGTCATTTGTGATGGCTCCTTTTCCTTTGATACTTTGATGAGTGTTCTTCTAACCATTAGTGATTCTCGAACTTCAAGAGTAGCATTTGTGATGGAGAGTTTACACTCTTAGGTATGTGCAAGATCATCATGGAAAAGTAGACCCTTAAGTGGTGAAAAATTTAGAAAAATTAGAGTTACGAAACTTGACATAAAAATTTGAATAAATTATCTTTATTATTTCAAAAATATGTAAGAATAGAATCTCTAGCAAATTGAATTTAGTTTCTAAACAACTAGGGTTTTTTTTGTTTGTTTAAATCTATTTGGTGAAAATTTGAATTTTTAATGTAGTAGTACTTAAATTTTAAGGAAAAAATAGGTAGGTGTCTTTCTGACCATCGTAACCACAATAAAATTATACTTTTTTTATAATATTTTAGATATAAGTAGAGGAATCATGTCCCAATGTGATGCATATTTTTTTGTAATTTTTTTCCATGTAAATAATTAAATATGAATTTTTATTACAACTTTTAAAAATATAAAACTTCGTATGCGACCACCTTAGCTTTCAAAGCTTCATGAAATTCATTTTTTTAATCCTATAGTATGTGAAGCATAGAATGTGATGCATGTTTGAGATTCAAAAATGTGATATCGTTTGAAAGCTATAAATGTTTTTCAATTAGCCTATCAATCAAGACTTTAGTTGTAATTCAAATAGAAAATTAATAATAATTATTTATTAAATTGAAAGTAAAGCATAATTTATATTGGTCGAAAGTTGAGAATCTCCTTTAAAAACCCTTTTTGTTTCATCAATTTTTGGTAGAAAAATGTCTTCAGCCACATACCCTACACATACCCATCATATCACCACTTTTTGGCCCATCATGATCCTGCACATACCCTCTTAGTATCCTCTTCTTGCACCAATTCATTCCTTATTTCACCTCCATATGAACTAGAGGCTTGACCTTCATTGCACTACCTTTCTTGGTGTCCAATTTTTTTGCATTGATAGCACCTTCTAGTGAATCCTTTTGACCCTCTTCCTTGACCTCCAAATATACCTCTAAAGCCTAATCTACCACCTCTAAATCCACCTCTCTAATTAGCAACTTGTTTTTTTTCCTTGCTTGTATCTTCTTGACTTTCATAGGACTGCCTTGGAGTAGAAAATGCTCCTCTTTCTCTATTATTGTTTCCTTTGTCCCTAGTTTGTTTGTCTTGCCTTCTTTTAAGTTTTTCTTCTTCCCTTGTTGCCATTTGATAACATTCCTCAACCATTCTTGGATTTTTCAAAGTTAACTAATCTTGGATGTTGAACCTCAACTCACTAAGATACCTAGCAACCTTCTCCACTTCATCCTCCATGTGACTTTCCCTTGCACTCGACTTATAAAATTCTTCAGTGTAGGCTTTTAAATATATTTCTTTTTGTTTCAAACCTTGAAGTTTTTTAAACATTTGAATTGCATAATCAGATGGTAAGAACTTACATTTTAGCCTTGTCACCATTTTGTCCCATGAAATAATTTTTTACTTTTCTTTCTTTCTCCTTTTAGATTGTTCATAATCCCACCATACTAAAGCATGACCCTTCAACTTTGTTTTTGCTATCTTCACCTTTTGTTCTTTAAGAACATCTTCATGTTCAAAATAATTGTCAAGTGTTGCAATCCAATCTAAAAGTTGTTCATAATTAAAATTACCTCCATACTTAGGTGAATCAATCTTCGCCTTGGGTTTATCTTCCTTCAATTCTCTTAGTAACTTAGCCATCCTCAGATCATCAAGATCCAATTCCTCTTCCTTTTCTTCTTTAGTCTCTTCTTCTTCTTCGGATTCACTCTCATCACCCATGACCATACCTCTCTTCTGACTTGTTTTCAGAGCACCAATCCTCTCATTCAACTCTCTCATCTCTCTAGCATCCTTTTCCTTCAACTCATTCACTTCTCTAGCAATGGTTTTTCCTTTTGGAGGCATTTTATTCATTTTTTCTTCACACTTTCCTTCTTGTTTCACACTTTCTCTCCCTTCTTTAGATCAAACATATGCTATGATACCAATTTGATGTAGATTATTGGTGGGGAACACAAACCAACTCAATCAAACCCTTTACAAAGTCATAACACCTCAAACACAATGATTTCCTTCACAACTTGACACTATGCCTTGTAGCACAACAAACAAGGTACTTTAGCCATAAATTTTAGATAAGACCTAAAAACCACAACATAAAATCATTTTTGGATACCCTTTAAGCCATTTTAAAACATATCCAAAAACTAGGGGTAGTTTCTTTGGAACAACAAAGCCAAAAAATTGTTGCTACACTTTGAAAAGGCCTAATTAGGCTTGTTTGAATGACTCCCAACAAGGTTTTCAAAACACAAACCAAAAATATTCATACCAATAAATCATAAATATTAAATAAGGTCTGAAAAAACAATTCCAACCCTTTCAAACCACTTTCCAATAGTTTTCTATCAAACTCTACCATCTATGCATCATTCTTGCCTAAAAACAAGAGTTTAATCAACTAGGGCATCAACCCATTTGCTCAAATCCTCAACCCTTTCTATTGTAAAATTCAAAACTCAAAAAAAATCCTAAATACTTTCATTCCACTATTTTTCAGGCCATTTCACTTGTGGAATGGCTCAAAAATTCATTTTATCCTCTCAAAGCACCAAAAACCTAGGTTTTCAAAACAATATGGAGTAAATTGCCTCTAAAATGCTTAAAACTAAATGAAATTTGATGAGACAAAGTTTTTTGGAAACTAGATTCAATTCCACATCAGTTACAATCAATTTAAGATCACTTCCATTCCGTACAAGTCCATACAACCTCTTGTAGTATCAAATTTCAATGAGAAAATACAGAAAACAAGCTTTATTAATGTTCATCTTTCCACAAATCACTACCAAAACTTTGGTTTGACCATTACATGATGTATTTATGATTTTATAACCAAAAAAAACCTACTACAACTACCTTTTAACTCTCTAACTATTCAACTTCTCAACTAGACCCAAAATGAAAAGTTGCTTAGAAACTATTTACAACTTTTTGTGCAACTTTACAAATTTGACGAAATTAACTTCCAAATGACTCCAAACCACCTAACAACCTAATTTGAATCCAAAAACATAAAAAATTGTCTTTAAGACCTTATTCCAAACAAAAATACTTAACATCTAATTCTTTGCATCATTTTCACCTTAAGAGTTATGGTGCCCTACACCATTCCTCCATTGGGTTTCTCAGTTGTTGATCGTGTGTGTGGAGGATGTACCTTATGTAGTAGACTCCAAATCTTGTACCAGCTCAAGAGATAGTTGCACATGCTACATGTATTGTATCTATATATCCTTTGTATCATGTATTGTAATCTTGATGTACTCTTCTCGTTGTATTCAGAGAAGCATTGATGTAAGTTTGTAACAATGTAAAGATGTACCCTCATGAAAGGGAATTTGTATATGTACTTTCTTGTTTGTTATACATGATCTTTGATGGTTACTTATCTGATGTTATAATATGGAATTTTATGTGTTTATTCATTTATGCCATAGATTTAAAATGAAATCTTGATGTTAGTTAGTTAATGTTGTATGTTTAGATCTTGGTAATAGTTTTTTCTAGTAATGTTGTCATGGAACCTTAGAGGACATAGCTTAGCTTATACGTTATGTTTAGATATGATTACATTTATTGTTATTTCTTTTTAAAAAAAATTGAGCCATTATTTTAGTAAGATGTGTTGTCCTCTGAGGTTCGCGTTACAAACATCAAGCCTCTCCAATCCATCCTCCATGTGTCCAAGCATGAATCCACACATAGTATGCCATGCTTCACATATGCAGTCCTAAAAAAAAATCAATAATGATAACTCACTCACCTAGCTAACCTTAACCACTAAACATGTTCTTTCTTTTATAGATACAAGTTCACACAAATACAACCAAGTGATAAGATAAATAATGTACCATAAAACCATTTGAATATTAAGCCATTGACCCCTCATTTAATATTGGGTACTAAGTTTTCACTTTATTAAATATTTCCCCAATATTAAATTATCCCATGTCTCTCAAATATTAAATAATAATCCAATGTTACAATACAACATATACTGGTCCCCAAATAATTACCTAATTTGATTAACCACACCTCCTAGGTGCATCACAACTAAATAATTATTTAATTATAACATATAATATAACATTTTATGCAATGGTGTACAACACCACATCCCAAAATTCTCCCACTTGTATACATTTCATAAGGGATCAATCAATGAAATCCATCATCATAGCCATACATAAAATTGCATGAATATCTAGCATTCTCTTGTGCTCCATCAAGATACCTGCAATAAAACCAAAGTGACCATCATCTCAATCAAGAACTCCTCTCATCCTCCAACACTCCACCTATGGAAGAGAAGGAACATGTCAAGGTAAAGGTGCACCAATCCAACAACACACACATCAAATCAAGTGATAACAAAGGCTCTAACCAAGCTGATGTCAAAGGTGAAAAACCCACATGATTGGAATTAGAATCCACAACACATGCTAATACATCTAACCATCTATGCCTCTTAGGTATCAACAAAATCAGTAAACTCATGCCCACAACATATGCAACCCATAAACCACAACCACAAGCTTCCTATACAAAACTTGACAATGAAGAACATACATATCCAAGAACTCCCACTGCATGGGTAATGTCAAAGAATATAAATTCTACTAATAAATACTATACCAATTTGTGATAAATGATCAATGAAGTACCAAGGACAACCACAATTATCTACACATGCAACACCAATAGTTGCATACTCTCTCACAAAAAGTCACCATAATCCCTCAAAGTCATGAACATGAACCTCCAGGAAGGAACCAAAGAAAGAAGAGAAAAATTTTGTAAACCATAGCATGCACTTCTACCAACACCTCAAAGTGAAACACTGTGTCAAGTATGATCTCCTAACAATCCCAAATGAGAAGCCTAAAAAACACCCAAAAAATGTTCAATCTCTTAGATTAAACATAACATATGAATCATGTATAATGCCAACATGGATGTAAGCCTCTTTAATTAAGGAAATCAAACTCAAAGTAACCATTTCCAAATCAGAAAATCAGCCCAATAATCATCTCCTAAACTCATCAATGAATGATAACATAAACTCAAATGTGCAAGGAGATAACCATACCAAACATCTCTCAAAATGAATCCTCCAAAACTAACTATTCATAGACCAAGGTTCATATCTATGAAAGATAAACCAATATAAAATCATGCTAAAAAATCCTCAAATGGGTCTCCGAAAATCAATAACCATGACTCAACTCATTCCCATGAGAAATCAAAGCATAAAACATAAACACATCAAAAATAGGATGGACAATACCTATTAGATGATAAACTTCCAAGTAGACCAAGAGTGGGGAATGAGAATCTCTTCTAGGATAACCAATTAATCATGAATCACTCCAAGAACAATATCCTCTATAGTTTCATCATGAACTCACATCCATATCTAGGTGAAGGCTCCTCAATCTCCATGTTGAAACCTCCAAGAGTAATCATCTAAAGAAAGTGTCTCTAATAACAAGAGAACTCTAACGTCACCCACATCTCCAAGTATCTATGAGCATCTCCAACTAATCAATCCATGCTAAGATCCAAATGCAACACCACACTACCATGAAGCTCCAAATAAAATGATAAATGTACCCATTGCCAAGAGAACCAACAAGATCAATATCAAAGCTCCAACTGCAGAATTAGGAACCTATCATGAAATCATTATCTAACCATTTCCTCCTAGGAGATCACACACAACAATGCATACATCCTGGTCTCAATAGAACATGTATCTTGCCAAATATTTAAACTGATATGAAGAAGAAACCATGAAAAAATACCAAACACGATCTAAACCAAGAATCCACTTCTCCAAACACATGAATATAACCATCACCAATGATGAATATGTCACTATCAACAACTCCCACTAAACCGTGATACTGATATATACATGCCATCATGACAACCATCTCCATGAAGATCATCCAAGTCCACATACGCAGCTAAAATGTAAAAAAATAACAAGTAGAACCAAGATCTCCAAGCCAACAAGACACAACCAAACCATCAAGAACCCATCCTACACCACCAAATCATCACTATCAAAAGCTCCCACTAAAATGTGCAACCAATAAAATACAACCAAGCTATCATGACATCATGAAAAACCATGTGCTACAAATATCATCAACCAACTAATTAGGTACTCTAACCATCCATCCTCTCATCCCAAAGTAGCATACCAATGCAAAAATTACCACAAACAAGACCAACTAACAAATTATCTATTAATAGTGAACAATCTCATCGATATAGATAGTCCACACCAAGTCATCCCGCTACAACCAATGAGTTGTGCATACCCAAGGATTGCATAACTTGTAGATCCAAAACACTGAAACATGCAAACTCATCACCACATTAGTAACATGAAAACTAAGATATCAAAGAAGATAATCATGTGGACATCAAGAATCAAACACCAAATCAATCAAAGATCATATTTTCCAAACATTCCCACAAATGAGTAACCATAAATTCAAGGAACCATACAAGCATCAATGAGATAAAAACAACCTCCTAACATCACTAAACAACCACATACATGATCATGTTGTGTCAATGCTCAAATGTTCCTACATATCTATGACACCATAATCATAGCCAACATTGTAACTACACTCAACTCACCCATACAAGACTCTAAGTCTCCACTCATGTCAACCCATGTTCTCAAAATCGAAGACAATCCATGTACCTATCACCATCAATTCCAACTCTAAAAACATACCTGTAAACCTATACCAAGAAGCACGAAACTGGTAATCAGCTATATCATCATAAATATCATATAAAAACATGTACTTCCTCAAGTTTTTTCATCTTGACTCTTCTAGATGCTCACACAATCACACCCCAAATCTCAACCTCCTATAAGTGATCAAACAACTAAAATCCTCATCGTACACCACAAACTAAAAATATACTTGATCAACTATGTAGTACACTATACATGATCTCCAATTCCTATTCAAAATCAAAAATATGATTCCATATGAAAGCACTACCAAAACTATGAAATGAAAAACATCTAGATTGCCCCAAAAATTTATTAAAAATTAAAAATCAAGGAACTAAATTTGTACCACTATGTAATGTTTGGAATTACCTTTCCAACAAGTATAAGAAGTCAAAAATCTGATATCTTGGGTGAAAGTTATGCTTGTTTGAATAAAACTCCTCTAATTAGGTTTATACATAGGCTATTGTTGGCCTCTAGATGGAGGCACTAGCGGCTCGTTGGTGGCAATGGCATGATGGCATCACCTATCCAATGAAATGGGTGGGAAATTTTTAAAAAAGTTTAAATCTATTTAAATGATAATACATGGTTAAAAATTTTATTAGTGTATGGGTCTGAGGGCTCACATCAGGGCATAGCTCCTCTAGCGACGAGACCTATTAGTCGAGGGTAGTTGAAATCTCATCAGTAGGGAGTACCTTTTGGTACCCTTTTTGGTGATGTCAGCACCAATGGGTAGTACAGGGGCGAGGGTCTATGGATCCGCCCCTCCACCGCCCTCTTGGGATATAATTTTTTTTTATTATTTTCAAAGATTTTAAATTTTTCAAATATAACCTTTTTAATTTATTTTTTGGGAATTTTTCAATGTATATATATTGTTTAAATATTTTTCTATAGCATGTTAAATTGGGCAGTCGTACTACCATACGACCTTTGAATAAAAAAACATTTTTTTATGGTGGCCAAAATAGGGAAAATTTTATATCAATTTTTGTTTCTTGGCCATCTAGATCCAATGGTGATGTGTGTTTTGTCTCAAGAGGTTATTTGCAAAATTTCCTCTACAAAAACCTCATATGAAAGCACAATCCAAGAAACCCTTTTGACCTAAATTTTGCATGCCTCGAATCTGCAATAACTTCAACAAATCTTGACAACCCAAAAGCCCAAATATGTAAAATAACACCCACAACATGTGTTTCATATCTTGTAATGCCTCAAATCTAACTTGCATTTCCATGGATTCAACTTTTCAATAAATCTATTCAAACAAGGGTTATAACAAAACCTTAGGAGCTCACACCTCCCACAATAATGAAAGCTCTAATACCACTTGTTAGTAAATAATGTAACATACCCACATTATTAATCCATTTCCTACATAACTTCATGAGAGAAAATAATGCATGCAAGTAACCATAATGCATAGATAACAATAGAAAATCCACAAGATAACACAAGATATACCCTAGAAAGACAATCAAGAGGGAAAATCCTAGCCTCCAAAATCATCCATACTCCATCTATTATTCAACAATAAAATAATACATGCACTTACAAAGTTATAATGAATACTTTTGAAACATAAAGCCTCTCCAATGCACCCTCCATGTGTCTAAACATGAATCCACACATCCCATACCATGCTTCACATATGTACTCCTTAGAAAGAATTAATAATGATAGTCCACTCACCTAGCCAACCTTAACCACTAAATATGTGTTTTCTTTTATAGATGAAACATGGAGAAATAGGGGGTTTTATTAAATATGTGGATTGATGAGCAATGAGGGACCTTATTTATCAATATTTCATTATAAATTGAGATCCCCACAATGAATTGACTAACAACCATTAGGTGAATCAATTCAAAGTGAGAATCTTCATGTTTCCTTATGCTCTTAAGATGGGGGTCAAGGTCAAACAAAACTTTGGGGAGAAAATCTAAAAATAGAAAATAAACTCCAAAATGCAATCTATCACTTAAAACCACAATATTAAACTCAATATTTGTGGAACCAAAAAACCAAACGTAGATCCAAGAAAGGAAAAGATATGTTTACCAATCACCAAGGGGGTAGTTTCAGTAGGCTGACTAAGACTCATTCACCCATGGGTGAATGGGTCTTTGCTCAGGGTTTTTCTGCAACTTTCAGGAACCTTTGATGCAAATCTATAGCTTTTGATTTGTCCAATTTTTAGTGTCAGAAAGTCAAAAATCAAATTTGTAGGTCAGATTCCATAATTTGACAACACCTTTGACAAATTTTCCAATATTGCACTTCAAAAGGTCTTCAATTCTTCTTCAACCTAAATCTACAATCACACACATAAGAGAGATTTTTTTTTTTAGACGAATAGAGTTTTTCGTGGTCAAACCCCATTTTAGTAATCAAACCTTGAATTGAAATAATGAAATGAAAGAGGGAATGAAGAATGAAGAATGCTATATTACCACTCAACAAACCATTGAATGAAACCTTGATAATGGAGATCTTATGAAGTTTGCAACTTGCATGAAATGGATGAATTGGATGTGGATCTTGACACTTGAATAATTCTTTGAATGCTTGAACTTGATCTTGAAACCTACATCACAATGTTAGCTCCAAAAACATGCATGATGCAAGAAAAATTTGACATGATGAATAGATCTTGATTACTGCAATAAATCTTTGATATATCTACTCTTGATCATCAACTTTTCTCTTGTGAAATTTCTCTTGAAATATCATAAATTTCTCCAAAAATGCTAGGTGAAACTTACTAAAATAACCTTGTATTTATATGTATGTATCCTTAATTTCCCGAAATTCAAATATCACAAGCCAATATTGAATTATGAATTTTAAGATGTTAAAATACTACCAAAAACATTTAAATTTAGGTCCAAAGGTCTAGGGAGGACTGATTCTCCCATGGGCGAATGGATCCCAGGTCCCTATTCCTAGAACACACATTGCTCAATGTAAAGTGTTATATTTAGGAATTAATTATTGTCAGGTTTCTCCTTTTGAAAATATAATTTATTAAGCTTGTAGAAGAATAAAAGGGATTATTAAGGCATAATTAAGCTCAATTTAATTAAGAGGGCCCAAATAAGTGTGAAATATAAAGGGATACATTTTTCAACACTAAATTAAGACATTATTAAGTCTATTTTAATTAAGAGGTCCCAAACAAGTGAAAAAATGTAAAGGGATATATTTTTCTACACTACAATAGATACAAGCTCCCATAAATACAACCAAGTGGTAAGATAAAAACCATGTACCATAAAATCACATGAATACAAAACCACCAACCCCTCATTTAATATTGGGTACTAAGTTTTCACTTTATAGAATATTTCTCTAATATTAAATTATTATCCCATGTTTCTCAAACATTAAATAATAATCCAATTTTACAATACAATATAAATTGGTCCCCAAATAATTACCTGGTGTGATTAACCACACCTCCTAGGTGCATCAAAAACAAATAATTATTTAATTACAACATTATAATATAAAATTTTATGCAATGGTGTACAACACCTATAATATTTTCTAAATAGCCTACCTAAGATTCAAATGACTAAAGGAAAATAAATGCAAAAATAAAATATGAGAAAGAGTAAATTTTATTCCTCTCAAGAGAATGCAAAGCTTCTATGAGCTTGAGAATTGGAATGAATGGTGTAAGATTAAAAAGGGAACCCCTTGGTTATATAGGCCAAGGTGAGGGATAAGATATCATAATATTATGAAAAGTGTCTCAATCTTATGATATGAGACATCAAGTGGATAAGTACCATAATATTGTGACAAGTATCTTAATATTATGATATGAGACACAAAGTGATAAAGATCCCATGTGGACCCTAAGTAAACTTAAGTAATAAGGTGTGAAAATAACATAAGCAGATAACTAGCTAGGAAATGAGATAGTTAGATAAAGTACCCCTTTCACACCAACACTACCCCTTAAGTACAACTTAAGGAGAAGTAGACAATGCAAAGATGCAAATATGGATCATCATGACTACTAGGGCTAATGAGGTACCCATGTACATACAAATATCTCACAAATAGAGAAAAGGGGAAAACTTAGTGGGAAAAAAATCCTCTCCAAAAGAGAGAAAAACAAGGAAAATGCTCTCAAGAAAATGTGAAGTACAAAACCCCATGTGAGAAAAAATATCCCCCCATAAGAGAGAATGAAAAAAGAAGATCAAGTGAACCCTCTAACTATACAATATCTTGTATTGATGGTGAATGATTGACATAGAATTTTGAAGATGGCCCAAGATCATCAAACAACATTCCTCCCTTAGGAAGAAAACTATACATGCAAGATATATTCCCATTCCTAAAAGGAATAAGTCTCTAGAATCAGCTCAAATGTCACAATGTTAGGAGTCCCAATATTAACTAAAGAAGGTGATAATGTAGAACAATGTGAAGACTAATGTAGAGAATTGACCAAAGATGATGATGAGTTCTCCAAATGCTAGTCCAAAAGATGCCAAATGATGACAAGTACTGATGTAAAGAATCAGGTATGAATGAAAAACATGCGAACATGAATGGAGATTGAGTTGAAACTATCAACTCATGAGTATTTATAGAATTTGTCACTCTGAAATCATATGAATTTGAAGGAGAAAAATGATCAAATGTACCCATTTACAATTAGATTGGAAAGGATAAATCCCATTGGGAATAAAAATCCTAACCATTGATGTCCAAACTCTAAAAAATAGATGAAGAAGTTGTATTTACTAATGAAGAACTGTTGATGAATCCCACACTAAAACAAGAATAATATTAGAATCAAAGGGGCCTATGCATGAGTATCAATTGGATACTCTCAAATTATCAAAATTATAGATTTGGTATAGAGTCTATATGAGTATCATTGGTTTTGGACATTGCTCAACTATAAATTAGTTAAAAATATAGGTACCAAATCTTTGGAATTAGAACTTGACCTTATGATGTAGGAGCATCCAGTGGTGTAAGGGCAATCCTACATCACCCAAAAATATTTGAATTTCCTATTTGTTTTTTCTTAGATGTTTTTGCAATTTTGGATACCCTTTTTGTCATAATGTAATTCCCAACTTTTAGTTTTTCTTTTCTTCTTTTTCTGGTCAACTACTATTTTTAGTAGGTATTGGAATTTGAAGGTATTTGGGGAAAAAATTTATATGGGAGGATTCAAAACAAAAAAATAAGAATATTGGTGAAAGAATCAAGCCGAGAGCATTCCCAGTTTGAAAGATATTACAGTTTCAGTCTCCCAGAATTGCACCTAAAAACCTTCTAGATCATATTTGAGGCATTAAATGGCCCCAAAACAGCCCCAAAACTTGCCAAAATTGGTATGGTAGATTTCAAGCATGTTCTTGACTTCAAGACCTTTCCAACGGTTCAAACAATTTGAAAAAGGGAGTCTCAGATCAAAAGTTATGGCTCTCAGAAGTTAGTGCACTTTCAAAAATGTGCTAATTTTTGAATAAGGTTTTAAATTTTGAATTTCAAATTGTAATTTGTGGTGTGAAACTGCCAAAACTCATTATTCAAATGTTGTTTGGCTCCAAAACTTAGAAGGAGCTATTTATGGGCAGGGTTTTCTAATTTTTGGTAGCTTTTTGGGGAAAAGATCACATACTACGAAAAAGGGAATTTCTGTAGTTTCTGTAATTTGCATGTGTTGCAAAACTCGAGGATTTGAGATCCTTTGCATGTAAGATTTTCATATTCTGAATAATAATAATATTCTCTGATTGTGTGTGATTTTCTGTGTCTCGGGTTTGCACCTTCGTCATCTTCTGAATACAAGAATATTTCTTCCATAATATGATTGTCTATATCATATCTACTACATCACACCAAAATGCATGAGTAACCAGTCACTACATTCATTGAGAATATAGGAACTAACCCTTGATACATAGATCAATCCTAAGATGCTTGTAATATGAAAGATTTGGCAGATTACAATGAAGTGACAAGATTTTGACACTTTATTTTAGTGCATTTACAACATCTTTTATGTATAGGAGTTATTTGGACAACATCAATAATGCAAATCTAGAAACTCTGATGAAGTAGCCAAGAAAAAATCAACTCTGAAGTTGACAACCATATATGACTAGTAAATATTCCCTCTAATTGGGATGCCACCATAATGTTAGGAACAACTAGCCCCTATTGGAAAATGGTACATTACAAAGCTCAATGGTCAATCAAAATTTTTTTTTTCCAATTTTACTTCAAAAAGAGAATTTTGTTTTTAAAATAACTTAATTAAAAAACATTATTGAGAAACCTTATTAAAAATATTAATAAAGAAAAATATTTTTTTAAAAACTTTATTAAAATTAATTAACAAAGTTTAAATAAATTTTTTATAAAAATTATTAAAGAAAACTTTTAAAAGTCTTTTATTAAAAATTTAATTAAAACCTTTTATTTAAATAAAAAAACTTTATTTAAAAAATCTTAATTAAAAAAACTTTATGTAACATTAATTACAAAAATTTATAAAAGTCTTTTAAAAAAATTAAAAAATCAAAAAGCAATTAATACTAGGAGGTTGTAGCCCCCCACGTCTCCCATATGGAGGTTATTAAAAAAAAAGCTTTATAAAAGTGAGAAAGAACTTTAATTAAATGCAAGTTTTCTTTTAATACTTATGAATAGCATTTTGGCAGCCCATTAAAGGGCACGGGGCCCACAACCTTTAGGGGGTGTGGGACCCTATGGGTACCTTGTACCCTCTAATTTTTTTAAATTTTTTTAATTTTTAAAAGATTCAATAAAAGACTTGTGTTTTTTAAAACGCATAAATTTTAATTTTTTGAATGTTTAAATTTTGAAAAAAAATTGTTTTTTTTACAAACTCAACCAAAATTGACAAATTAATAGCCTATTTTAACATTTTTGAACCTTCTAAGCACGATGGCAAGGTTGAATTTTCCCCAAAATACTCCAAAAATGGTAGTTTTTTGTTGGATCTTTCAATGAACCTCTCACTTCAAATTCTTGTAGATCTGGCCTTTGATGTCCAATTTAGATGAAATAGAGGGCAGATTTGACTTTCTCAGCTACTTTAGACTCAATGGCGAGCTCATAATTTCTCCAAAAAGCTTTAGAAAACATTCAATTTGCAAGTCAAATGTTTGAACCCCCTAGAAAATGACATTTTCTCTACACTTTTTTGATTCTCTAGACCATCCAAGGATGCAAGAGAAGAGCATACTCATGTTCTTTGAAAAACATCTCTTCACTCCCATATTTCCTAAAATATTTCTAACCCACAACTCATTCTTGCTTTGATACCATGTAAGATTTTCTAAATATCCTACCCAAGATTCAAATAACTAAAGGAAAGAAAATACAAAATAAAATATGAGAAAGAATAAATGACATTCCTCTCAAGAGAATGCAAAACTTCTATGAGCTTGAGATTTGGAATGAATGGTGTAAGATTACAAGTGAAATCTTTGGTTAAATAGGCCAAGGTGATGGTTAAGATATCATAATATTATGAAAAGTTTCTTAATCTTATGATATGAGACATAAAGTGGATAAGTATCATAAGATTGAAACAAGTATCTTAATATTATGATATGAGACACAAAGTGATAAATATCCCATGTTGGCCCTAAGTAAAGTAATAAGTTATGAAAATAACCTAATTGGATAACTAGCTAGGAAATGAACTAGTTAGATGAAGTACCCCTTTCACACCATATCCCAACAATCTTCACTGCATCAAAACCAATATCATAACATAATTTTTAATGAAAAATGGATTCCTTATAAGCATGAGCAACTTCCATGTACTCTAATTTTGTAGTGGAAAAAGAAACTATATCCTACCACTTACTCATCCAAATTACACCACAAAACATTATGAAAACATATCCCTTGATAGATATTTTGTTGTCGATGTCACCTACCCAATCTAATCCACATATCCATGAATTTTGACCAAATTTCAAGGTATAATAAGATAACCATGAAAACATAAATAATACTTGGAAGTACCCTACAAATGCCTTAACACTCTCATCACCACATCCAAATGTACCTATCTAGGATTAGCCATATACTGACTAAGGACTCCCACTAATTGGGTAATTTCTGACCTCATACACACCATAGAATACATAAGGCTACCAATTGCACTTTTATATGCTACTTTGGTCATGTCCTTCATCTCAGTAGGATGTTTTAGATAATCCTCCACAAAAATATTTGTTGCCAACATCACAAGAACAACTAACTATTTGCAAGGTGCCATGTTGACTCTCTCCAACATTGAGTTCACATACTTGCTTTGGCTTAACCAAATATTTCTAAAATCTCTATATCATTTTTATCTCTATTCCCAAAATGTATGTCACTCTACTTATATCATTCATTTCAAATGTGTTGACAATTGAGACTTCAAATATAAAATCATACTTGTACCAATCCCAAAAAAGAACATATCATCTATGTACAATGTAATTATGAGTATACAACCATTATCATATTTAAAATACACACAATGGTCAGATTTAGATATTAAAAATCCTAAAGAGAACACATAAGTTTCAAATTTATGGTACCAAATTCTAGGATATTGCTTCAAACCATACAAAGAATTTTCAACTTGCATACCATTTTTCTTTACCTTTAACCACAAAATTCTTTGGTTGTGAAATATATACATTTCTTCCTCCAAGTCACCATGAAGTAATGGTGTATTCACATCCATCTATTCCACTTCTATATCATACATATTTTGCAATTTATAACAAGAATTGAATAGATGTCATATTTATGACAAGAGATATAATCTCACCATAGTAAATTACCTCCACTAAAGAATACCCCTTAGTGACCAATCATGCTTTATGCTTCTCAACACTACCATCTAGACCAAATTTTCTCATGAACACCCATTTACATCCAACAGGTTTTTGTCCTTTAGGCAAGGGTACCAAATCCCATGTATTGTTTTTCTTCAATACAACCATCTCTTAATCCATGGATTTCATCTATGAATATTCATCATTCATACCCATTTCCTCTCTAATAGTCCTAGGCTTATCAATGTTACCAATCAAAGCAAAAATATAACTAGAATCCAATAGTGAATAGCCAAACCTTTTCAGTTGTTGCCTAGCACTTGTAAACCTCCTCTATTGTTGAGGTAGAGTGTCTTCTTCTTTATGATGCTTAGATCTAAGAGTTCTCCTTACCATTAGGTTTAGTAGGAGTGCATAGTTCACCTCCAATAGAGTAGGTGATACCTAAACTACCTCCTTATTCTATTTCTTCTCTTTCTCTAGATGTAGCTCAATTGTGGAAACTTTCATCTCTAAAAAATCACACTTCATCTATAGAGAACCTTCTAGGCCACTAAATCCCAAAGCTTGCACCCCTTAACACCAAAATCATAGTCAATAAAGATAAACTTCACTACCTTGTTCTCTAGCTTAGACCTCTTCTCAATCAGAACATGATAATAAGTTTCACAACCAAATACTATGAGATGTCTCGTTGAAGGAATTTTACTAGACTACACCTCCATGGGCACCTTTTTAGCTAGAACTAATTTAGGATATCTATTGATTAAGTAACATGAAGTGGCTATGAATTCAACCTAGCACTTTTTTTCAAGGCCAATACCACACAACATACTTCTATCCCTTTCCATCAACATCTTGATCATCCTTTCTATAACTCTATTTTTTTGTGGAGTGTATGGAGTTATCTTGCATCTCCCAATCCCATGGTCCTTAAAAAACTTGTCATTTATTTCTAGAAAAATCTCACCACCATTGTCCATCCTCAAACACTTAATATTTCTACTAGTTTAATTTTTTAAAAGAGACTTAAACTCCTTAAACTAACTAAAGACTTCAACTTTAATTTTGAGAAAATAAACAAGTATCTTTATATTATAGTCATCTAGATGAAAGAGACAAAGTACATAGACCTAGATAATGAGGAACATTCATAGAACCAAAAACATCTACATACACATAATACAACAACCCAAAAGACATGAGAATTGGATTAGAAAACATTATGTTGTTTTTCATATACACATTGTTCACAAAAGTCACAAAAGTTGAACTCAATATTATAATCATCAAGGCATTCAACAAGGATTTTACTTTTTCGGTCTTTAAGACCCTTCTCACCAATGTGACCAATTTTTTGGTGCCATAACATTTTTTTCTCCATAAGAAGCTTCATTTCCAAAGAATGCTCACCCTTATGTACCCAAAATACATGACCACCAGATATACCTACAATAGACTTATTCTCTACTTGATCCAATGGTTAGGATAAAGAATCCAAATATATATTCTTTGAATTGTCAAAAGAACAATTGCACTAAACTGTGCATGCATCCAACTTGTATAAGGTTCCAATCTAAACACCCTTAGCCATCATAATAGATCCTCTAGTCATCTTACATTCCCCATTTGATAAAGCAACATGTGCACCAAAATCATTCAATTTACTCATCAATTGTAGGTTCTGCACCAAACTCAAGATATGAAATACAAAATTGATCCCCTTCACTTTTCCATCAAGGAATATGTTGCAGAGCAGGGGTGTACAATGTTCCAACACATAAACAACCACTCTTTCAAACCCTTAGTCATCAATTGATGGGCTTTCCTTCACAAACCACCATTATTTCTTGTAGCCTTTCAAAAAGGCCTTTTTGGAAATATCTTCTGGACCAAACCTAATCTACAGAGAAGGTGACCCATTTCAAATACTCATTTAGCTCTTCATACACATATCCCAATATGACATAGGGTTCCTTTGTACAGAAGGGTTCAAAAACTGACTGTCATCCTTCCGAATAAACCTAATTAGGAAACAAGGCATGACACAATTGAGTTCTTGGATTCAAGGGGTCTCTACTCCTATTCCAATAATTCAAAAACATATCATATGGTCTCAAAAAAAAATTTCTCAATACATCTCACATCCTAGGCCCACTTTTTCATGAATGAATGCAACCATGGTTGAACCCTTACTCAACAAGCATAGCAATATGACATGCCCCTACAATGCAAGTAACAAACCATGAATGAAACTGGTCCCCCAATATGAAATTGCATTAAAAAATCCCTAGTGACATGTAAAAATGCAAACGCAAATCATTTTCCATGAGTTGCAATGAAAAATTTGTCAAACAATCACTTCTAAGAGGTTTTTGTTTAGACTATCACAGGGATTGTGAAAGTGGACTAGTGAATAGATCTTTTTCCATCGTGAAAAAAAAAAATCCCAAATCTTATAGGGTGGTAGAAATCACCAAGATATAATTTCCTACCAATTTTCAACCTTTTCCAATGGATAAATTTTTTTTTATGACATTTTCTATGTGACTGCAAACCCTAGGACAACTTTCAGACATTTTTTACAAAAATACTTGTAACTTATTCAAACATGGATGAAAATATACCAAACCAATTGTATTTGGAAGGTGATTCAATCCTCTATCATATCCAATCAAGTTCAGGTCATTAAATGCAAAGTACAAGCCATAAAAATGAAAAGATCTATTAGATTTGTAAGAAAAATACAGTTTTTAAGGTGCAAAATTGAAATTTCTCCATTCCAATCTCCTTCCAACCTTCCCAACCTTAGGATTCTTGTTTACAACATGTATTTATGCTTTCCAAAGAATTTTATAACTACCAACCACCCACAACTAACTTCCTAATCAAAGTTGTAACATTAATGCACTTTTGACAACTTTCACAATGACAACTTTTACATCCTTTTTTAAAAATGTTTACAACTTTTAATCGGGTATGTGTAGGATCATGATGGACCAAAAAGTGGTGATATGATGAGTATGTGGCAAAAAAAAAATTTTACCCAAAATTGATGAAATGAAAAGGGTTTTTAAAGGAGATTTTAAGTTTTCCACCAATATAAATTATGATTTACTTTTAATTTAATAAATAATTATTATTCATTTTCTATTTGAATTACAACTAAAGTCTTAATTGATAGGCTAATAGAAAAACATTATATAGCTTTCAAATGGTATCAAGTTTTTTGAATCTGAAATATGTGTCACATTCTATGCTTCACATACTATAGGATTAAAAAAAAAAATGAATTTCATGAAGTTTTAAACAATTTAAGGTGGTTAGACATACGAGTTTTTATATTTTTTAAAAGTTGTAATAAAAAAATCATAATTAATTATTTACTTGGAAAAATATTACAAAAAAATATGCATCACATTGGGACATGGGTCCTCTACTTATATCTAAAATATTATAAAAAAACATTATTATTTTATTGTTGTTAGGGTGGTCAGATAGACACCTTTCTATTTTTTCCCTAAAATTTAAGTACTACTGCATTGAAATTTCAAATTTTCACCAAATAGATTTAAAAAATAAAAAATCCTAGTAGTTTAGAAACTACATTCAATTTTCTACAAATTCTATTCTTACATATTTATGAAATTATATAGATAACTTATTCAATTTTTTACATCAAGTTGTCTAACTCTAATTTTTCTAAATTTTTCGCCACTTAAGGGCCTATTTTTTTAATGATGATCCTACACATACCCAACCAATGGACCTATAACATTCCAAAATAGATAAAAATGATCCCAAATGGTCATAAATGACCTTATTAGACCAAACACATCAAAACAAAACATAAAACTAAAATTTGACCATATGGCCTAAAGGTGCCCCTGCACCATACTCCCAAGGAAAAGAAAAATCTTCGTTCCATCTGAGATGCGATCTACAAATTTATCAATGTCTTCCATCTTGGACTCCTACAACCTATAAAATTGATATGTAGAATCCTACTCTTCTTGCAAGCATTTAAATGCATGTTTCATTTTTTCCTTAGGCCTTCCACTTCTCCACAACTTGTCCAATTAACATTCGGCATTCCTGATTTTACCTGGATCTTTTTTCTTCTTCTTGCACCATCTCTTACTTAACATCTTCTCAACTCCTAGGTTCCAAAATTCTAGTTCTCATTCATATTCCTCAGTACCACCGTCTATGTCTTCATCTTCATCATTGGAATACAATTTTTTAGCATATTCATCATCCATAAAATCAAAAAATAGAACAATTACCTCAATTTTTTTTGCAACATCTTCTTCACTGTATTGTGCATAACAATCTGTATACATTACATTCACTTATCCTTTTTCTTTGTACCCTTTTCCATCTTCATTTTCATCTATTGCACCTGTAAACACATACTCACAAATATTGTTATAAATAGCATTTTGAGTCTCAACAAACTCATTTTCTTCATATTTTCCCTCTTCCTCAGATGGCTTAGGCTCTTCCATCATCAACAAAGAATCTCCAAGGTCTAGTTTTATTGTCCTCTCTTTCCTTCTTCTCTTATGAATGATCTTCTTGATAGGCCTCTTTATCCTCTTTCTTATTGGTAAATTCCAACCACTTTCTTGTTCTACCTTCTCAAGACACTGTTGCATCTCAAGATCCATTCTTTATTGATTTTTTTTTATTTGTTTCAAGGCTTGTTTCAACTCTATTATCTCTTGCTGAACATTTATTTGTTTTTTCTTCTCATTTTTCTTCTTCATCTCACTTTCTCTCTTCTCATCACTTATTTCTTGCTTGGTTACTCCTTACTCTACAAGTCTCCATGGACTATTCTCCCCAACATTTCTATTCTTCTTTTGCAAGAAAGTCTCTTTCACTTTGCTACTTCTCAATGCTTCTTATTTTCTTCATGATACCTCACCTTAGGCCTCTTTCTTTTTCCTTGTCCTAGTCTTTTGGTATCTAAGCTCTTCTCTTCAACCTATAAAAGATAATACACAAACATCCAAAAATTATTTGCCCAAATCTTTGGGCTCTGATACCAATTTGATGTAGAGAAAGGGTGTACAATGTTCCAACATACAAAAAATAACTCTTTCAAACCCTTAGTCATGAATTGATGGAATTTCTTTCACAAACCACCATTATTGCTTGTAGCCTTTCAAAAATGACTTTCTAGACATATCTTTTGAACAAGACCTGATCTATAGAAAAGGTGACCCATTTCAGATACTCATTTGGCTCTTCATACACATATCATAATATGAGGTAGGGTTCCTTTGTATGGAAGGGTTGAAAAACTAACTGTCCTCCTTTTGAATAGGCCTAATTGGGAAACTAGGCATGAGACAACTAAGTTCTTGGTTTCAAGTGGTCTCTACTCATATTCCAATACTTCAAACACATCTCATATAGCCTCAAAAAACTTTTTCTCAACACATCTCACAACCTAGGCCCACTTTTCCATGAATGAATGCAACCATGGTTGAACCCTTACTGAACAAGCATAGCAATATGAAATGCCCTTACAATGCAAGTAATAAACCATGAATCAAATTTCCCCCCTAATATGAACCTGAATTAAAAGAACCCTAGAGGCATGTAAAAATGCAAATCCAAATCATTTTCTATGAGTTTCAATGAAAACTTTATCAAACAGTCACTTATAGGAGGGTTTTGTTTGGATTGTCTTAGGGATTGTGAAAGCAGAATAGTGAAGATATCATTTTCCCATGTGAAAATCATGAGCCCAAATATGTTAGAGTGGTAGAAGGCACTAAAAAAAAAATTCCTACAAATTTTTATCCTTTTCTAATGGATAAAATAAAAGTTATGACGTTTTCTATGTGACTGCAAACCCTAGGACAACTTTCAGGTAGTTTTTACAAAAATGTTTGTCACTTATTCAAACGTGGATGAAAATATACCAAAAAAATTGAATTTGGAAGGTGATTAAATTCTCTATCATCTCCAATCAAGTGCATTTTATTAAATGAAAAGTGCATGCCATAAAAATGAAAAGAATAGTTAGATTTGTAAGAAAAATATAGTTTTTAGAGTGTAAAATTGAGATTTCCCCATTCCAATCTCCTTCCAACCTTCCCAACCTTGGTATTCATGTTCACATGTATTTATTATTTTCCAAGAATTTTTCAACTACCAACCACCCACAACTAACTTCCTCATAAAATTTGTAACCTTAATGCACTTTTGACAACTTTTACATCTTTTTTTGCAAATGTTTACAAATTTTGACCAATGGATCAAAATGATCCCAAATGGTCATAAATGACCTTATTAGACCAAACACATAAAAACTAAACATAAAACCAAAATTTGATCAAATTTGACCATATGGCCTAAAGGTGACCCTGCACTAGAATCTAATCTTGACTCTTTCATGATGAATTTTTTTTTGGTGTTTCCAATTGATTTCCCAAGTTTCTCTAAGGATTATCCTAATCCTATAATTAAGAACCCTCTATCAATTACTAATGAATAGGAGATAGATTTTATAATTATTCTCCTTTTCACTTTATGCTCTACAAAACCAAGGTGGGTTTCCCTAACATCATTATCATATTACAACAATATGTTTAATAATGTTAAAATAGATTACAATTTTCACACTAACAATTTAAAGGATGAACTCAATTAACTATATCTTATTCAAAACCATTTATAGCTCTATACTTCAATGGTGTAAAATGAGCATAAATAAAATAAAATATAGTTTTTTCCAAATTTTAGGTTGATTTTTGCTAGGTTTCAATTTTGTAAGTTAATTTGACTAGCGTCCTAACCATTATAGAGTCAAGAGTGAAGCAATTTTCTTAATAAAAAATGAAAACTAATTCAATGGTCTTTCACAATCTTATTTACTTACAATAATAAAACCAACAAATGGGAAACACTATTAATATTCATTAAGCTCCTTATTATAACCATAATATCTTTAATTATTTAATTAAAATAACTTTTAATATATTACTTGAATATAATCCAACAATCAAACATTCATTACAAAAAATGAGCAATGAGAACTTTGATGATATTTGATTATTAAGATTCAAAAGATATTATTTTACAATATGGATACATCAACAATACGACTTGTATTCATATAAACAAAAAAAATTGAGTTTGTTGTCATTATAGAGAAAATTTACAACATTCTTTTTCTTGAAACTTCAAAAGAACTAACTATAAGATAATTTTTCTATATAGAGAATTAATCAAAACTCGAGGAATCAATTCCAAAAATAAGGATTTGAATTCCCTTTTATATAAATAAGGGAGCAACAAGCTTAAAGCCCTATTCCACTACTTTTACACTGTTAGATGCATAGGACAACTGAGATGAGGAGAGGGGGGGTGAATTACCTGTGTATACTTAAAAAATTCAAAACCTCAATATATTTTGAAACTTTTATCAACCATTAAACTCTTATCATTGTAAGGAAGCTAAGGTAGCGGAATAACTTCTTACACTAATCTTGAGAGGAGAATAATGCAAAAAATTTATAGATATTTTCAAGTGTAAAAAAATAAAAAGAAATAGACATAAATATCATGCATACTACAACACAGTGATTTACATGGGGAAAACCCTTTCAGGAGAAAAACCCCACACTCTAAAATCATCCAATATATCATTCAGAAATCACAAAGATTACAATATACTTGTAGAGCAAGCTTCTCACATGAGTAGATCATCAACCAAAGATCGAAAGAAAACACGACCTAGATATTAGACTCTTATAATACATTGCAATACACAGGTGTAATAAAATGCCCTCATAAAATATGTTTTCCTTATAGGGAAAGTCAAGCTAATAAAATATTGGCTGTTAGATATAAGATCTAATGATGAATAATTCAAATTTATAATAATAAAATATAAATAAAATTTTCCTTTTGAGGGCATTGCCCCCAAGCCCCCACTGGAGCACATTGGTCCTATACCCCCATCCAGGGGACTAATCATTGGGAGGAAACCCCCTATGCCCCCCATCATGGACATAGCAATAGTAATTTATGTATCAACAATACCTTATATAATTTCAAGGTTGAGACACATTTTACCAATAATCATGCATTAGCAAAATGTAAACATATAAAATAGTAATGCAAACACATCCAATGTAACATGCTAAACATTCTCTAAAGTAGATTTCCTAAGTTTTACTGTACAAGTAAAAATAAACTATGTACAAGACATTGCAATAAATAATTTTCCTTTATTTATTGAAAATATATATGAACAAAGATGCTATAACAGTGTACAAAAGTATTTCCATTCCATTACAAAACTTCACAAGTATAATATTCCAAGAAAATACAAACTACATACATATCTCCTTCAATCGTCATAGCATAAGATATAGATGGTTTAGGAATCCACCTTTCAAAACCTTTGTCCTTTATCACTTGCTGAGGAGGAGAAGCATCACTGAAGCATTTTTCCACCAACCACAAACTCATATGTGGTCCCTTGCACATCTATCAATGATAGGTGGCCCTCCCCTTCGATGAAGGTATTGGTTGGATAACCCTGTATGACATACCATTCTAAGATTAGTGTTGTGCCCTACATGAATATGATTTATAACCTATGCTAGCTACCCTTCATGTAGTTCAATAGACAAGGTGAACTGAAAGTGTAGTCTTGGCATTCACACTATCTATAGTGGATTCATTAGACAATCTCACTACTTTGGCCAAAGTGTTCTTGCTTAGTATAATTGAGTGAAGGTCTACCATTTTCCTACACTATGGAAATCTTGTTTTTACTTGAGGCCATTATATCAATGCCTAGGAAATCCCTCTCCATGGGAAAGATACTCCCTAGGATAACCTATCTCTTAACACAACCTAAAGTAACACATCTCAATAAGAAAAGTACAAGTTCCCTCCCTTCACTAGACAACATTCGCAAGAGTAACCTACTAGCCATCTAGCATAATTAATTATCTAGCTATGAGAGTTCCCTAATCTTTTCTATGTTTTGATCATATCTAGTATAATAACAATACCTATGATAGACACACTCATTTACCCATATCTACTCATGTTTAGTATAATAATAATACCCCTAACAAGCAGTCTCTCCTATCATGGAGTATTTAAAAACAATGCATAAACAAATTAAATAGTTTCTACTTTTATTTCAAAGTAAATATTTCTTTTCCTCTATGTTTAAGCATCAACAAGACTATTTAATTCAATCAAAACATAACTCATTCAAAATTAGAATAAAGTAGAGTATGCTCATGCTTGTGTTTAATCTTTCCAATTTGTTTGGCTAAAGTCACATCACCTTATAAAACAACAACTAACTTGATATTGATTCTCCAAAAATTCTCTCAACACTTAACTCTCAAGTTGAAAAATGTTACTTCTCAAAAGATAATAGAACTCTCTCTAAACTCAAGGCTTTCACTCACTATAATGACAATATTGCAGATAGAGAAGTATATAAACTATGAGTCTTTTGCACAAAAAATAATGCATAGAAGAGAAATAATGAGGTGTCTCAAACAAATGAACTCTTACTGCTATTTATATAGAAAGCAAGTAACAATACTTCCTATAGTTTAGGCATGATATTGATAGAAACAAACATGCGTAGAAACACCACTAACACAACTCAAAAAGTAGTGATAATCTAAGAAAATACTCAACTTGAATATCAATAGATTCACCCACTTATTGACAGCAATTGGAGAATAAATCAACTTTCCATGTGATAGAATTCAACTATCAACAATAAACAAAATTCTACGATAAATAGAACACAAAGGTGGCACAATTTCATTCTCAAGAGAAATAGTCAATAAAAAAAGCATACCTCCCACAAAAGTATTGACCAAGTCTTACTATATGTGTTGATTCACTCATGAAATGGTTTAGACCAAGTCATTGATATGATTCATGTCAATACAGTTGTTTTATCGATGCAAAACATGATAGAAATATAGTTTACCAAGTCCATGGCTTCCTAATAAAAAGGCATCAACTTATTCTCAGTTATCATCAACTTAATAGTTGTATTTAGTTTGCAAATTAAAAACTCTTATTTCATTGACAACATGAGCATAAAGTGGCTCAAGAAAGATAATTATAATTATCACAAAGTTCGCCCTTTAACTTGTTCAATAAATTGGCCTCCAAGTTGATTAAGATAATTGACTTCAAAGCCAAAAGTGTAAACATTATAATCATCTAAAAATAATTTCTTTAGATAGTTGATCTAAAAGAAAACAACATTTAAATATAAATACAAAATATACATATATATACTTATATATATTATCAAACATATATATATATATATGTATGTATATATATACATATATTTATGTATACGTATAAATGTATAAGTTAGTATATATTTATATATTTATCATATATTAATGAAGCATGTACATAAAATCAATGATAGACAAATGAAGCATGCACATCATCATGAGCAATCACATTGTTATATTAATATATCGGTTCTTATATATATATATGCCTCTATGTACATGTATGCACATGTATACATGTATAAAAACATTTGCATGGGCATATCCATTTGCTACCATACACATGTATGAATACACATATACATATGGATATATGTATATACATTATATATATACACATTTGATTTACACATCAAAATCATACACGATTACCATGGTGTTGATAAGAGAGTATGAATGATATGTCTATATGTATACATATGCATGTTGTTGATTCCATTGGATAGTTCCATGCACATAAGCAACTCATGCATGAGTGTGCATAGGTACGTCTACCTATGTACCTTCATGTATGTGTTCCTTGGAGTGTATAGTCTATCATTTTCATGCATGTGTGTATGCATACACAACCCTCGTTTACTAACTTATCAATGCAAACATGGTAACAAGAAGGAAATCATAAGCTCATCAGATAATCATCACTCAATAATTCACTCAATAGTAAACTAAAATTTTACTAAAGCAGACATAACAAGTAAGGATGACTTGCCAACTTCTCACTTAATAACCTAACTCAATTATTCTAATGTGGTGTGTGTAAGCTTAGATAGGTTATATTACTGGTTACCCAACCAATACCTTCTCCTGAGTGATACTTCCCCTCCACCTGGAGGAATTGAACATGTACTTGTAAAACACTAACACATTTACACAGTAGTTAGCTATTCACAAAATATGTAATATACACATTACATTTCCAAATTTAGAATATCACACAATATTCATCTATTCACATAAATTAATTCCTTCATATAATATTAAATGATATTACATTCATTCATAAATTAGTGACAACAAAGTGCACATGTAATTTATTCATCCACTGAATTCACATTACATTCACATTTTACCCTATATAGTAATAGTAAATAGTAATTACACAATTGGGGTGTAACATATTGTCCCCTTGTGAATCATCATCCTCAATGATTTTATGTACCAACATAAAAAAGGAAAACAATCAACATATTGTTCAAGCATTCTCATAAGCATCCAAAACATGAGGAAACTTTTGGTAAATTTTAGCATAATCTTCTCAAGTGGTTGAGTCTTCTGCACATTGATCGCACTAAACTTTGCACTGCAAGACCTCCCTATTACACAAGTGAAGCTTACGTGTTCTAAGCACCTTGATAGGATTGAGTGTTACAACTTTGGGATCCTGTACCTATAAAACAGTCCAATCAATCACATGATTATCACTGTGTACACACCTCTTAGGGTAAGACACATGAAAGACATTATATGCATTTTGGAAAAAGTTGGTGGCAATGCTATTCAATAGGCTATTGAATTCACTTCCTCAAGAATCTCAAAAGGTCCAACATAATGTGGGGATAACTTGGAATACTTTTCAAATTTAATGGAGCTTTTGTGAGGTTTCACTCTCAACAAGACTTTGTCACCTAAAGAAAATTTTTGGGGTACTCTCTTAGCATCAACATAACTTTTGTGGTGATCATTAGCCTCAACCAACCTTTGATTCACAATCTTAATTTTCTCATCCATCTCATCCAAAATCTTTGTCCCAAGAGTCACTCTATCCTCAAGTCTATCCCAACTTATAGGAGCTTGACACTTTCAACCATACAATACTTCAAAAGGAGCCATCTTTATCGCACAATGATAATAATTTTTATAAGAAAATTTGACTAAGGGTAAGTAGTCTTCCCACTTGTACTATTGATCCATGAAATAAATTCTCATTAGGTCTTCTAATACTTTATTCATCCTTTCACTTTTTCCATATGTTTCTAGATGATATGTTGAGTTAATATTCAACTGAGTCACTAGTGCAAAAAACAAGGTTTGCCAAAACCTAGAAGTGACTCATGCATCTCTATATGAGATAATCTTCTCTGGAATTCCATTCAACCTAAACAATTCTTGCAAAAACTTCCTAGCTATGATAGGTGCTCCATCCGTTAGATTCTCGGGTATAAAATGTGTGACTTTGGTAAGCTTATCTACTACCACAAGAATGGAATTGTGCTTATTTCTTGACATAGGAAATCCTTGCACAAAGTCCATACTTATGACTTGCCACTTCCTTTCTGGTATATCATGTGGATATAACAAGCTTGTAGGATGATGATGCTCTTCTTTCACCCTTTGATATTCCAAACACCTAGCTACAAAATTAACATCTCCTTTCATCCCTTTCCAAAAATATAATGGATTCACATTTGCCATCATTTTGGTTACTCCAGGGTGTCCAGAGTATGGTGCTTCGTGTACTTCTTTCCATACCAGGTTCCTTAACTCCACTACGTTAGGTACATACATCCTACCCTTATATCTAATTAATTAATTAGGTTCAAAATAAAATCCCTCATACCTAGAATCTTGTGGATTATTAGCGAGTGCCTACTTGAATTGCAAGTAGTACTCATCCTCTTTGTACTTTTACAACACTTGACCCATAAAGTCAGCTTGAATCATTACTATTGAAGCAATATGACATCTTTGACTCAAGGAATCAACAACCCTATTCTCTTTCCCTTTTATATAACTAATATTGAAGTCATAGTTAGATATTAACTACAACCATCTTGTCTTCCTAGCATTTAGATTAGGTTAAGTGAAAAGATATTTTAACCCATTATGGTTAGTTTTCAACTCAAAGGGTTTCCCTAACAAGTAATGCTTCCTCATTTCTAATGCATGAACCACAACTACTAACTCTAAATCATGTGATGCATAATTTTTCTCATAGGGTTTCAACTTTCTAGACTCATAAGCAATTCCTTTCCCATCTTTCATTAACACACCTCCTAATCCTTCCCCGTGTGCATATGTGATAACCACAAAGTTACCCTCAGGATCTGGTACTTTCAAGATTGGCATAGTGGTCAACTTCTCTTTAAGTAGATCAAAGGATTCTTGAATCTTCTCTGTCCACTCATATTTCTTCCCTTTTCTCTATAAAAAGGTGATTGGAAAAGCAATGTTGAACTTCACAACAAAATTTATGTAGTACCCTACTAGACCCATAAAAATTCTTACATTGGACACATTCTTGGATACAAGCCACTCAATTACTGCCTTGATCTTAGTGGGATCTATGGAGATTCTGTTCACTGAGATTACATGTCCTAGATAATGTGCTCTACTTTGGAAGAAAGTACACTTAGATAGTTTATCATACAACTTGTGTTATCTTAAACATTGTAAAACTATCTCCAAATGTCTACAATGATCTTCCTCATCCTTAGAATAAATTAGGATTTCATCAAGAAAAACCAAGACAAATTTATCTAGAAAGTCTCTAAAAACACTACTCATTAGATTCATAAATATAGTATGTGCATTTGTCAACCCAATAGGAAAAACTATGAACTCATAGTGTCCATATCTAGTTCTAAATGCAGTCTTAAAGATATCTTCATCTCTAATTCTTAACTGGTGATATCCAGATCTAAAATCAATCTTCAAAAATATGGAAACTCCTCTCATTTGATCAAAAATATCATCAGTGTGTGGCAATGAATACTTATTCTTCACCTTGGCTTTATTAAGCATACAATAGTCGATGCATAAGTGCAAAGTACCATCCTTCCTTTTCATGAAAATAATTGGTGCTCCCCAAGGCCAAACACTTGGTAGATATCATCAACTCTTTTGACAACAGATCATCCAAGTGTGCCTTAAGCTCCATTACCTTGGTTGTTGTCATCATGTAGGGCACCTTGGAAATAGGTTTAGACCCTAGAATTATATCTATAGAGAAATCAAATATCATCTTCGGTGGTAACCTAGGTAACTCTTCTAGAAACATGAGAGAATTTTCTCAATATAGGATATCTTTCCATGTATGACATTCTAGTTTCATCTATCTCACTATCTTCCATCTCTTGGAAACTTTAAGAATCCAAGTTATCAAGACCTTCTTCAAGTTCTTCTAACTTAACGAAAAAGAGTTTGCACCCTTTCTTCTAAGCCCTTACTAGTTGCATTACCCAGATTTGAAAAATATTCACCTCTCTAGGTATCCCCTGGAATTTCACTCAGTTTCTAAAATCATCTAGGCATTCTACAGTTTTTGCATGGCAATCTACTTTAGCCCTATGTCTCCATAACCAATTCATAGCTAAGATAACATCATAGGATCCTAATGGTGAGACATAAAGGTTTACTTTAGTAAAGAAACAAGGTAGCTCTATCCTAGCCTCGAACAAACATTGTTCCACCTTTTCTCTTGTCTAGTTTGCATACACTACATCCCAAGATGTTACCATATGTTAGCCTTTCTCGATAATAGCTTAGCTACTCTAGGTGAAATGAAATTCTCAGTTCCACTAGTATCAATGAGAACTAAAATAGGTAAACCAAACAAAATACCCAAAGTTTCAATGGGAGTGGCTTGATACTATGCTTGGTGATGTTCCATTGCTGCATGTATCCTTAGTTGGAACATTTTTCATTGAGTAGTTAGTGAGCTACCAAAAGGCTTACTAGGACAATCTCTAGCAAAATGGTTTCCCCCACAAGTATATCATCCTATAAATGGTACCTTCTTCTTTGTGGGTTCTCTAGATCCACTAGCATTTCTACCAGTGTTATTGGTATTTCCTCCGCTAGAACCATTACTTCGTTTCTCTCTCCTCAACGATTTTCTAGTATTGTGGTTACCCTTTTCTCCTTGCTTAGGTAGACTTTGCACAACCTCCACCTTCTTTACATTTGGCTTATTAGGAATTTCCACAATCTTCTTATGGTCTTTACTTTCCTATCAGTTGGAAATAGCCCTAAATTTTTTCCTAGCTCCTTAATTTCTTTTTCATATACAAGATCCTTAGTTGTTGGACCATGCATATGGGTATGTGCAGGATAATGATGGGCCAAAAAGTGGTGATATGATGGGTCTGTATAGGGTATGTGGCTGACAACTTTTTTTTGCCCAAAATTGATGAAACAAAAAGGGTTTTTAAAAGAGATTCTCAGCTTTCAACCAATATAAATTATTCTTTACTTTTAATTTAATAAATAATTATTATTCATTTTCTATTTGAATTAACTAAAGTCATTGATATGCTGATTGAGAAAACATCTATAGCTTTCAAAATAGTATCACATTTTGAATTTAAACATGTGTCACATTCTATGCTTCACATACAATAATATTAAAAAAATAAATTGAATTTCATGAAGTTTTGACCAAGTTAAGGTGGTCAGAGAAGTTTTTATATTTTTAAAAGTTGTAATAAAAAATCATAATGGTTATTTACTTGGAAAAAAATTACAAAAAAAATATGCATCACATCGGGACATGAGTTCTCTACTTATATCTAAAATATTATAAAAAATATTATCATTTTAATGTGGTTAGGGTGGTCAGACAGACACCTTTCTTATTTTTCCCCTGAATTTAAGTACTACTACATTGAAATTTCAAATTTTCACCAAATAGATTTTTTGTTTGTTTTTAAATAAATCTAGTAGTTTTGAAACTACATTCAATTTGTGACAGATTATATTCTTACATATTTTTGAAATAATATAGATAACTTACTCAAATTTTTACGTCAAGTTGCCTAACTCTGATTTTTCTAAATTTTTCGCCACTTAAGGGCCTATTTTTTCCATGATGATCCTACACATACCCATATCCACTTCTATTTCGATCTAGTTGTTAATTCAGATTATAAATTTTCTAATGTGGAAACATTCATCCTTATGATATATAGGAACATAACGTAGAAGTTGGGTAAAATTCTCCCAATGCTTGTTGACCATCATGTTTCCTTGCTTCAAACTCTAGAAATCCATGAGTTTTTGGTCATAGTATAATTGGGGTAACCATCTCTTCAGAAAATATCAAAAAATTCCCCCTTGTTAGCTTCCATGAGTTGATATTGAGTTTTGACTTCTTGTTCATCTACCAAGTTTAAGCTTCTCCAAATAACCGGTATGCACCCCAAGTGGCTTTAGTGGTTTGAGTGTAATTTTGTATTTCAAAATAATTTTCGATTTGTACAAGCCAAGCCTCAGCTTCATCTTCATTGACGCTTCCCTAAAACTTGGGTGGAACAATCTTCTTCATATCATTGGAAAGTTTGGAATCCAAATGCTTCTTTTTTGTGATCATGGGTTTTTTCATGCCCATGATGAGAAGAGTTTTCACCTTCATTATTATTCATGGGAACCTCTTTATCAACCCTAGCTTGTGCCTTTTCTTGCTAAAGGTTATCTAACCTTGCCATAATTTGGTCAAGTCGAGCTTCAATTCCTATTGGTCCTTGGTCAACTTCTTGTCTACCACCAGGATTGGTTTGTGTCCTCACCATCTTCACAAGATCAAGTTTTACCTGAATGTTTTATCCATGTTAGACTAAATTACATTATCAGCTATCTTATGGAAACTATTAGGAATGGCTTTCATATGCACACAAATAATTCCACATAAGATTAAGCACATGATATTTTACAAAAAAAATTATTCATTTCATAAGGATTTCAATATCCTTTGATTATATGGAGCGACTATTTAGATAGTCAAGTGGAGAGTATCCCTTAGATTCACTCTCTAACACAACTTAATGGAGTATATCCTATAGACTGAGATTTTTGCTCATCTCTATATTTTTGTTCATCCATTAATTGTTCATATCTATCCCAAAATGGATAGTTTGGATTTATCATCTGATACATAGTTATGAGGTTCAATGCCAATATGGTGTCCATCAACAATGTAGTCTACCCTTTTCATAGACATTTGTTCATGAGACCATTCACATCTGGCTGATCTCGAGGTACATATCCCTTAGACTCATTACTTGGGGAAATTACTATTACTTCTTCCAATGGAAGAAATTTGGTGTCCCTAAAGATGAATGTTGGGCTAACACTTCCTTTTGAGGCCATATCCCTAGAAAGTGATAATGATTCAGACTTTTCTAGTGAAATGGAAGGTAGATTGTTGAACATATCCTCCATCTTCATCTTCCTCTTCACATCAATGATCCGAGAAAGTGTGTGACTAAATGTCTCAGTGTCACTCAACCAGACGAAATTGTCATAGTTGGTTCCCTCTATGATTCTAACAATGGCTTCCTTTTCCTTCTTGGTCTCGAGGCAGTGCTCATTTTCAATTGTCAACTTTCGAGCCGTTAATCTAAGATGCACCATTCTAGCACAAGAATTCACAAAATTAGATAATTTTGGATGGAAAGAATGATGAGCTCATAGGTTCTAGTGCTAAACCTGGTAGCTCTAATAACACATGTAACATGTTGAACATTCTTTGAAGTAAATTTCCTAAGTTTAATTGTGCATGTAAAAATAAACTATGTACAAGCCATTGCAATAAAAAAAATTCCTTTCTTTATTGAAAAAATATATGAAAAAAGATGCTATAATAGTGTACGAAAGAATTTCCATTCCATTACAAAATTTCACAAGTATAATATTCCAAGAAAATACAAAATACATACATAGCTCCTTTGATCTTCATAGCATAAGATATAGATTGTTCAAGAATCTACCTTTCAAAACCTTGGTCCTTTTTTACTTGTTGAGGAGGAGAAGCATCACTCAATCACTTTTCCACCAACCATGGACTCATATGCAATCCCTCACACATCTATCAATGATAGATGGTCCTTACCTTTGACAAAGGTATTGGTTGGATAACCTTGTACAGCATACCATTCTAAGCTTAGTGTTGTGCCCTACATGACTAGGATTTATAACCTATGCTAGGTACCCTTCATGTATTTCAATAGACAAGGTGAATTGATAATGTAGTCTCAGCATTCACACTATCTATAGTGAAGTCATCAGAAAATCTCACTACTTTGGCCAAAGTGTTCTCACTCAATATAATCGAGCAAAGGTCTACCATTCACCTACACTATGGAAAGCTTAGTTTGAATTGAGGCCATTATATCTATGCCTAGGAGATCCCTCTCCATGCAAAAGCTACTCCCTATGATAACCTATCTCTTAACACAACCTAAGGTAACACATCTCAATAAGCAAAGTACAAGTTCCCTCCCTTCATTGGAAAACATTCCCAAGAGAAACCTACTAGCCATTTAACATAATTAATTACCTAGCTATGAGAGTTCCCTAAGCTTGTCTATGTTTTAATCATATCCAATATAATAACAATACATATGATAAACATACTCTTTTACCCATATCTACTCATGTCTAGTATAATAATAATACCCTTGACAAGAAGCCTCTCCTATCATGGAGTATTTACAAACAATGCACAAAAAAATTAAATACTTTCTACTTTTCTTTCAAAGTAGACCTTTCTTTTCCTCTACATGCAAGCATCAACAAGACTAGCTAATTCAATCAAAACATAGCTCATTCAAAATTAGAATAAAGTAGAGTATGATCATGCTTGTGTTTAAGCATTCCAATTCGTTTGGATACAGTCATAGCACCTTGTAGAACAACAACTAACTCGATATTGATTCTCCAACAAGTCTCTCAACACTTAACTCTCAACTTGGAAAATGTTACTTCTCAAAGAATAATCAAACTCTCTCCATACTCAATGATTTCACTCACTATAATGACATATTATTACAGATAGAGAAGTATATGAATTACAGAGTTTTTTGCACAAGAAATAACACATAGAAGAGAAATAATGAGGCATCTCAAACAAATGAGCTCTTTCTGCTAATTCTACAACAAACAAGTAACAATATTTACTTTGTATAGTTTAGGCATGATATTGACAAGAGCAAGCATGTGTAGAAACACCACTAACACAACTCGAAAGGTGGTGAGCATGTAAAAAAAAAGACTCAACTTGAATATCAACAAATCAACCTACTTATTGACAACAATTGGAGAATAAATCAACTCTACATGTGATAGAATTTGACTCTTAATAATAAGCATACTTCCATGTTAAAAAAAACACAAAGGCGGTGTGATTTCATTCTCAAGAGAAATAGTCAATAACAAAAGTATGTCACCCACAAAAGCATCGACCAAGTCTTGTTATATGTTTCAATTCACTCATGAAATGGTTTAGACCAAGTCTTTGATATGCTTCATGTCAATATAGTTGTTGGATCAATGCAAAATATCATGAAAATATAGTTTACCAAGTCCATGGCTTCCTAATAAAAAGATGTTGAATTATTCTCACTTATCATTGACTTAATAGTTTTATTTAGTTTGCAGATTTCAAACTCTTATTTCATCAACAACATGAGCATAAAATAGCTCAAGAAAGATATTTATAATTATCACAAAGTTCGGCCTTTAACTTGTTCAATAAATCGGCCTCCAAGTTGATTAAAATAATCTACTTCAAAGCTAGATGTGTAAACCTTATAATCAGCTGAAAATCATTGCTTTAGATAGTCGATCTAAAATAAAACAACATTTAAATATAAACACAACATATAAACATATATATATACATATATTATCAAACATATATATATATATGTATATATATACATATATTTATGTATACATATATATGTATGATTTAGTATATATATTTATATTTATCATATATTAATGAAGCATGTAAATAAAATCTATATACAAAAGAATGCATCATTATAGCAATCACATTGTTATATTAATATATTGGTTGTGTATTGATATATATATATATATATATATATATATATATGCCTCTATGTACATGTATGTGTATGTATACATGTATCAATACATTCACATGGGAATATCCATTTGCTACCATACACGTGTATGGATACACATATACATATGGATATATGTATATACATTATATATATAAAAATATACACATTTTATTCACACATCAAAATCATACATGATTACCATGGCATTGATAAGAGACTACAAGCAATATGTCTATACATATACATATTAATGCCGTTGGTTCCATCAGATAGTTCCATGCGCATAAGGAACTCGTGCATGAGTGTGCATAGGCATGTCTACCTATGTACCCTCATGTACGTGTTCCTTGGTGTGTATAGTCTATCATTTCCATGCATGTGTGTATGCATGCACAAACCCCATTTACTCACTTATAAATGCAAACATGGTAACAAGAAGGAAATCATAATCTCATTAGATAATCATCACTCAATAATGCACTCAATAGTAAACTAGAATTTTACTAAAGTAGACATAACAACTAAGGATGACTTACCAACTTCCCACTTAATAACCTAACTCAATTATTCTAATGTGGTGTGTGTAAGTTCAAATAGGTTACGTTATTGGTTACTTGACCAAGACCTTCTCTTGAGTGATACTTCCCCTCTACCTAGAGGAATTAAACATGTACTTGTAAAACATTAACACATGTACACGACAATTAGTTGCTCATAAAATTTGTAATATATATATTACATCTCCATAGTTAGAATATCACACAATATTCATCTATTCACATAAATGCATTCCTTCATATTGTGAATAGGTGAAAATATGTGTTAGAAAATGAGTAGCAAACAAAAGAGTGCAAATAATAACTATAAACACCCTACACCTCGAGATTGGGCAATTGTTTAATTTAACAAAGAAAAATGAAAGATTTCACCTTGTCAAACTGTCCTTTGGTTAGCCCTTTGATATTTGATGTTGTATGCTCCTTCGATGGTAGATAATGAGAATGCAAGATGGTTGAAGTTGGATAACAATGGATGCAAATGCTATGGTGAGTGCAAGAAAGTGAGAAATTTGACAAGGTATGGCTCAAATGACAAATTTGCAAGAGTTTGGTTAGCACAATGATCTCCTTTCCCAAAATGAAAGAAAAGAGGGGGTATTTATAGAGAATTTTAAATCCTCTATAGAAATAGACGGTTGAGATTAAACCAACAAGGCCAAGATGTAGGGCCATGGTGAGTTGAGAACTCACAAGCCCTCACATCTTGACATGTGGCCTATGAAGTGGCTTGAAAAAGATGATGTGGACATGACATGGAGGTACTACATAGTACCTTGGGATTTGGAAAATATTATCTCATAGAGGAGGTCCTTGTCCCCATGTGGGTGAGAGGACATGTGAGGAATTATAAATTCCTCAAATATCTACATGGGAATAAGAGAAATAATTTAAAATTATTTGACATGCATTGGGGGATTAAATGTGAATTAAAAATTCACATGGGGAAAGGGGTGACTTCTCCAAAAGGAGAAATAATTTAATAGGGTTGACTTAGGACACATTCCATAAATGACATGGAGATTAGGTTGACCTAATTAAGTGATTAAGGTTGTGCAAGTACCTGATTAGACAAGTTAATGACATATTAGAAGCAAGTGGGAGATCATGGAGGATGTGACCCTAATGATGATTAGGGGTGTGCACATCCTAACCATAAATTAATTATGATTAGAAGAGGATTAGATGGTTAAGAGGAATTAGAGGCCAACTTGAGAAAATTGGAGGATGTGACAATGAGAGAGAAAGTGAGGAATTAAAAATTAAATTAAATTTCAAGAGGTTATATGACTAAATTAAAAAAAATGGTATATTTATTTAATTTAAAGAGGAAAGAAGGTAAAAGTATTTATTAAATTAAATACCTTAGGAACCTTATGTAGGACATGAAATATTAATTAAATGAATGATTTAATTAATACAGCAAAGAGGATGAAGTAGATGAGTAAAGGGATGAATAAGGAGGCATATTTGACCATATGGAAGTGGTCAAATTTGGATGTCTACACATATAACATTAAATTAGATGACATTCATTCATAAAGTACTGATAACAAAGTGCACACACAATTTAATCATCCATTGAATTCACATTACATTCACATTTTACCCTATATAGTAATAGTAAATAGCAATTACACAATTGGGGTGTAACATCCAAAAACACAATAACACCATATTTACATGGAAAAACCACGGTGATGATTAGGTCACATATATATGAATTGTAACACCAAATACAATTAGGTTGATTGCTAAGGACTCACTGCCAAGAAAAAGAAGAAAGGCTCACTACCAGGCGGCTCACTTCCAAGAAGAAATAAGATAGAAAAATAATGTTAAAAAGAGATTCACTATCTCAAGGAAACAAGAGGAATCCACCACTAAAACTGTATTCCATCTGTAACCTTTGGCTCACTGCCTCTAGCAACTTCAAGCACACTAAAAATGCAACCCTTCTACTCACTGCATAAGAGTCACAAGAATTAAACTCACACTTAGATCACTACAATTAATTAAAATTTCATTTTTCTCACACCTTCTATAGATCCACACACATTTCCAATAATTCACCTTACATTTATACCATCCACAACCTAAACAAAATCAATTAGGTTGGCCTTAATGAAGCATATGCACCTTAAACATACAATTTAACCAAAATATGTCAGCACCAATCACCTCCTTTGTAGAAACAAGTGAAGGAAAACCACACCAAGGGTTAACTAGGACCCAAATACATATCACTATAGTACAAAATACATTCACAATCCATGAGGTACCTCCATAAATAGCACTAGAACACTAGGTTAGTCAAACCTGAACTAACACTACAAGTCACTACATACATGCTTCTCCAGGTCACACAGACCACACAAAAACACTTCACATCATCCACACATAGAATCATCAAAATATTTTGTAACTCTTCTACAATCACCTGAAACTAAGAACATCATTTTGTGTAACTAGGCATACTACCATAGAACACAACTTACTAACCAACCCTGCAAAACACCTCAAAACTTGAAACCTTAGGGGAATGAAGTTACATAAAATATAAGCTCATTCCCAAATCCACAAGACAAGAAACCTTACTATAGAGAAATGTGGAGAAATATCATTTCTCCCAGACAACCTTCTACACATATAAATAAACTATCAAACACAAATTTCACTGGAGAATGATTCAAAACCTTAAACTCTAGATATAAAACCTCTAAACACCTCTAATCATTAAAGCCAAAATACAAAAACATAACTTCAACCATGTAGAAATGCAAAGCACAACATTGAATACACCTCTATCATACTACTCTCTTTTATTCAAATTTTCTTAAAATCACTTGGAAACCAAGTGAACTTACTACAACTACAACTCTTACTCATTCCATACATCAATGGAAATATTGATGACAAAAACACAACATAGTGCAACACACACCAACAATCTCCCTAACCAACTTGAGATTCCAACAGACTCTGCAACTATACTATAGGTTGACAACAATGACAACACCAACAAAATTGAGTTGAAATCAATGACAACACCCAAAAAACTTAGGCTTCCAACAATATCCCCCTTTTTTATTGATGGAAACACCATATTTTTCAAAAATGATCAATAAAAGAAACTCTACATCAAACAACACTCCCCTTGACATGGGCATCTTTCACTCTTCATGCTCTCATTCTCTTGTTCCTAAACACTCTCTCCCCTTTTGGTATTCATACCATATTCTCTTCTACACTATGGTTTTTCAACCAAATCTCTCCCAAATGGCTCTAGATATCACCCACAATACTATTATAAACTATCATTTTTCAACCAACTCTCCCCCCCTTTGAAATCAGTGGCAAAGGGCCATAAACTCATCCAACTCTATTTCCTACATACTACACCATTTTCATTGTTCTTTATCTTTTATGCATTGCACTCTTTTTCTCTCTCCCTTTGACAACATTCAAAAGGAAACATCTGCACCTTTCATATATCATCTGCATACATCATTATGACACCACTTGCAACACCAAAAAGCAACTACACTCTCACTCTCTCCACTGGACTCACTTTTATGCATTCTCCCCCTTAGGGGCACAAAATATGTTCCATCAGACTACACCAAATAACATTACTTCTACATACTCCCCTTGAGAGGTAGCCTTCAACATCATTCTATGACCAATAATTTCCCTTGAATTCTCTCTTGGATAGATTCATAGACTTATGCATCTAGTTAAAGAAAGGAGGGGAAATAACCCCTAACTTTTGTTGGAGATTCTCAAAAGTATCTTTAGGAAGAGCCTTTGTAAAGGTATCAACAACTTAATCTTTTGTAGTTACATACTACAACTTCACCTCATTCTCTGCAATTTTCTCTCTTAGAAAGTGATACCTCAAATATATTTTGTTCTTCAATGCATTACTGAGTTCTTTGAGATATCGATCACTTGTATTATCACATAATATAGAAATAGGTTCATCATATGATAGTTTGATATCCTTTAATTTTTGCTTCATCTACAACACCTATGTGCATCATGATGTTGTTGCAATATACTCTACATTTATAGTAGATAATGACACTAAATCCTACTTCTTAGTTAACCATGAAACCAATATGTTTCCCAGAAATAAAAAACCAACACTTGTACTTCTATCATCTATACATCCTACCCAATCCAAATCTGTACATGCACTCAATGAGATATCAGTATCCATAATATACCACAAACCAAAGTTTGGAGTGCCCTTCAAGTATCTAATTATTATCTTCATTTCTGCAACATGAGATTCTTTGGGATCTTCTTGAGATCAAGCCACAAGAAAGAATGCATACATGATATTTGGTCTAGTAGTAGTTAGATATAGCAATCCACCAATCATTTATCTATATTTTCTCTGATTATCCTTAGGATATTCATTATTTTTTATCAAATTACAACCAATAAGCATAGGGGTACACACTAGTTTAGAATCCTCCATTCCAAAATTCTTCAATATTTTCTTGACATACTAGTGTAGGAGCACCTTGACACATTTTTGAATCCTTGTGGAAAGTTTGAGAAATTGATTCAATTTGATGTTTCACCTTGCAATAAGGATCATTTAATTCATTTCTAATGTATTAAAGTCATATTTAGCAAAAAAATGTGTAAAATGCAAAGTTGTCAACAAATAGTGTCAAAATTGCAAAAAGTGTAAAAGTTGCATAAAAGTAACATTAGGGAGTTAAAAGATCATTAGGGACTAAACATGGGTAGGAAGTTGGAAATTAGTTAGAAACTAATTATTCATGATGTATTTCCTTAAAAAGGTTTTGAAATCATTTGGGAACTCGTTGGTGATTGATGTTTTGAGATAGAATCAATAAAGGCATTGTTTTATTCATTTTCTTACAAAAATTCTATGTTTCCATCCCTTGTACGGATTTGTACGGGCTCAAGTGCATGGCTAATAGTTTTTAAATGATAATAGGCTCAATAACCTCCAATTTTCTTTTTTCTCATGTAAATTGGTTGAGATTTGTGCAAGACGTTTAAAATTTGGTGCTTGATAGGTGAAACCTTGATTTAGGGTAAATAGAGGTATGAAAAATGATGTTTCTCACATTTTAAACATATAAATCTCTTGATTTTCGATGAGGACATCCCTTGGAAGATAATGTGATATCAAAATGTTTAACCTATTCTAAGCAACTAAAATGCAATGGAAAAACGTAAAGAAACACCTCAAGATTAGCTTAAGGAATTTGTAAATGCAAAGAGAAAAGTGTCAAATGATGACAAATAGAGTAAGAATGTTAAGGGAAAATTGAGTAAGAATGCATTTTTTGATTGTGAACTATGTCTCAGACCAAAAATAGGGTAGTTAAGGGAAGCTTAGGATTTATGCAAATATATTTGTGAATGGAATTTTGATGGTTTTTAAAGCATAATCAAGTCCAAATTTACGTGCTCCAAGCATTGGTTAAGGAAATTTTATGGTGGGAATAACACAATCAATAACCATTGTTTGTGGGAAGACTAAATTAGGCCTAATTTTTGGCTGAATCTGTAGATTTTGAAGTATGTGTTACAAAAGACCTATTACCCAATTGAGAATATGTTTTTGGGAAGCCTAAAAGGTACTCAAATGTGTAAAGTTATTTAGGTTCCTGTGTATAGTTTGGAATAAAAGCTTTGACAGACCGTTTTGCAGACCTACAAGCTTTGCACTTAGTTTGTGAAGGAAGTGTAACCCAAACAAGTAGCCAGTATTTTTAAGGGTTTGTGAAGAGTCAGATTTTGTTGTATCATCCTAATGAAGATGTCTTAAGTGGAGAATTTAGTTATTTGTTCCTTGAAGAGTAAGGTTGGGGTTTTGTGGTCAAATAGTGTATTTTTTATGCTTTGGAGGACAACCATAAAAAATTAATGGAATATGGAAGGGGAAGACTTTGTGTTTGTTGTTTTGGGTTGAATTAAGGTTGTTTAAGGTGTCTAGGAGGTCCCTTAATAAATTTGGAACTCTAAATGGAAAGTTGAGTGTTTGAACTAATTGATTAAGCTGGAAAAGGTGAATGAGAAAACTATGAATGTTTGAGTTTTGGAAAAAAATGAGAATGAGGTAATTGTTTTCTTCCTTAGCTCTGCATCACATACTTTGACTATGAAATGAAAATACCTTATTTTGATTGAATGATTCGTAATCCAAGGAAGAAATTCATCTCCCCAAACACTGACATCTCAAAATATTTTTGCATTTCCTCTACAAACCTCTTGCACATACCTTCATTTCCTCCAAAGATAATGGCATACACATACTACCACAATTAGGATTTTTTCTCCTTCAACCTTGAATTAAAGGTTTCTAGATCTATAATACCTTTCCTGAATCCTTGTTGTAACAAATACTTGTCTAGTCCTGCATACCAAGCTCTAGGAGATTTTTTGAGTCCATAAAATGATTTATTTAATCTATAGACCATATCAACATCATCTGATAACTGAAATACTTTTGATTGTTCAATGTATACCTTTTCTTCCAACTCAACATTCAAGAACACCGACTTTACATCCATCTAATATAATTTGAAGCCTTTATGTGTTGAAAAATGATAAAACATTCTAATGGCTTCCATCCTTGCCATTGGAGAAAATTTCTCCTCAAGATCTATTCTTTCTACTTGTGAGTAGCCCTTAGACACAAGTCTAGCCTTGTTTTTGATCAATTTTCCATCCTCATTCAATTTCTTCCTAAAAAACCATTTATTTCATAGCACATTCTTATTTGTTGGTCTAGGGACCAATACCCAAGTCCAATTCTTCTCAATCTGTTCCAATTCCTCTTTCATATCCTTGATCAAATTCTCATATTTGCTTGCCTCAATCACTATTTTAGATTCCACCTCTAAAAGTAAACAAAAAAATAATTATTCCTCTATGATAGTTGCTTTCTTCATTATCAACACACCTTTTCTCTTATCTCCATTGATTTGCACATAATTGGGAGCTTTATGGATCTTTTTTGGATCTTCTTCCTTTTCAAATATCATCTCTTTTTACTTTTCTTCATCCTTTTCTTCTTCACTACAAGGTCAGATTCATATCCTTCTATCAGTATAAAACTATATAGTGTTTAATCATCCACCTTAACACTTGCACTTTCAACAATATTCTTCAACCTTTTATTATAGCACCGGTAAGATTTTCTTCTTGTAGAATATCCAAGGAATATTCCTTCATTAGATCTTGCATCAAAATTTCTTATGTTCTCTTCATCTCTTATGATATAGCATTTTCTTCTAGAAACATTGAAATACTTTATAGTAGGAGGTTTTGTTAGCATGTTGTTGTCATTGATGTCAAAAGGGGATATCATGCAAGGAAAATTGGTGGCATGATGACAGAGAGATGTGGATTAGGATCTGGAAGCAGTGGTTCAGGTTGTTGGTGAAAGAAGAATGATTTTGTAGATATTGCAAAAGTTGCTCAAAATAATGCAAAGTTGACAAAATGTTGTCATCTTTCTACAAGAATGGCTTCTAGGTATTTGAATGAAAATCTAGTGATAGATTTGATGTGGGTTTTTTGAGTACATTGTAGATATGCGATTGGCAGGTTTAGAGGATGTATAATACACTAAAAAATGGTTTATTTATAGTCTTGGGATGGTTTTAGAGTTTATTAGTTAAACCGTAGGGTTGCAGTGATGGTGCTCTAACAGAAGTTCTATTTTGATGTTGATTTCCTATCATAGGTTACTAGTCACATTACTTACAACTTATGTCATTAAAGTCACATCGTGACTGGCCCCATTACCTAGTACTCTAGGTTGGAAAAGTATGTGTGTTTGTATCAAAGAGACTGCTCTATATCGATAGGATTCGTGTAACATTCCAAATTTTCATTGAAGTGAATTTCCTAAGTTTTTACCATGTGAGTAAAATAAACTATGTAACAAGCCATTGCAATAAAAAGTTTCCCTTTCTTTATTGAAAATATATGAAGAAAGATGTTATAAAAATGTACAATAAGGATTTCCATTCCATTACAATATTTTTCCAAGTACAAAATTACAGACATAGCTCCTTCAAGCAAGTCATAGGATATGATATAGATGGTCTAGGAATCTATCTTTCAAAACCTTGGTCTTTTATTGCCTGCTGGGGAGGAGAACCATCACTCAAGTGATTTTCTACCAACCAAAGACTCATATGCGATCCCTTGTACATCTATCAATGATAGATGTCCCTTCCTTGTGATGAAGGTATTGGTTGGGTAACCCCATACGACATACCATTCTAAGCATAGTGTTGTGTCCTACATGACTAGGATTTATAACCTACGCTAGGTATGCCTCATGCATTTAAATAGGAATGGTGAACTAATAGTGGAGTCTTGGCATCACAATATCTATAGTGGAGTCTCAAAAATTCACACTACTTTGGCCAAAGTGTTCTCACCCATTGTAATTGAGCAATGGTCTACCATTCAGCTACACTATGGCAAGCTCATTTTGACTTAAGGCCATTATATCTATGCTTAGGCAATCCCTCTCCATGGGAAACTACTCCCCAGGATAACCTATCTCTTTAACACACCTAAGGTAACACAAGTCAATAAGAAAAGTACAAGTTCCCTCCCTTCACAAGACAACATTCCCAGGATTAACCTACTAGCCATCTAGCATAATTAATTATCTAGCTAAGATTTTCCCTTAAGCTTATCTATGTTTGATCATATCTAGTATAATAACAATACCTATGATAAAAATACTCCCTTACCCATATATACTTATGTCTAGTATAATAATAATACCCATGACAAATAATCAATCAAGCTCGTAGTTTCCATATCTAGTCCTAAACGTAGTCTTAAAGATATCTTCATCTCTAATTTTCAACTAGTGATATCCAAATCTTAGATCTATCTTTGAGAATATGGTAGCTCCTCACATTTGATCGAAAAGATCATCAATTCCTCACAATGGATACTTATTATTTACCATGGCTTTGTTAAGCATACGATATTCGATGCACAAATGCAAAGTACCATCCTTCTTTTTCATGAAAATAACCAGTGCTCCCAAAGGTGAAACACTCGGTCTTATCAAACCTTTTGATAATGGTTCATCCAATAGTGCCTTAAGCTCCATTAACTCAGTTGTTTTCATCCTATAGGGTACCTTGGAAATAGGTTCATACCCTAGAATTATATCTATAGATAAATCAAATATCCTCTTTGGTGGTAACCTAGGCAACTCCTCTGAAAACACATCCAAAAAATTTCTCACTATAGGATATCTTTCCATGCTTGACATTCCTGTGTCATTTGTTTCAGCATCTTCCATCTCTTGGAAGCTTTGGGAATCCAAGTTATCTATATCTTCTTCAATATTAATGGAAACGAGTTTGTACCCTTTCTTCTCATCCCTCACTAGTTGCATTGTTGAGATTTGACGAATCTTTACCTCTCTAGGTATCCCTTGGAACTTCACTTAGTTTCCAAAATCATCTAGGCATTCTATAGTTTTCTCATGACAATATACCTTAGCCCTATGTCTCCACAACCAATTCATACCTAATATAACATCATAAGATCCTAATGGTGTGACATAAAGGTTTACTTCAATAGAGAAACAAGGTAGCTCTATCCTAGCCTTGAACAAACAATGTTCCACCTTTTCTCTTATATAGTTTTCATACTCTACATCCCAAGACATTGCCATGTGTCCAAACTTTCTAGATAATTTCTTGTCCACTCTAGGTGAAATGAAATTCTCATTTTCTCTAGTATCAATTAGAACTAAAATGGGTAAACCAAACAAAATACTTGGAGTTTCAATGGGAGTTGCATGATACTCTACTTGGCAGTTATCTACTACTACATATATCCTAATTTGGAAAATTTCCCATTGATTAGGTAGTGAACTACCAGAAGGCTTACTAGGACAATCTCTAGCAAAATGGTCTCCCCTACAAGTATAGCACCCTATAAAGAGTACCTTCTTCTTTGCAGGTTCTCCAGATCCACTAGCATTTCCACCAATGTTGTTGGTATTTCCTCGGTTGGAACCATTCCTTCTTCACTCCCTTCTCAAATATTTTCCACTATTGTGGATACCTTTTTCTCCTTGCTTAGGTACATTTTTCACAAACCTCCACCTTCTTTGGAGTTTGATTATCAAGAATTTTCACAATCTTCTTACAGTCTTTAGTTTCCTGTCGATTGGAGATAGCCCTAAGCTTTTGCTCCTACTTAATTTCTTTTTCATAAACAATATACATGGTTGTTGGACCATGCATATCCACTTCTCCTTAATTTTGATTGTTAAGTCCCATTATAATTTATCTAATGAAAAAGTATTCATCCTTATGATATATAGGAACATAACACATAAGTCAGGTAAACTTCTCCCAATATTCATTGACCAACATATTTCCTTGCTTCAAACTATGAAAATTTATGAGTTTTTGGTCATAGTATAGTTGAGGCAACCATTGGTTGTGGAAAATCTCATCAAATTCCCCCCATTTTAGCTTCCATGAGTTCATATTGAGTTCCAACTTTTTGTTCATCCACTAGGTTGAAGCTTCTCTAGCTAACTGGTATGCAACCCAAGTGGCTTTAGTGGTCTCAGTGTAATTTCAGATTTCGAAACACTTTTCCATTTGAACAAGTCATTCCTTAGCTTCATCCTTGTTGGTGCTTCCCTCAAACATGAGTGGAACAATCTTCTTCATATCCTTGGAAAGTTTTGAAGCCATACGCTTCTTATTTCTTTCCTCAGATGGCATTCGTGATCTTTCCTTTTCGTGACCATGGGTTCATCATCTCCATGAGAAGATTTTTCACCTTCATTCTCATTACATGAACCTCTTTCTCAACCCTAGCTTGTGCCTTTTCTTGTTGAAGGTTTTCTAACCTTGCCAAAATTTGGTTAAGTCTAGCTTCAATTCATGTTGGTCCTTTCCCAACTTCTTGGCTACTGTGAGGATTGGTTCGTGTCCTCACCATCTTCACAAGATCAGGTTTTACCTAAATGTTTTATCCATGTTAGACTTGTTAGGAATTGTATGCATAAAATATCAATTAAATTCAAATAAAGATTAAACAAAGGAATGGAAACACAAAAATAATAATAGCAAGAGACAATATTTAACTTGGTTCACCCAAACTCAAGCTACATCCACCACAGAGAGTCCAATGTTATTATCTAGTAAATCAAACTGATTACAACCAGTAATCCTTGCAACTCAATACCACTACAAATGCTACAATACAATGTCCACAAAAACCCAAACCCTTAGCCTTTTATCAAGACTTATGTTGGTTACAAAATAGGGCTTTTTTTATGTTGGCCAATAGAAAAATAACACCCGTCTTGGGGGTGCTGCCCCCGAACCTTTGCAAGGGGCGATGCCCCTTAACCACGTTAAATAATTTGGGGGGAAATTGTGCCAATAAATGTGGGGAAAATTTAACCTCTGAGTCTAATTAGGCTCCATTTACCAACAATCTCCCACTTGGAGACTAATCAGACTCCACCCCATATCATCTCCCACTTGGAGACTGATCATAACACTGCTGACCCTATAGCTCCCACTAGAAATAAGTACCCTAGACCCTACTATTCTAATTTGATTGTTTTTAGTCTTGAAGACTAACCAAAGCTAAAGAGGAGATCAACTTCTCCCTTGGCACTGCCTTTGTAAACATATCCACTAGATTGTCATCTATATTTATCTTTTCCAGCCTTAACTATCCATCATCCAACACTGATCAAATGAAGTGATACCCCAACTGTATGTGTTTGGTCTTTGAATGCAAGGAAAAATTCTTTGCAAGATGTATGGCACTCTAGCTATCTGTTAAAAAATAATTGTTGGCCTGTTGTTTTCCCAATTCTTCCATGAAATATTGCAGCCATATCATCTCCTGGCTTGCCTCTGTTGTAGCTACATACTCTGCCTTCGTGGTGGATAAAGCAACCACCTTTTGCAACTATGAGATCCAACTTACTACTATCCCACCTACAATAAATACATAACCTGTAATACTCCTCCTGGTATCAATATAACCTACCAAATCTATGTCTACATAACCTGCTAAATTAGTATTAGAGCCCCCAAAACATAAACATTTATTGGATGTACCTCTCAAATACCTGAGAACCCATTTTACTCCATTCCAATGCTCCAATCTGGGATTACTCATATACCTGCTTACGAATCCAACAACATGTGCAATATTTGGTCTTGTGCATATTATGGAATACATTAAACTTCCTATAGCTGAAGCATATGGTACCTTGGAAATTTTATCTTCCTCCTCTTATGTCTTTGGACACATCTCCTTAGTCAATTTCAAATGACTAGGCAAAGGTGTGCTGACAACTTTTGCATTCTCCATGTGGAATCTTTACAACATCTTTTCAACATAACTAGCTTGAGATAGAGTCAATTTTCTATTCTTCTTATCTCTAAAAATTCTCATACCAAGGATTTGTTTTATTGCCCCCAAATCCTTCATAGAAAATAATTTTTCTAACTATTGTTTTAACTCACTTATGTGATCCATGTTAGACCCTACTACAAGCATTTCATCAACATATAAACATAAAATAATGTAGTTGTCATTATCCAACCTCTTAAAATAAACACAATGGTCAGAATTACACCTGTTGTATCCTTGCTCAACCATAAAACTATCAAATTTCAAGTACCATTGTTGAGGTGCTTGTTTCAAGCCATATAAACTCTTCTTTAATCTACACACCAATTTCTCCTTGCCTTTGACATCAAATCCTTGGGTCTATTCTATATATATCTCCTCCTCCAAATCATCATGAAGAAAGGAGGTTTTCACATCTAGCTATTCCAAATGAAAATCTTCAACAACCACAATACTTAAAATGATACAAATAGAAGTCATCTTAACAACATGAGAAAAAATCTCAGCAAAATCAATGCCCTTTTTCTATGCAAATCCTTTGACAACTAACCTGGCTTTAAATTTGTTCTTACCTCCATCTTTTGCTTTCAACCTATAAACCTATTTGTTTGGTAAATCCTTTTTAACTTTCATAATTGTCAAGTTCTATTTTTCAACAAGGAATTCATTTCTTCTTCCATTGCATGCTCCCACTAAACCTTTGTAGCCATCTGCATAGCTTCATCATACCATTTAGGCTCACCAACATCTATTAACAAAATAGAATACAAAGAGGGAGAAAATATTTCAAGAGGTCTAATTATCCTTGAAGATCATCTAAAATTCAATGGATTTTGTGGTATTTGTTGTTGTTGTGGTTGTGGATCATAAGGAACCACTGGAACATTGCTATTTGGTGTATCATCTAGCACTACATAATCATTTTCTTTCTTCTCATGCTGCTGCAACTGATCTTTGTATAACACTTTCTCATTGAATATGACATACCTGCTTCTCACAATTTTTTGATTTTCAAAATCCCAAAGACTATAACCAAATTCATCAATGCCATATCCAAAAAATATACATTTCTTTGATTTTGCATCAAGCTTGGTTCTATTTTCAGGATCTACATGTGTAAATGCTTCACAATTGGAGGTCTTGAGAAAAGAATAACTCACCTTCTTACCTATCCATGCTTCCTATGGAATACCACAACACAAAGGATTAGATGGAACTCTATTGATTAAATAAACAATAGTGTTTACATCCTCTACCCACATGTTTAAATGCAACCCAACATGCAATCTCATAGTCAGTGCACGCTCCATTACTGTTATGCTCATGCGTTCAACCACTCCATTTTTCTATGGAGTCCTTGGAACCATTATCTACCTACGAATACCATTAGAGGAACAATAATCTTCAAACTCTTTGCTGCAATACTCACCACCATTATTAGATCTGAGACATTTTAACTTTTTTTCTGTCTCATTCTCAACTAAGCTTCTCCATTTCTTAAAAGTTTCAAATGCATTAGATTTTTTTCTAAGAAAATAAATCCATACCTTCCTTGTTGCTGATGAGTCTAGTTTATGGTCTCATTTTGGGTAGAATTTATGATTTAGTTGTTGAAGTTACCATGGAATTTTGCGTTAAGTGTTGATACTTTTATGATATTTCCTCAAACTACAAACATTGGGCTTAACCTTATTTCTGCAAACCTTTAATGATATTGGCATGTTATATGGACTATCTATATTAATCTTGCATGTGGTTAATGAATGTTCATTAAGGTGGTTACAGATGTGCAATTATTGTGTGTACTAACATTTCCATGTAGATCTAATTTGAGGATGCTAAATTGAGGAAGACACCACCAGTGGGTATGCACCATAACATCCAACAAGGGAATCATTCAAAGGTCAAAGAAGGTTGACAGAAAAAGATTCCCCATGCAAACCAAATGTAACCACCTTGTAGTGGTCATTATTGATGTTGAGAAAACGTGCACGTTACTGTAGTGCTAAATCCGTAGTTGGACATGCACATTTGACTGGATTCCATGCATGCATAACCGTCACCCCACTTTCACTATTTTCCTTAGATGGCATTCTCCTAGTTTGTGGAGTTGACTACCTTGTTTAGCTGGTAGTATAAATAAGGATTAGATTCTCCTTCTCAAGAGGTTGTGCAATCTGATATTGTACTTGCATTCTTAAAGTTTTTAGCAATACAGTTTTGCTATTTTTGTACTCATGAATTCCAGTGAATGAAATGAAATTCTAAGTTTGAGCATATGAGTTCTCATTAGTTTTAGAGGATACTTATCCAAGGGGGCCTACTTGGTGAGTAATCCATCCTTTAGTTTAGTATTAGCTTAGTTTTACTTTTTGTTCAATAGTTAGTTAAGAATTTGGCACTGACTATTCCTATAGCCACTAGAATTCCATTATGTGACTATTCCTGTAGCCAAAGCAGATATAGTAGTGTCCTGTTTGTTTGCTCAGATTTTTATTTTCTGTCATGCATTTTAGCTTGGTGTAATTTTTGATTGATGGTTAGCATTTATGTTATTCCTTTCTAAGCAATTTACTTTCAGCATTGCATCTTTCTTAGAGGTAGAATGAAAATGGCTACTTTGGGGTTCCTAGTGCACATACTATGCTAACCCATTTCAAGTTCACATCCTTGGGTTGACAAGTTAAATGCACCTTCATGATGATTGAAATGGCTATTTAGGTTAGATGTCGAATATCTGAATCACGGCTGTAACAGCCTAGTTGTTAAATCATTGTAGGAGGCAGACATTTTTGGTGTCATCGCTAGGGATGGTCTCAAACGAGGAAGTTCTTTGGAGTCATTGATAGTTTTCTTTATATAGTATTTTTTAAAGTTGTTATCCCTCATTTAGGAAGTAATGACCCCCCTTATTCTTTACCAATTCTTTATGTGAGTTGGCTGATAGTGTGTTGATACTGCATACATAGAGGAAGGAGAAGGGATGCTTATGGGAGATTTATTCCTAACAATCCTAATCCATTCTAGCTAGTTGAATATCAGAACCTGCAAAGAGAAGAAGAAGAAGAAAATCCACACCCCTTTGCTAATGCATTTCCTGATCTGACTAGCTCTGAAGTTTCCTTTGAGGACCAAAATCAGCTTGAAAACCCCTTTGCTTTGGAATTCCTTCAAGCAGGCATGAGTGATAAAAATAGAAATAGACCTAACCAACCATCTTTTCATTTCCCCATTACCCATCATAATGAAGTTAACAACATCAAAAATATCCCTGCTACAACACTTTCCAAGTTTTATTGTCTTGTCATAGAAGATCCTGATACCTTCTTGTTTGAGTTTAACATACTCTGCAAGAGTTATGATTATACCATTAATGCCCATAGGCTTAAGCTATTTCCTACCACTATAAAAGAAGCTGCATTAAGATGGTTCATGAGCCTAGGCAGAGATACTATGGAAACTTGGGATGACATGAAGACAAAGTTCCTTGAGAAATACAAAGAATATTGCAAGGGTAGTGACATGAGAGGATACAACATTTTCAAGATGCAGCAAAAGGAGGATGAGAGCCTTAAGGATTACATTTCAAGGTTTTTGTTATGCTTACAGAAATCTCCACACCATACCCTCAATGAAGAATCACAAAAGCTGCTTTTCTTGAGAGGAATCAATGATGCCTTGGACCTGATGGTAGGAGATATTACCCAAGTTCCTTGGGAAGACATCATGAAAATATGCCAGAACTACTCTAGGGAAGCTTCAAAGAAAGGGAGAGCTTACCAATCCTCTATGGGTAAGTCATCTACCAGTGGAGTCTCAAGGATGGAGATCACACACTTGCTGGTAGATTTTAAGCAAGACATCATAAAAAAATTAGCTACTCAGTTAGATATATTTCAGGCCAAGAAGAAACAAGAGGAGGCAAAGACAATGTTGGTAGAGTATTTCGCCCATTACAGGAAAAAGGACTACAGATGCAAGATGGTAGCTAATATTGAAGGAAAGAAGATTCCACCTAAGTTCAAACCAATCCAAATTGAAGAAGATCATGTCTACTATGTTGCACAAAGGAAGCCTTGGGCTCCAAGACAAGGTATGCCCCCAGATCCATTATGTTATGTTGGGTCATATTTCAATTCCTATTCATTTGGTAGCCAATGGAAACCTCCAATCCATCAAGCTATGGAGGATATCCACAAGGTAATCCTCCAAATGCTTGGCCCAATCACCAAAAATCTCTACCCCAGTGGTAGCAACCTTAGGGGAATTGGCAACAATCTCATAGGAATTGGCAGCAATATCAAGGGCATTGGCAGCCACCTCCAAGAAATTGGTAACAAAAAAATCAAGGGAGGGGAGGTCAACAATGGCCTACCCAAACAACTAGTTACATGCAACCACCTTCTCAGCCCCAACATCCTACTATAATGCCTCCACCTACTAATTAAGGCTCAAATGCACCTAAACCTATTTATCTACTAGCTCGTCCCACACCCAATCCAAATAAAGAACCATAGCAACAGCTTGTATACTCTGCTAGTTCAAATCAATTCCCTGCATATGCTACGAGTGTAAGTGATATCCACTTGCATTCAAGAACTACTTTACCAGCCCCTTCCAAATCCGTCATCACTGAGATTCCTATGGAAGAGGAAGAGGAACCTATGAATGATCCCATTCAGTCAAGTGTGCCTAAAAATCTTGAACCATTCCCAGTCAAGCAGATTGACCAAGAACCACCATTTCTTGAGAGATTGGAAGTTGCCAAGAAAAAGGAAGAAAAAGAGGATACCACTTTTGACATCCTAGATCAATTGAAGCATATATGTGTCCAAATCCCTCTATTCCAGACCATAAGGGATGTCCCAATCTATGGAAAGACAATCAAGGAAGCATGCCTCAAGAATCCAGACAGGAAGAAGAAGGACCCAACTACATTTCATGTGGTGGGATAGCTAGCTGAAATCATGCTTGGAAAAGTGACTACCCTAAGTAAAATGACCCAGGTAGTCTTGTGGTAGTAGTTGTTATAAACAAAATCCAAATAAGGAATGCTCTGATTGATTTAGGGGCAACAATCAATGTAATGACCAAGGACATCCTGCAACAACTAAAGATTAAAAACATGAGATCTACACCTAATGTCCTGCAGCTTGTTGATAGTTCTATTTTTAAGCCTAATGGTATAGTGGAAGATCTTGTGGTAGCTCTAGACTCCTGGGAGTACCCAACAGACTTCATGATTCTTTCTCCTAAAGCTACACTAGGCGAGTATCCCATTATTCTTGGAAGGCCATGGTTAGCAACAACAGATGCATATATTGGATGCCAGTAAGGTGACATGACCATTTTAGATGGGAAGAGCACCAAAAAAAATTTTCTTTATCCTCCTGCTAAGCCATCTCCTGATGAGAATGATCTTGTATGGCCACATGTTGGTGAAGAGGCTGAGGAAGCTAATTATGTGGCGCATCTTATGATGCTAGGAAAAAATCATTTTATGCAACTTCAAGATGAGGATGAAGTATTGGATAACATCATTCACAATCATTGTGAAGTGGAAGAAGCATCACCTTCTCATTCTGCTACTCTAGTCAAGACACTTTTTCCTGCTCTTCCTGTAGCCACTTTTCCTGCAGATGTTCTTCCTACAACCACTCTTCCTACAACCAATCTTCATGTAACCAAACTTCCTACAACAATAGGTATGACCCATACATTTATGCCATATGAACTCAAGGTACCATGTGTTAATGAAGAAACTATGATAGATTCAACTACACAAGTATAGGTGTCAGAAGGAAGATATCTAAATGTTAACAACAAACTGAGTGAAGAACAACAACTACTATTGAAAAACTTATTAAGGACCCACCAGTATGAATTTACATGGGATTATCATGATATGAAGGTATTGGACCCTAAACATTGCACACAAAAAATTTACATCAGAGATGATTGCAGCCTAGTGAAGTAGCCACAAAGAAGAATTAACCCTGCACTGAGAGAAATTGTAAAAGGAGAACTGAAAAAGTTGTTAGATGCAGGATTTATCTACCCCATTTCAGATAGCCAGTGGGTGTCTCCATTAGTGATTGTGCCCAAGAAAGGAGGAAAATGGAAAGTTTGTGTTGATTACTGGGAACTTAATGTTGCCACCAAGAAAGACAATTTTCCCTTACCCTTCATAGATCAAGTTTTGGGCACACTTGTAGGAAAGCAAAACTTTACTTTTCTAGATGGATTTAGTGGCTACAACCAGATCCAAATTGCACAAGAGGACCAAGAGAATACCACCTTTACTTGTCCATGGGGGACCTATTCCTACTTAGTACTCCCATTTGGCTTATGCAATGCACCTACAACTTTTCAAAGGGAAGTCATTAGCATATTTTTTGATATCTCTCTTGATTGCATGGAAATTTACATAGATGACTTTACCACTGATGGTGATAATTTTAATCAAGCATTGGAAAATATTAGGAGATTCCTATAGAGATGTGAATACCAAAGTTTGTCCTTAAATAGTGAAAATTTCTTCATGATGATTCAAAAAGGTGTAGTTCTTGGCCACTACATCTCCCACAAAGGAATTCAAGTAGATCTTGTAAAGATTGAGGTGATCACAAATCTTCCCACACCCGCAAACCAAAAGGATGTTAGGAGTTTCTTGGGACATGTAGGATATTATAGGTGTTTCATTAAGGATTTCAGCAAAATATTAGAACCATTGTGTACTCTTCTCAGTAAAGATGTTGAATTCCAGTGGATTGAAGCTTGTGACAAGGAATTTTATGACTTGAAGGTAGCTTTGACTCATGCTCCTATACTCAAAGGACCTAATTGGGAACTTCCTTTACACATCCATATTGATGCATCAAATTATGCCATAGGAGCAATCTTAGGACATAAAGAAGGAGCTATTGAAAATGCCATTTATTTTGTCAGTAAAAATTTGTAGGGAGCTGAATTCAACTATACAGTGACAGAGAAAGAAATGTGGTAGTAATCTATGACCTAAACAAATTTAGGCATTATATAATAGGTTACCAAATCTTTGTGCACACTAATCATGTAGCCATTAGGTATCTCATGAATAAGCCTTTGATCTCTAGTAGGCTGGCAAGATGGTTATTGTTGATGCAGGAGTTTGACATAACCATTGTGGATAAACTAGGAAAGGCCAATATTGTTGCAGATTTTCTTTCAAGGATGACTACATCATGGGATAATCAAGCCATAGATGACTCTTTTCCTGATGAGAATCTATTCTCTATTAGTGTACAAACACCTTGGTATGCTAACATAGCTAATTATTTGGTCATAGGTAGAGTTCCTCCTCACTTCTCTCCAAAAGAGAGGACACTCATTGAAAAATATTTTACTTTCTCATGGATTGTTGGATGTTTGTTTTATACTAGACCAAACCATGTCACGAGGAGATATGTTAGAGAATATGAGACATGACATTTTGCATGCATTCCACAACAAACCATGTGGAGGACATTTTGTAGCCAAGAGGACAACAATGAAGATTTTGAACATGGGATATTACTGGTCAACACTCCGCAAGGATGCAAGAAGGTATACAAGAAAATGTGATAGATGCCAAAGAATGGGCAGGCCAACCAAATCTAATGAGATGCCACTTTAGAGTCAGGTAGTAATCACTCTCATTGATAAGTTGGGATTGGATTTTGTAGGACCCATTGACCCTCCATTGAATGGTAAGTCTTATATCCTGGTATGCATTGATTATGTAACTAAATGGGTAGAAGTTAAGACCACAAAGCATGCTCAATTCACATCAACCCTTGTTGCAGCACAAGTCAATGAGTACAACATAAGACACAAAAATTCTACTCCTCATCACCCCTAGGCCAATGGCCAAGTTGAGGTAACCAACATAGAAATTGAAGCTATTCTAACCAAAATAGTAGCTATCCATAGGAAGGATTGGGAAAACAGATTACTAGAAGCTATTTGGGCCTATAGAACTACTTGGAAAACAACTACAAGCTTCACTCCATTTGAGTTGTTGTATTGAAAGACAACCATGATGCCCATTGAATTTGAACATAAGACTCTTAGGACTGCAGTAGATTTGGGAATGGATATATTTGAGGCATAGAGAGAAAGAATCATGTAGCTAAATGCTTTGGATGAGATGAGAAGAGCAGCCCTGCATCACATAGAGGTAGTGCAGACTCAAAGAATCAAGTGGCATGAAAAATTCATCAACGATGAGAAATTCCACCTAGGAGATTGGGCCCTGCTCTGTGACTCAAGATATCAAGACAATGCAGGAAAATTATAGACAAGGTGGCTAGGACCATATGAGGTTATTGAAGTATTCCCTAATGGTGTTGTACAAATCATTACTATTGACCTAGTTAGATTTAAGCTGCTTGTCAATGGTCATCGCCACAAATTGTATCACAAGACAACTTCCAAGGAGGAGTTCTTGCAACAATTCACTCAACATGCAAAATTTGAGCTTCCTATAGCCAAAGGAAGTGGACCTAGTGTCCCTCGTTCTAGCTAATTAAGGTATGTACTTGTCATAATAAAGAATTCCACCTCCATGTGAGTCCATTTCTTCACCCATCCACCTATCCACCCATCCATCTCCACCTTTCTCTCTCTTCACTTCATTCCACTCCACCTCATTCCACCTCATCTCCATTAATTGCTAAAACTTATTTCCTAAAAAGGTGAACGACACTTTCTTTACAAACTTTTGAACAAATCCTCCACACATTTAGGTATGTGTGCATTAATTGCTATATTTTAATTGTCTTTAAGTGAATTCATTTAATTGTTATACGTTCATATGGATGTTCACCCTAGCATGCCAATATTCCCTACCCTATCAAATCATCATTCCACATGTGAGGATGCATGCCCAAATTTAGGTTGGGGGAAGGAAAAAGATATGAATATTTTTCCCACATGTCAGTCCATGCTGGTCTACGCCAGCAAAATTTAAACTGAGCTGATTTGAAATATAAGTGCGAGGATGACTCACATGTGTAAGGTGACACCAACTGCTACTGCCATTCCTCTCCATCATAGCTTTCCTTTATTACTCATTCCTTGCCATTATTAACCCTGCCATATCTAAAGTTGCAAACAAAAGGTAAATTAGAAAGGGAAAATTCAGTCAACATTGGCATTGGAAACTTAGCAAATGTTGCAAGAAGGTGAATTTTAGTTTTAGATGGAATTGTAGGAAGGAAACCAAAAAGTGTTTGTTTGATTGCAGACAATGGGAGGTGGGTTAATTTGAAATGAACCCATGATGCACAATGTATTAATGCAGGATGCACCCTGCCTGGCTAAATTTAGAAATTGTAGGTGGATAGACTACTTCTTGAAGTTGGATGATTTTAATGAAGACATTGCACTAGAGTTTTCCTAGAAATTGTTTGAGGGAAGGCCATGATAAAAGGGTTGGAGGTCATAGAAACTAAATAAATAATTACAAAATTTGTAGGGTTACCTGCTGATGGTGAAAATTACCTTGCTTCTAGAGATGCCAGATCAACTAGGGTTGAATTTATAGAGTCAAACGACCCTCCATTGAGCATAGATAAAAAGGGTGCAAAAAGAATTTCTTTGCCCAAGCCATGGAAATAGATATCTATTTATGTCATAAAGTACATCACCCATGAAGTTTTCCAGTCAAATTTGCATTCTGTACACTTCAAGGTTTTGAATCACATGAGGCATAGAAGGAGGATGAATGTGTCAAACATACTATATAACCTTCTTTCAATCATGGTGGTCGAGACTCAAAAAGGTAGGGACAATTTTTTTTCCCACCATTGTCTAATTAAATTTCTAGTTGAGAAGTCTTTGCATGATGTGTCTAAAATGACCTAGGAAGAATTCATAAAAATTGATCAAATTAGACTCGAGCGTTTGTAACCTAGGGTTTTACCTCAACCTCGTAGGTCTAGCAAGAGATTGAGCATGGTTGAAGCCACTCTTGGTGCTTCAACCTCTGGCGTAGGCCCTAGTGTAAACCCTCCTATAGTAGAAGAAACCATAGAAATTAGCTCTTCTGGGATAAAGCACTCAGACAAAGAAAGTTCTTCCCCTGACTCTAATGATGATGTTTCACTTGGAATTTTAATGAAAACTAGGGAACATAAGAGAGAAGTAGAAATGAGAAAAGGAAAGGCCAAAAGGAAGCTAATAGAAAGAGAGGTGCCAAGCTACAAGAAGAGAAAGACTGACACTGTTCATCCTATAGCCAAAGGAAAACATGAGAGCCCTCCTAGGAAAGCAAGACCAACCATGCCAACCTTTGGTATGCCTCTATAGGAAAGCCCTAAATCTAGAGAAATATCACAAGGGGACATAGAAGCTCCAATGGGGTAGGAGAATGTCAAGGAAGAAGATATATTTAAGATGACAACAAACATAACATTGGTTGATCTTGCTAACATTGCAGAAAAAGTCAAAAATCAAGATTATGAGGAAAATCAAGAGACCCTACAACAAAAGCTAGAACAAGAAAAAAAGCAAGAGTTCCTACAACAACCCGAATTGGGAGAACAATCAATACCCTTGTAGCCAGAATTGATGGGACAGCTCGAATCCTCGTAGTCAGTACCATGTGAAGAGCAAGCACTAGTGCTAGGAAAAATGCTGGTAGGAATTCATAACCCCCCTAATTTTTCAATGCACAAGATAGCCATGCATTTATGGAAAGAGATGAAAAGAAGAGAAGAGGAATGGAAGGAGGAAAAACTCAGGTTGAAAAAGGAAATTCAAGAGAGATTAGGAGATTGAATATAAGGATGCAAAAATTGCCACCTTGAAGAAGAAGGTGGATGATATGGAAGACTTGATACCATAGATTTTAGAGTGTATGACCCCTCCAAGGGTCTATGCTCTACATTTGAAGGAGACACATCTTTCTTTTAGGGTGGAAAGGATCATCTCAAGTTTGAACCCTTCTATTGAGACCCCTACTGAATTTTTCAATGCTTATCGGATTGCTTCCCCTGAAATGAAGAATTTGATGTGTGAATTTTATTTGCATAATTATGTTGTAACTCAAGACCATGATTGGAATCCATTTTTGTATGTTGGTCCATTTAAGGGAATTTATGTCCTCAGTGCAAAATGAGATTAGTTGGGGACAACAATATGGGGCTTATAAGCAAATGGAATCCAATATCCCCCTATCCATTAGGGCTAAATCAAAGAATCCAAGGGATATTTTTAGGGAATGGCACATAATGCTTTTCAGACCTAGCTATGGTAATAGGATTATGCCTTAGAAGAATTTTATAGGGAATATGAGGCAAAGGAAAAAGAAAAAGAGGAAACTGTGAAGAGATACCTCTCACAAAGATAGAACAACCTCATTGATGATCTCAAGCAGGCTGAGCCTCATTCTATCTAGAACTATGCAACAAATCTTAAAAGAATTGATAGATATATTCACATTGGGAGGAAAAAAGGGCGATTTTGGCTTCCCCTGACTTTTCAACCACCCATCCTAATGTGGCCTACATTGAACTTCAGGTTCTACCAATATGATATTGCCACAAAGAGATAGAGATGGATCATATTGGACAGATTGGGAGGATTCTATTGGGATCCTAATTGATGCACAACACACTCTAATGTGGGATAGTTGTTAGTTGCAAATTTTAGAGCATTGACCAAGCAAAAGAACAACCCTTCCCCTGTTGGAGGACCAACAACATCTTAGGTTGGGGGGAGTGATGAGTCTAGTTTATGGCCTCATTTTGGGTAGAATTTATGATTTATTTGCTAAAGTTACCATGGAATTTGATGCTAAGTGTTGATAATTTTATGATATTTCCTCAAACTACATACATTGGGCTTAACCTTATTTTTACAAAATTTTAATGATAATGGCATGTTATATGGACTGTCTATACTAATCTTGCATGTGGTTAATGAATGTTCCTTAAGGTGGTTATAAATGTGTGGTTATTGTGCGTACTAACATTTCCATGTAGATCTAATTTGAGGATGCTAAATTGAGGAACACAACACCAGCTAGGCATGCACCATAACATTCAACAAGGGAATCGTTCAAAGGTCAAAGGAGGTTGATGGAAGAAGATTCCCCATGAAAACATAATGTAACTACCTTGTAGTGGTCATTATTGATGTTGAGAAAACATGTGTGTTACTATAGTGCTAAATCCATAGTTGGACATGCACGTCTAACTGGATTCCATGCATGCATAACTGCCGCCCCACTTTTTCTGTTTTCCCTAAATGACGTCCTCCTAGTTTGTGGAGTTGACTACCTTGTTTAGTTGGTAGTATAAATAAGGATCATATGCTCCTTCTTAGGAGGTTTCTTGATCTAATATTGTACTTTCATTCTTAAAGTTTTCAACAATACAATTATGCTATTCTTTTGTACTCATGAATTCTAGTGAATGAAATGAAATTATAAGTTTGAGCTTCGAAGTTCTCATTAGTTTTAGAGGATACTTATCCAAAGGGGCCCACTTGGTGAGTAATCTATCCTTTATTTTAGTATTATCTTAGTTTTACTTTCTATTCAGTAGTTAGTTAAGCATTTGCCACTGACTATTCCTACAGCCAAAGTAGACATAGTAGTGTCCTATTTGTTTGCTCATATTTTCATTTTATGTCATGCATTTTAGCTTGGTGTAATTTTTGATTGATGGTTAGCATTTATGTTATTCCTTTTTAAGAAATTTACATATTGTGCCGACCTATTTTAGGTTCATGTCCCCTAGGTTGACAAGTTAAATGCACCTTTATGATGATTGAAATGGCTATTTAGGTTAGATGTCCAATCTCTGAATCATGACTATAATGGCCTAGTTTTTAAATCATTGTAGGAGGAAGATAATTGCATCATTAGTAAAAGTGACATAGTACCAAGAGCCATTGAGAGAAGATACTTGAGCTAGTCCCCATACATCTATGTGCACAAGCTCCAATTTCTTATCTTTCTTTTTCTTCCCATCTTTGAGAAAACTAACTCTCTTTTATTTTCCATACACACAACTTTCATAGAAATCCATATTAACATATTTCAGACCTGGTAAAAGATTATTTGAATGAAGTACTTTCATACCTTTGCACTCATATGCCAAAGTCTATTATGCCACAGTGCTGATTTAGAATCCATAGCTATTGTCTAATTTTCTACTTGTTGAACTGCAACAACTATTCCTGAACATTGATTTTTATCTACAATAGCTAAAGTAGAAGGAACAATATGACCTGCACAAAGATATAAGGTTCCTACTTTCACACCTCTTTCTACCACTAAGGAACCTTTTGTAACCTTCCAATTTTTATCACTAAATGTAACAACACAACCTTCTTCATCTAGTTTCCCTACTGAAATTAAATTTCTTTTTATCTTTGGAACGTGCCTTACTCATGTAGTAGCTAATGATTCCCATTCTACAACTTAATCTTGATTCTTCCCTTTCCAACAATCTGACAGGGTTCATTATCTACCAAATAAACCAGCCCAAAATCCCCTTGGACATAATCAAGAAAACAACTTCTATGGGGTGTAGCATGAAATGAAACCCCCAAATCTAACACCCAAGAATCATCAACATTATGAAGGGAAAGAATCAAAGCATCCTCATCAGATTTATTACTTACCACATTTTCCTCTTTATTGTCTTCCTTTTTATCTCCTTTATTTTTTTGAGACCAACAATCTTTTTTTAAATGACCTGGCTTACCACAATACCAACAATCCCTCTTGTCTCTAAATTGGGACCTTTTGTCCTTTGATTTTCCTCGTGACTTCCCATGACTTCTAGAATTGTTTCCTCTCTCTTTTGTTTTTCCCCTACTTTTTGCATTCAAAACACTCCCTAATGTGGATGTTCCACATGAGGTTTTCCTATGAATTTCCTCGCTCAAAATAACACCAACATCATCAAATTTCAATGTATTCAAACTAGAAACAAAATTACTAACAACCATGACCAAGTTATTCCATCTTTCAGGAAAAGAACAAAAAATCAAAAGAGCCCTAACTTCTTCATCAAAGTTTACATTTACAAAAGTTAACTAACTGGTAACCATATTAAACTCATTTAAATGATCAATAACTGACCCACCTTCTACCATTTTTATATTAAATAAACGCTTAATGAGAAATACCTTATTCAAAGTAGAAGGTTTTTCATATAACTTCACCAGGGTTTCCATCAAATCTTGAGTTGTCTTTGCTATTGTAATATTGAATGCCACTGATTGTACCAGGTATAAATGAATGGATCCTAGTGCCTTTTTTTTCTAGAAGATTCCATTCCTTATCACTCATTGTTTCCAGTTTCTCAGTTGTTCCTTCAAATGGCCTTCATAAATCCTTCTAATAGAGATAATCCTCCATCTACATCTTCCATAACTGATAGTTCTACCCATTGAAGTTATCTACCTTCAATTTACCCTCGTCCGCCATTGCTCCCACTTAACTGTGAGACTTTCCTATAGATGATAATCAAACACAACCTACTATGATACCACTTGTTAGGAATTGTATGCAGAAAATATCAATTAAATGAAAATAAAGATTAAATAGAGGAATGAAAAGCACAAAAAATAATAGCAACAAGAGATAATATTTAACATGGTTCACCCAAACTTGGACTACATCCACTAACAGAGAGTCCAATATTATTATCTAGTAAATCAAACCAATTACAACCAATAATCCTTGCAACTCAATACCACTGCAAATGCTACAATACAATGTCCATAGAAACTCAAACCCTTAGCCTTTTATCAAGAATTATGTCGGTTACAAATAGGGTTTTTTTATGTTAGCTAGTAGAAAAATAACACCTGTCTTGGAGGCGCTACCCCCAAACCCCCACAAGGGACACTACCTCTTGACCCCATTAAATAATTTGGGGGGAAAGCGTACTGATAAAAGTGGGGAAAATTTAACCTCTGAGTCTGATTAGGCTCCATATACCAACAAGACTAAATTAATTTATCAACTATCTTATGGAAAACATTAGAAATGGAATTTGTACGCACATAAAGAATTCCAAATAATATTAAGCACATGCTTTTGATAAAAAAATTATTTTATTCATTTCATAAGGATTTCAATATCCTTTGATTACATGGAGTGACTATTTAGATAGTTGAGTGGAGAGTATCCCTCAGATTCAATCTCTAACACATAACTTAATGGAGTATATCCTACAAACTAATATTTTTTCTCATATCTATCTTTCTATTCATCCCTTAATTGTTCATATCTATCCCAAAATGGATATTAGCTTTTGCATTTATCATCTCATGCATAGTTATGAGTTTCAATGCTAATAAGGTGTTTGTCAACAATATAGTCTACCATTTTCATAGACATTTTTTCATGAAACCATTTTTCATCTGGCTGATCTCCAGGTACATATCCCTCAGACTCGTTACTTGAGGAAATTACTATTACTTCTGCCAATGGAAGAACTCTAGGGTCCCTAAAGATGAATTTTGGGCTGACACTTCCTTCTGAGGGAATATCCCTAGAAAATGATAATGACTCAGACTTTTCTAGTGAGATGGAAGGTAGATAGTTGTACATGGCCTCCATCTTCATCTTCCTCTTCACATCATTGACTTGATAAAGTGCATGACTGAATGTTTCGTTGTCACTCAACTAGACAACATTGTTGTAGTTGGTTACCTATATGGTTCTAAATATGGCTTCTCTTTCCTTCTTGCCCTTGAGGTAGTGCTCATTTTTGATTACTAAATTTCATGTTGTTAATCTAAGACGTGCCATACTGGCACAAGAATTCACAACATTAGATAATGTTGGATCAAAATAATGACGAGCTCATAGGTTCTAGAGCTAAACATGGTATCTTTGATACCACATATAACATGCCAAACATTCACTGAAGTAAATTTCCTAAGTTTTCACTGTGCGAGTAAAAACAACTATGTAACAAGCCATTGCAATAAAAGAATTTTGCTTTCTTTATTGAAAATATATGAAAAAAGATGTTATAATAATGTACAGTAAGGATTTCCATTCCATTACAATATTTCACCAAGTACAAAATTTCTAAGAAAGTACAAAACTACATACATAGCTCCTTCCAACTTCATAGAATAACATATAGATGGTCTAGGAATTCTCCTTTCAAAACCTTGTTCTTTTGTTGCCTGTTGAGGAGGAGAAGCATCACTCAAGTGCTTTTCAGACAACCATAGACTCATATGCGGTCCCCCATACATCTATCAATGATAGATGTCCCTTCCCTTTGACGAAGGGACTAGTCAGGTAACCTCAAATGATATACCATTCTGAGCTTAGTGTTGTGTCCTTCATGACTAGTATTTATAACCTATGCTAGGCAGCCCTCATTCATTTAAATGGACATGGTGAACTGATAGTGGAGTTTGAGCATCAAACTATCTACAATGGAGTCCCATACATTCACACTACTTTGGTGAAAGTGTTCTCACTCAGTATAATTGAGAGATGGTATACCATTCACCTACACTATGGCAAGCTAGTTTTGACTTAAGGCCATTATATCTATGCTTAGGAAATCTCTCTCCATGGGCACAGTACTCCCCATGATAACCTATCTCTTTAAAATAACCTAAGGTAATGCAACTCAATAAGCAAAGTACAAGTTCCCTCCCTTCACAAGACAAGATTCCCAAGAGTAACCTACTAGCCATCTAGCATAATTAATTATCTAGCTAAGAGTATCCCTTAAGCTTATCTATGTTAGATCATATCTAGTATAATAACAATACCTATGATAAACATACTCTCTTATCCATATATAATCATGTCTAGTATAATAATAATACCCATGACAAATAGTATCTCCTATCATGGAGTACTTACAAACAATGCACAAACAAAGTAAATAGTTTCCACTTTTCTTTCAAAGAAAGAAATACTTTTCTCTATGTATAAGTAACAATAAGACTAGTTTAATCAATCAAGACAGAGCTCAAAAAATATAATAAACAAAAGTATAATATCCTGATGCCTATGTTTCCAATTCGGCTAGCTACAAACACAATACTTTTAGAACAAAAACTATGTTGATATTGATCCTCCCACAAAGTCTCACAACTATTAACTCTCAAGTTGGAAAATTATTCTTCTCAAAGGATAATAAAACTCTCAATACTCAAGGTTTTCACTCACTATTTTGATAGAGTATTATAGATAGAAAAGTATCCAAAATTCAGAAAATTTACACAAGAAATAATGCATAGAAGAAGAATAATGATGCATCCAAACAAATGAACTCATGTTGCTATTTATACAACCAGTAGGAGATCAAACACCTTAATGATTAGGCATGTGGTTGACAAAAAATTTCATGCATAGCAACACATGATTCATAGAGAAAAGTTGGTGAACATGTAAGCATATAATCAACTCAAACAGTGAAAGATTGACCTTCATATTTGATAGCAATTGGAGACCAATTCAAATCTCCATGTGATAGAATTCGATTTGAATCTAAAAAAATATATATACAAGTTAAAGGATTCAAAGGTGGCACCAAGCATTATTATGCTCTCTCAAAGATGGCACAGTTTCATCCTTCTAAGAAACAGTCAACAACAAATGTGCTCTACCAAGTTAAATATTAACTGAGTCATGATATATGTGTCGATTCACTTAATGAATCAATTTAGTATAGTCACCAATATGTTTCCATGTATTTATAGCTATTTAGTCGGTGCAAAATAATGTGAAAATTTAGTTGAGTAATTCCATGGCTTTAATAAAGCATCGACTTATTCTCTACTTGAATATCGACTTAATGGTTGTGCTTAGTTTTCATATCACAAACTCTCTTTTTGTTTGACAACAAAAGCATAAAATGTAGCCAAAGAATATAGTCATAACTATCACAAAGTTTAGCCACTAATTTTTTAAGATAATTTACTTCAAAGCCAAATGTATAAAGCAATATAATTGATTGATAATCATTGCTTCAAATAATCAATCTCAAAGAAAGTATCATTTAAATATATATACATAACTTATACATATATATACTCACACACACAAATATATATATAGGTATACGTATATATGTATATTTTAATATATTTGTTGTGTGGTCTCATAACACCCCTCATTTAGCCCCTTGGTAGATGTGGACCCTCTTTTGTTTTTCCTTGCTCTTTTTGTTTTGTGCCCGCTTTGGCATTGTTTTGATGCTTGGCTGGTTGTTGGTTTTCCTCTCTCATTTTCACTTGGCCTCTTTGTTGTTATAACCTTTTTGTTTTCTTGGTTTCGGTGTTTAAGTATGCTCTTAATGTTTAGTCTATTTCTAGAAACTAGAATCCCAGAATCTTACGTTGAACCAAAAGATTTTTTATCTTCATAAGATTCTAACTCCGCTTGGTATTTCATTGATCAAAAAATTCTAATCTCGACAATTTCCTCTTTTACTGGAGTTTGGTGCTTTTTTTTTTTTTTTTCAAGTGTCACAAACCAGAGAGTTTGATTTGAAATTTTGTCAAATTTATCTTTCAATTTTGGTTTCTGGTCTTTCTTTTGTTCTGGTTTTTCTCTTTCCTCAGAAGGTATTTCTCGGATCCTAGTGTAGTTTGATCCTTTCGAAAGCAATACCAAAAGCCTTAATCCTGGTGATAACCAATCGATCACATATCTTTAATGACAAATAACTTTCAAAGAATTAGCATGACATCTAATTGCCATGTATAATCACTGTGCCATCTTTCTTCTCAAATAGCGAGCCAATGCAGAAATCTAGGTGTTCATGATTTGAACCATAATCCATAATGATTGCACCTTTATTCTAGGAATTAATGTGAAATAACATGTAATTAATGAAGGTAGGAAACTACCTATGTACTTGGAACCACTTCAAGCATGCAGTTGCTTTTACAACACTCCAATTCATGTCATACTTCAAGTTTGCTAAAGACATTCAATTAATGAAATGACATTGGCACACAAAGAGAGGTCAAATTTCAAGAAACTAAGACGTAACTACCAAGGGTTTTGAAGTTGCATTCCAAAGAATCACCATTTTTAACCAAAACCCGGGTATGTTCCAAATAACTAATACTTTGCTAAGAGTTTCTCAAGCTAAAAATCTCAATAATGTTATTTTCCCATTCTGAAATTGAAATGTTAATTTTTCTCCGAGTTGTTAAATTTAATTGAAAATTTTATGAAATGTAAGTTTTGGTTAAATTTAACCCTAACTCATACACAAGACACATATTCTAAAAATTACAGAGCACATTATATACAAAATAAGCACTTCTGAACAAGGGAAGAAGATGAATTCAAGTATTGCAATTCACAAGCAATACCCATCAATGTAGTGGTTATAGATACCCACATGGAATGGTCTCCTGACATTGAAATCCGTTCACGGATGTTGCAAGAGAATGCTACCCAATGTACCAAAAATGTCATGGAAAATGGGTTACTTCTTGCAGGAGGGTTTCTGCTACCAATCGAAGCTCCTAAATTAGTCATGCAATGCATAAATCATTACAACTGAGCCAAGAGGATTGTTGAGAAAGAGGGAAGAATTTATGCAAACCTATCACAAAAGGGAATCATGTATACATTTGGTCTCCCCACCTACACACAAATGTTCAATGTCGACCTAAAGGCCAAGACCAAGACATATCAGAGCACCGAGTAGCGTAATAGAGAAATTATGAGCACCCAATGGTGCCAATAGCCAATTACACTACATACCAAGGTAATTCAAAGGTCTATGTTTAAACAAGACATGCAAGACATTATAACTTTGTTGAGAAGAGTAGCTGGTTTGAGAGATGCAAGAAAATTCTAACCCTTGATGTTAGTCATAATATCCCACATGATAGAGGGTCCTATGGAGTTGCATTGGGGAAAATTAATAAGTGATAGACTACATGAATAGATTACTACCTTCCCCAGAACTAGATGCTTCTATATGTCATCATATGTTATTTAATCTTGTGCTATGAGAGCTAGTAAACAAGGGTTAAAACAGATTGGTACTCTAGACACACAAGTTGGGAATAATATATGCACATTTACCCTAGATCACCGTCCACGGGTATAAAGATGATTATAGAAAATTTAATGATTTTTTCTCCATGAAACTGGTGAGAACAATGAAAGGTGATAAATCTAAAAGACTATCCATGGAAGCACAAAGTGGCATTCAACCTATGGGAGGCTGGTACATACAATTCTCAACTTACTCCTACATTAGAGTGGAGTGATTTGATGGACACCCATTCATGCTACCTAGGTATCCTAAAAATAAATTATTTTATTGGAATTAGTGAGACAATTAAAACCATCTCAGGCTCTTTTTAGCCATGCTCACAAAAAGGCCTCTTTTAAGTTTCCCATCACAATAGGAAATTATAAGTGCAGTGCAATTAGAGTAACTAATTTGTGTGAAGAAGAACTAAGGACCTACCATTTTAAAGAATTCCCACTTCAGAGAGTTTACTATGATATTGAAGGAAATATTGCTAAAAATGTAGCTATTTTTTGTGCTCATGTGCCCCATTTAGAAGATTATTGGCTTAACTATGAAGACAAGCACATGCTAAAAAGAAGAAAATATGAAAGAATGACTTTAAGATTTGCTTGGATGTTCAGGATTTATGACATCCTAGACCAATTGGAAGAAGATGATGGTCAGGTTTTGTACTAGTTTTACAATGATGATAGGGTATATGATGAACCCATTCTAGATCTTGGTGTTGATGATGGACATGACATCGATTGATGAATTTACTAGACTAGTCTTAAGATATACTCAACACTGGATTAATTATTTTTGCAAAAGTTTGAGATGAAGAGGAATTGAACCTATATTCTTAGAAGATAAAAGAAGAAAACAAAGAGATGAAACTGCTTTAGAAAGTGGAGATCCTACCAAGAAGAAAATAAAGACTAGTAAGGTGACTCTAGGTGTTAGAATTGAAGAAAGAACCCCTAAAGCAATAAGACAAGAAGTTCCCATAAACCATCTGATAAACAGAAAGATACACATACAGGTAAAGATAAATAAAAAGTGAGACCTAAAGGTGCATCTTCCTCTACAGTTAGACCAAGAACAAGAGTAACTATTGATGAAGAAACAAGAGCAACAAGGTGCACAAACTAGGTCTACATCTCAAAGGGATATAGCATTATTTATCTCTCCTCTTCTATTAATATGGCTAGTATGAAACAAAAATTGGGACGAACTCCTATAGCTTTAGAGGAAATTTTTGAAGAAGGTGAAGCCAAAATTAAGGAACAGGTGGAAAAATGGGGTGCTATGTAGGATAAAATGCAAGAAAAGAAGTCTAAAGACAAACCCATGGTACACCCGGTGATAGAAGAAATTTAGGATACAAGCTCTAACCCCATAAATGTTGAAGAAGAAGAGTTTATTCAAGGCATTCTCACCTTAGAGGTAGGAAACCCTAGCATACTTGAAATGGAAATAGGGGAAATTGTAGAGCAAAATCCTATTGATGAAAGAATTGTTGAAGATACTCTCGATTCTCAGCCTTCCCTTGGGAATGTGCAAAATGTTAATGAATACCCATAGGTTTTTGAAGAATCAGAGAAAGGCCTACTAAAATTGAAATTGAAAATAGAATTCTAGAAGAAGAAGCTTCATAGTTTGTAGGAGATGGAACTGAAAATGAAGAGAATCCTGGTGTAGTAGTAAATGAAGAAGATAATATTCAGAGATATGAAATAGAATATCTGGATAGAAAGGAAAATATAAGTCTCCAAAAAAAGGAGATAGTGTCAAACCCTATTAATCCTGAATCTATACTAGATGTTGCTAAAGAAATCCCCATTTCAGAAAATGGGGCAATTCAAAGAGAAGAAGTTCCTAAAACAAGTGGTAAAGATGGACAAGGAAATGTTACAGAGGTACAAAAAGATGACGATACACCTGATTGCTTAATCAGGGAATTATCTTCTCCAATGGAAGTGGAAATATTACCTCTGAATCTTAATAATTTTATAGAATTACTCATAAACCTAGGCACAAAGCAAAGACAAAGCATGTCATACAAAGAAATACAGTTGGAAATAGAACTATTCAGATAGTCACTCCAATAATTGATAAGGATAAACATGAAATAACGCCTAAGGAGTACATGATTACAAGTGTTAATCTTGGACACTCATCTTGGTAGCAAGAATTAGAGGAAATAAAAGTAAATTTAAATGCTACTATTGCTAGAGTACAAAAATATAAACAAAATAAAAGAGAATTGAAGGAATAGGTTGCTACCTTGGAACACTTTATTAATTCATTGACTTTATCTGGTTGAGAACAAGTTGAACTTCCCCAACATACAGTGTTGATGTCATAAGAGCAAGTAGATGTCATTGTTGTAGTTTGTCATAAGATGAATATATTTGAAGAATGGATTGAATATTGGGTGAAGCAGGGAGATGAATTTATTATAGATGCAATAAGAAAGTATAAGGAAGCATATCACCAGTCAAAGAAATTGAAAATATTTGAAGATGAATGTAAATTTCGCTAGGAGCAGGTCATCAATGAAAGGAAAAAAATTGAAATGCTCATGTAGTCAGACATCCAAGAGTTAATATAGAATAATGTAATATCAAGACATAAAATTTGATTGCAGGAAAATGGAAGAAACAACTGAAATGGGAAGGTGACATGATAATACAATGTATTGAAGGATTTGAAAGTCATTGTTGAGTATAGAAGATTAATTAGTGAAAATCAAGAATTTATTGAAATATTGACATGTCAAGGTTTTGATCCTCAAACATTAGGACAATAGGGAAAGGAAGCTAAATCTTTCAAGGAATGGATAGAAAGGATAAATAAATATCATGTTCAATTGTTGATGCGAGAGGTTATTGATGAAATAATACAGTGCACAAATGTTATAGTCAAATATGAAGCAGACAAAGCACAGATAAATGATATCATACTTCGAGTAACTGAAGAATATACTAGGCTCAACCTCACTTGGAGAGCAATATGAAGAATTTCAAAAGAGTGCCTACATCAAGTATTAAGGGATTTCTGAGAGTATCAATTAAAGAAAGAAGGAAGAATCCTAGAGCCAAAGTCATAAGCAAAAATGGAAAGAACTAGATACCTAATATCAAAAATATAATGAAGTTTATTTGTTGTTTCAATTTTAAATTTGTAGGTTGATCTCGATCTCGGTAGGTGTTTCTCATTCTGGTGTTTTGAAAGGAAGCCGGTAGCCTTGATGGATACAAAGTGTTCGTGCTGAAGTATGAAGAGAAGTGCTGCTGCGGAAAAAGTCAAAGCTTTGACTTATTCTAGAATGTTCTTGATGATGGTTGGCAGATGCCATGTGACACATTTTAATTAGTTGTTTTCTGATTCTCTTGATAGAATTTTAAGTTGAACTTTTGGGTGCCTTGTTTCTATAAAAGGCCATATCCTCCCACATTTTTATTTTAAGTTTGAAAATAGTGGATGTCAGAGGAGCATAAAATTCTTTTAAGTTTTGTTCTTTTTTCCTATTTCTAAACCATTCTGGCATAAAACTTTGTATGCATGTAGACATTAATTGATATTAGAGATTTATGGGTAGCTACCTATCTAAGTATCTTTTGTAGCTAGTTTTGTAAGTTCAGCCGAACAAGATTGTATGTTGTGTCGTTTAAGGGTGCATATAGAACCTACTTGGTGTCCATAAATGAAACCCTCTCTTTAAAAGCTTGCACCATTTTATACATAGTTGTGAAGCAATCTAGTGAAATATAAAGCGGTTTGCTCTATTTTGATTAATTCTTTAGGGCAACCATGGAGAATAACTAGGAGAAACTTTTATTTTTTAGTATTTTTTATACTTTGTTTTAGAACAGATGTTTAATATTTTAAAAATGTTCCAAAAAATATAAATGAATGGAAATAATTTTGTTGAAAATATTTTATTTTCCATGAAGTTTTTGAATGCTTAATGCTAAATCTACTTAAGTGATAGTAAAGAATTTGTGATGTTCATGAAATATTATGCTGAATCTTTCGATTTCATCATGTTATTTGATGATTAAATGAAATTTTATGTGAAATGTTTGTAATTCTTAGCAAAGATAGAAATAACCATAGTCCCTTTGAGATTAACAAAAAAGTATCACATCATTTTTGGAGAGCGACCCTAGTGCAACCATGACCTGGTTATTGAAGACTTGGGATTGAACGAAAGTCAATCTTTTCTTTGTGAATGCAAAATTTCCCCTTAGGTTGTCTTTGTTCCATATCTTTCAAGAAGGATAGGCTCTTCATGGTCTTGTCTGTGGAGATTTTATTCAACCTGTTTACTATGAGTAAAATTGTCATGGGAAGACATGGAAACTCAATTTTTAGCCAGGTTTAGAACACTAACTGATCCTACCTTGTTATATCATCAATTTACTCAAATCAAGAGGTTCGAAGGAGAACCTATAACCACTTTTAATAATAGATTTAAAAAGGATTATTCTAGGTTGCAAGCACCTTATGTAGTGGATAATTTGTATGCTATCGCAGTTTATTATAGAACAGTAGATCCTTTGACTGCTATGTTTGTGAAGCGAAGAGCCAACCTCCCACTACTTTACGAGAAGCCTATGCTGAAGGCGTAAGTGTAAATTTAGAAATGAAACATATTAGAAATGGATTATCCACTAATGGAAGAAACGGATTGAATATTTACCCTACCCTGAATGTAAATGGAGTTCCTATAGGTCATCCTATGACTCCTAATGTTTATCCTACAGTGGTCCAAAATGGGACATTTCCTCAAAATACTTTGTTTCAAATAGGAAATACTCAAGCTTTAGTCCCTCACCCTAGTCCAGCTATTATAGAGCTACGTCCTAATGGAAAATTTTTTTTCTCACAAACTCAAGAAAATTAAAATGTCAAAATTTATGAGGAAAAGGAAGACATGAAAGAAGTTACAACTCAACTCAAAAGATTAACCATAGAGGTTATACAATTAAGAAATCAAAATTTCTAATCTTAGAATAATAATCAGAATTCTCAAAATCAAATGTATAATGCTCCTAGACCATCTAGACCATGGAATACATGCCCTAATAATGGGGGAGTATTAACACCTTTAGATAATCTTGATTCAACTAATGAAAATTTTACCTCAAAAGTGAACTTAGTTGATCTTGCAATGAATAATTGGTGTAGAATTCATAATACAAATGCTCATGCTGAAGTGGATTGTTCACAATTTAAAATCGCTTCAAGTATTTTCCTTGTTGCTACTCATTATAATGAGCATTGTGATTCTCTGCCTCCTAAAGGAAATGAATTAGTTCCAGTAGGATATGACTCTGCTCTAGTCCTGGAAAGTTATGAACATTTCAAATTACCTTCCACTATCACAAGTCATGCTCATGAATATGAATGTGGTAATTCAACTATGACTTTGGAGACATACACTTTTCCTTATCAAGATGAAAATGAGCCTCAAGAAGAAATGGATGAAATACATGCCTTCCAATAGTATTAGAAGGGACATAATTACAACACAAGGAATAACGTTAATAGTGGAGGTAGATTCAACAGGCCTTTAACAACATCCATCCCACCTAATAACTTCAACACTCCACCTGATGACAAATCAAGTAATAATCTTGGGTTACCTAAGGTGACCTCTCACTGCAATTCATCAAATATTGCAAAAGGTAAAAAGATAGATTATGCTGATCAAAAAAATTTGACTAATTATTTAGTGGAAGAAATTAAGAAGGTAAAGATTAGCCTTTCTCTATCAGAATTTCTTAAGACACCTATGATCTGTTGGCAAGAGACACTACAAATGTTTTCTGGTGTTGTCATTGATGGAAACCCTTGTTAACTAGTTTATCGGTGCAGTGCATTTTGCTCATACCGGCAGATAGATTGAAGATTAGTAGTTATATGTTTAATTAGAATAGAGCTTCCAGTAACTTTGTGTTCTTCGATTCATATGCATATTTTCTATTATTATTTTATGTTGTGGATCTCAGGGAGTATTGTTCGATGGATAATATGTGTTATCTATAAATATTGATGCCTCGTATCAATTTGGGTGAAAGAAGGTCTGATGAACTAATTTCCTATTTATCAGTATATGGAAGCCGACTTGGTGAATGTGGTGTGTCGTGGATATTTGAGGGATTATTGTTTAAGTATTTTTATGTTTGATCATTTTGATTTGGGTCATCACTATGTTGTGGTTGACTCTTAAGGACGAACATTGAATGTTATGAATGATTTGAGCTGGCAGTTTGTGAATATTTCTTATTTTGTTGAGGCTGACTTGAAGTGATTGAATTCTTGATGGCAGATATATATAAGTGGTCGATTATATCATTTTGTTGTGTCTTCGATGTGAGTTGATGTATGATGTGAATGTTAGAAGGTTAGTAGAGTGATTATGCATAGTTTCACTTGTGCATTAAGGATTTTTTGTGCGAATTGAAGCAAAATAGAGAAAAAGAGTAGAATTAGTTAGAAGGTCCTGAATTTGATTGTTGAGCCTAACTAGAACTGTAATCAAGCATTTGTATATTCTACTCTATCAGTTCAAATCCTTGGAAGTATTCCAAAATTTTGTAAGGTATTGAGCCTTTTTGTTTTTGAGCAGTGAGATCTAGGCAATGTGCCTGAATGCAAGTGCATTCCCATTTGTAATCCTTTCTTTTGAGTATACTCAAAACAATATTGTGGATTGAACTCCACCATGGTTTTTCCCCTAATGAGATTTCCATGTAAAAAATCTTTGTGTTATGGTGTTGTGGTTATTTGTCTTATGTGCATCCATCTTTATTTTGATTGAATGTTATCAACACTTTAAGAATTAGATTAATAAAATTAGAATTTGCACAACACTGATTCACCCCCCTCTTAGTGTTGCTTGACTCCAACAATTGGTATCAGAGCTCAGTTCCTAAAAAGAAGCTTAAAATATTAGGGAATAACTTGGAAAGTGTTTCAGTGGATTCAAGTAGTCTTCAACAACAAATTATGGTGGCCCTAGATGATCTTGATTAGGAAAAATATGAAGTTTGGGAATTACAAGAAAATCTCATGAATGCTGAGAGATTCATAAAGTCATTGAAAGAAAAAATCAACAAGTCCAAGGAGAAGAGAAGGGAACTCTATGATTAGATCAAGTGGGAAGATAATAAATGCATTGTAGATGAACAACTGAGTCAAACCCTAAATGAAAAGACAGAAGAATGTGAAAAGCTTGCTAGGGATAATATAGTTCAGAAGCATACGATGGAATCTATCATGATGAGGATGAATAAGGAAATTGAAGATAGAAAGAAGAATGAAGAAAAGCTTTCCCAATCCCTGAAAGAGAAATTTGAAGAATGCAGTTGAATTACTAATGGATTCATTCAATTGGAGCTAGAGTTAGAACAAACCAAACACAATGAGGAAAATATTGAAAAGCACATTGTTGATCTCAGAGATGAACTTTCTACAACAAATGAATTCAAGGAGAAGTTCAAGATTAGCTTAGCTTAGCCAAGCTTGATGAACTAATTAAAAGTCAAAGGACTGATGGTGACAAGCAAGGTCTTGGATATGAAGAAGGAGAAGGTTCCGGATTTGGACAAGGACAAAGGAAATATAGACAAAGGAGGCTTAGACAAGGAAATCATATGAACAACACTGGAAGGTATTCAGTAATACAACCTAATGCTCAAGAATTTAATGCTATCTGTTATGTTTGCAATAAATTTGGCCATATGGCAGATCAATGCAGAAGTAGAATGAATTCAAATGGTCCATCATTCTTTGGTCAATTCTTTAATTGTAACAAGTATGGTCATAAGTCAAATGAATGAAAAAATGTGATGAAAAAACTTTATAGGAATGTTAGATGTTATACATGCAATAGATTTGGCCATATTGCTAACTAGTGTAGATTAAGAGAAAGACAGTGGAACAACTAGCCTGGACAAATAAATATGGTGTGCTACAATTGTAACAAAACTGGTCATATTGCTAGATTATGTAGAAGAGGTCTGGTAAATCGGAGAAGAAAAATGCAGAATGATGAAAAAGGAAAAGGGAGAGTCACTACAGATCAAATCAAGAAGCATATGAAGAAGAAATGGGTAAAGAAGAGTCCCTCTATTGCAAGAAATGAGCCAATACCAAAATTAGCTTCTGGTAATTCCTCTAGGACTTAGGTTGAGGACTTTGGCATAGGGGGAACTGTTAAGAAAATATTTCAAACCCCATACAGGAAATCGACATCAGGATGTGGATGAGTTCAGTGATTGCATTGATGATCTAAAGATGTTCAATAGCTGGAGAAAGTATTTATGTAGAACTGAAGGTTCACAAAAGAGTTGTCTTTTATAGTGTATGGTAACAGGGTATCTAGATGAGTTGGGATAAAAGAATTTATTGCATCACAAGGTTAGGTGTGTGAATGATAAAAGGTTATTTCTATCTTTCATTTTGTCACTTTTCATTTTGAGAAGAAGTTTGAAGAGATCAGAAGCTATAAGAGAAGCAAGAAGGAAAAGAGAAAAAATTGAAAGTGAAAAAGGAAAAGAGTCTAGTAAAATTGAATTTGCTAGTTCGGCAACATCCTCTGCTTGAACTAGATCAACAAGGAGCTCAACACCCCTATTTGGTGATGCAAAGAAATCAGCCCCTGAAAAAGTTCAAGTTAAGGCATTTGGTAAAAGGAAGAAGGATAAGAGCACAAGAGTGTATAAAGCTATTTCAGAAGATGAAGAGACAAAATCTAATGAAGTTGGAGAAATAAAGCATATGAGTACCCCTATTGCAACTATAGTCAAGACCTCCAATGAAGAGAAGAAAGCAAAGAAGAAGATGAAGCCTAAAAAACCTAGTATGTCAGTAGAGGAAGTTGAAAGAGGTATAATTAAGGATGGAAATCTTAACCCTCTGTGTGAAGTGTATGTCACCTTTGATATTGTTGGTCAAAGATTCCTTGAGGAAGCTACAATACAATATTTGAACAATTTCAATATGACTCTTGTTGAGATAATGGAACAGTTGCCCAAGGAATTGTATGATATTTTGGAGATGAGAAGAGTTAGTGCCAGAACTAAAGAGGGGTAGCTGAGAGAATGAGTTCTTGCAAATATGTCCAATAATGTCTATAGAGGAGATGAAGTCAATCCTAAAATAAGCAAAAAGAGATTTCAAAATAAAAACAAGAATAAACAAGCTTATGTTGGGTAAGACTGAAGAAGTAGAAAAAGAAACAAAAAGTATTCCGAAGAAAGTTCTATTAAAGAATAGAATTGATGTTGTTTCTAAAGAAGAGCATGTGGAAGACATGTCATCTAGTTAGGTAAATGAAGAGGTTACAATTGAGGATACTCAGATTCCTCCTACAATGTATGATTCAGAAGAACCTATGGAGGCCAAAGCTCCTAAAATTGTATCTGTTGAAGAAAAGGAGATACCAGTTGAAGAAGTTGAAGTTCCAAATGACAAGAAAAAGTTTGTGGTTGAGGAAATAGTGCTCAAGGAAAATAAGGTTGAAGTTAAAGGAGTTCTAGTAGAAGAAAGAGACACTACAGAGGTAGTGATGAAGTTTCTAGAAGAGGAAAAGGATGAATTTGATTTTGAGTTGGTAGATGCTACTATTCATTTGTCTACCATGTCCCCAATTAAGAAAATGAAAGTCACATCATTTGCACAAGCTAAGGCCAGGGAAGAAATTCCGAAGTCTCACATTTAGGATAGTGAGTTATTGAATCTTGCATTGAGTATTCTAGAGAAGATAATGCCTACACATGTTAAAGATTCATCTGGTTCTTCCTCTAGTGAGCTGAAGAAACTTATAAATTTGGTAAGTACTCATTTTGAGTCACTTAAGAAGCTAGGTCTAGTAAAGTGCAGGAGTTTGATGCCAAAAATTTAAGCAAATTAAAAGGATTGATAGCTAATGATAAATATTTGTTAGCTACTTGTGTGAAAAATGTTCAAAGTGCATTATCAAAAGGTGGAAGGATTCATAAGTTGTGTTTGTCTCTATCCAAACTTACTGAGGAAAATGAGAAGAAGGTTAAGGATTATGAAAAGGAGTTAGCTCCTTTTTCTAATGCTTTTGATCCTTTAACCATTTCTATTGGAGAGCAAGAAGGTCAAGATATATCCTTACTTGAAAAAATAAAGAGTCTAAAGCATGATAATAAAATATTTGTGGAAAGAGCTAGTGAACTTAAAGGGCTAATTGGTCCAAAAATGGAGACCATGTTGAATGCTTTGAAAGAAGCACAAGATGCTATGGCGGTCAGTAATCCGGTGAATCTTAAATCTGCATAAGTGCAATCTTATTTACTCTGTGGTTACATAACTATTCTAGAAAGTCTTAAGAAGTGTTGGGAAACAAGCTTGAACCTATTAAAGATAACTTTTGTAGATATTTTCAAGTTTGTGTAAGTTGTTTGAAACAAAGTCTATACATATGCAGTTTTGAAGTTTCTATTTGATTATAAGAGTTTTGTATCTGAATTCCCCATCTTTTCCATTGATGTCAAAGGGGGAGAATAGATCAGTGAAAAATTTATGTTCATCTAAGGGGGAGTTGTAGTTTTGAGATATGGATAAAGATCTTTTTGGAGCTTTGGTTGGCAGTGTATTTTTGTTGGTATTGATCTGACACTTAATCATTTTTCACTAAGTGTTGCCACCAATGCCAAAGGGGGAGATTATTGGCAAGAGACACTGCAAATTTTTTCTGGTGTTCTCATTGATGGCAGCCCTTGTCAACTAGTCGATCTGTGCATTGCATTTTTCTCATACTAGAAGACAAATTGAAGATCAATACTTATCTATTTAGTTAGAACAGAGCATCCAGTAACTTCATGTTCTTTAATTCATATGCAAATTTTCTATTATTATTTTATCTTGTGGATCTCAAGGAGTATTTTTCAATGGATAATATGTGTTATCTATAAATCTTGGTGCCTCATATCAATTTGGGTGGAAGTTAGAAGGTCCTTTGAACTAATTTCCTATTTATCAGTATATGGAAGCTGACTTGGTGAATCTGGTGTGTCGCGGATATTTGAGGGATTATTGTTTAAGTATTTTTGTGTTTGATCATTTTGATTTGGGTCCTCACTATGTTGTGGCCGACTCTTAAGGATGCACATTGATTGTTATAAATTATTTGAGCTAACCATTTGTGAATATTTCTTATTTTGTTGAGGTCGACTTGAAGTGATTGAATTCTTGATGGCGAATATATATAAGTGGTTGATTATATCATTTTGGTGTGTGTTCGATGTGATTTGATGTATGTTGTGAGTGTTAGAAGGTTAGTAGAGTGATTATGCATAGTTTCACTTGTGCATTAAGGATTTTTGGTGCGAATTGAAGTAGAACAGAGCAGAAGACTAGAATAAGTTAGAAGGTCCTAAATTCGATTGTTGAGCCTAACCAAAACTGCAATAAGGAATTTGTAGATGCTACTCTATCAATTCAAATCCTTGGAAGTATTCCAAACTTTTGTAAGGCAATGAGACTTTCTATTTTTGAGCAGTGAGCTCTAGGCAGTGTGCATGAATGTAAGTGCATTCCTATTTGTAATCCTTTCTTTTGAGTATACTCAGAACAATATTATGGATTGACCTCCACTATGGTTTTCCCCTAATAGGGTTTCCATGTAAAAATCTTTGCATTATGGTGTTGTGGTTATTTTTCTTATGTGCATGCATCTTTATTTTGATTGAATGTTATCAGCACTTTAAGAATTAGATTAATAAAGTTAGAATTTGTGCAACACTGATTCACCCCCCTCTCAGTGTTGCTTGACTCCAACAAGATCAAGAAAGCTTTCTTAAACACTTCAGAAGATTTTCCTAAAGAAAGAAAGTCCAAGGAAATTCAAGTGAAAGATGGTCAAGCTAAAGCAAAGGATAAGAACATTGTTCCCATAGCAGATGCTCAAGTAGCCTTTTATAAAGGAAAATTAGAGTCCCCGCCATTTTTTCACTTTGAGAATATTTGGTAAGAATCTTCATAACTACTTAGTAAACTCTGGAGCTTCTACTAATGTGATTATGTTATCCATATGTTAAACATTGGGGTTAACCCCTGCAAATTCTTTAAAGAAAGTCACTCAACTTGACAAGACACAGGTAAACGTAGTAGGGGAGTTGACTAATATTCACATGCAATTGGCTTCTGACCCCAAAATCCAATACTATATTGACATTCAAGTCATGGAGATACCTAATACTTATGGTATTCTTTTAAATAGAGATTGGTCTAAAACATTGAATGGATACATGGCTACTGATTTCTCACACATGTGGTTACCATGGAAAGGAGTTCCTAATCAAATTAGGATTGAAAGAGAACCATGCATGAAATACATGATCATAGATTATAATCAGAAAAATGAAGTTCTATATATCGATGTAGAACTAGGAGTTTATAAAATATGTAGTTCAGGAGTTAAAATTATGGAAGTTTTCACTTGTGATGCTAAGAAATCTAATGAACTAACTCTTGGAACAGATGTTTTAATTAAATTAGATTGTGATTCTTCTGAGGAAGAGAATAGTCCTTATGATAAATTTTAGAAGAATATTATTCCAAAAGTTTAGGAGAGTAGTAAAAGTAAAATTTCACTAAAAAATTTGTTGTTGCAAGACTGGTACAGATTCCATAATGTTGCGCATTTGAAAAATAATTGTATGATGTGTTTAGAGATAATTCATAGAATTTAGAGTCAATACCATCTAGAACATGATGATATCAAAATAATTGAACTAGAAAGGTGTAGAAATGAAGATCAAAACATATAGAATGAAAAGATTTGTACGATGATGTCGAAAAATGGTAAAATATTGGATATAAATGATCAAGCTTGGATTCTTAAATTTGATGGATCAAAATCAAAACAAGGAATTGGAATTGGAGTTGAAATTATCAACTCACAAGGTAAGTCTTTTCTTGTTGCATATTGATTGCAATTTCAATGTACTGACAATGTGGCAGAATACGAAGCCCTTATATGTATGGCTTGATCCTGGCAATCAAGAAAAAGGTTAGAATCACTAAAGTGTTCGGTGATTCAAAATTGGTATTTAAACAAGTCCAAAAGCAATATATTTTCCACTACAAAATATTATCCAATTATCGACATAGAGTATGGGATTTAATTGAATATTTAAACGCATTTAATATTACTCATATCCCTAGAAGATTTAATCAGAGAGTTGATGTTCTAGCTACTATTGCTAGTACTTTGGAACCTTTAGAGACTCAAGATCTGAAAAGATTAATAGTTGTATTGGTACAATTACCCTTGGTTCCTGATAATGTCACTAGATTACAAGTATTTGAAGATGAACGACACATATTGGAATTCATTACTAATTATGGTATTTTTAAAGCACAAATCATCAAAGAGATAGATCGCCCCAATGGTGAAATTCAAGACAAAAAATTGACTCAAGCCAGAGATAATAATATTCTAAAAGGAATAATTGAGTTAGAATGATTATTTGATATTGACCAGATAGTCAGATAAAAATATTTACCTCAAAGTGATGGAGGACTATCTGAGTTATACAATTTGCATACTGAAGAAGATCCTAAAAATGTACTCATAGGGAAGGTTTGTACTGAAGAAGAGAAGAGAAATATTGCTTAGGCACTTAAAGATTACTGGAAATTCATAGCATGGACATATGAAGACTTAAAGACGTATGACAATTCCATCATTACACATACTATACCATTGAAGCCTGATGTGAAACCTTTCTGATAGAAACAACGTCCAGTAAATGCACTCTTAGAGCCTTTAATTCAAAAGGAATTTCAAAAACTATTGTCAACCAAGATAATTTTCCCAATCAGACATTCTACTTGGGTGGAAAATTTAGCCCCTAAAGGAAAAATAATGGAGATATATGATTGTGTGTAGATTTCTAAAATATCAACAAAGCATCTGAAAAAGACAATTATCCACTACCCTCACTCAAAGAAGTGTTACAGATAGTTAATGGTTCACAAATGATGTTCTTTTTGGATGGATTTTCTCGATATAACGAAGTAATGGTAGCGAGGGAGGGTCAGATGAAAACAACCATGTGAGTAAAATGTGAGTAAATGATAATCAACACAATCAATAAGACATTATATCAATAGATCTAAACAATGATTAATCTAATTTAAGCAAGAATCTATTGAAAGCATCGTATTTCTCTCTATATCCAAAGATTTATTAAGTCACAGGGCTCTCAGATTTTGTAAGCATTGTGACTATTAAAATGACAATCTAGAGAATAAGAATGATAAGTTGTATGATTGCTAAATGATATGCAAGCTATATGATGTAAAAAAATATGATACTGATTGTCGATAATAAAAGCTATATGTTGTGATATGATAATGTAAACTATATTAAGATGTAATCTATGATGAAAGAAATTATTATAAACTAATATGCTTATTTTCTATTGCTATTTACTAAAATGATTAACTGATCAATTGATATTTCTAGAGTAAGTTTACACAAAGTTGGGATCCTTTTACTATAGACAGAGGCTGCATTTATAGATTCCTAACAACACATTTGTAAAGGGGTAGCAAAGAAAAGTTCTGGATTTGATCTGAAGGATTGAATGGTGAAGGATGAAGAAGCCTGAGATGATTATGGAGAATGTTCCTCCCCACAAAAACACTCAGCCAAAAGATAGGAAGAATCAATGGAAGAAGATGAAAAAGTTTGCCTGCAAATTTGTTTCCAATTGGTCTCCAAATTTTCCCGTGAAGGTTGAGATGAATTAAATTAGACATATAATATCTAATTTGGTAGGTTGATATGATTAGCTGTAGAAACATACTTCAATTGAATATTTAGATTTATTCAATTTAGGAAAAAAAGACATTTAATTTAATAAAGAGAACTATAGTAAGTTGCTTATTAAATAAATATGAAGGAAGAAATAGATAATTAAATAAAACAAAGTATGAAACTTGTTTATTTAATTTAGATGAAATGATGTGATTAAGATGGAAGATAATTATAGAAGAATTTGATAATTAAATAAAACAAAGTATTAAATTCATTTATTTAATTAAGATGAAATACTATGATAAAGATAGAAGAATTAGAAGTGAACTATATAAATAAATATTTTATTTATTTAATAGTAGAGGAATTAAAGGTTAATTAATCAAATAAATTGTATTTAATTATTTAAATTATCTAGACCATTTTTAGGTGTATACATTTTTTCCCTCTTTGAAGTGATGTGTTTATGCATTGCTTCAAAGAAAATTTTACTACTGCTTCTAGTACTAATAAAAAAAATTTGATACGCCCCAGCCATTGATTTTCAAGTGATGATGGACATATGCCCCCTTGAGAGATAAATCAATGAATTCTTTGATTTTTTTGGATTTTTTCAAAAAAAAATCATTTTTTTATGATTTTATGATGATTCGATGATGTTATGAAGATTTGATGAAGCAACGATTTATCTCCTAACAAATCATTGTGAAAAATGCCCTTGTGATGAAATTTGAATTAAGCCCCTTTGAAAGAAATTAAATACATCCCACCAAAATCCCTATAATCACTCTATTAAAAAGCTAAAAGGTTGATCTTGAATTCATTTGTGCATATTGAGTTTTGAAATTTGAGAGAGATTGATTTGGAGCCATTTGGAGCAAAAATGTCATTCCCCTGCCACACTCATCATTTTGAGCGCGTGTGTCAACACAACCGCCCGACTGCCAATGGACCTCTAGTATGTACCTACGAAGCTCCTCATTTTTCACACGTTTTATTTTGGTTTAAATTGTTTTAGTTTCTTTTAGTGCATACTTAGGCCATAGTAGCACATCCACTTGTAGTAGTGCATCCACTGTAATAGCGCATAGCTTATCTATTTTATCGCATCGATAGGTTAGATTAGCGCATCAATTTTTTAGCACATAGAATAGATAGGTTGATGCATAGGTAGAATAGATTAGCCCATTGAATGGTATGGCACATTGGCTAGTTGAAATAGTGCATAGATGTCCCTAAATAGCGCATTGACTGATTTGGCACATTGGTTACCTAAAATAGTGCATAGATGTCCCTAAATAGCGCATAGACCAAATTAGCGCAATGAACACCTATTTTGGTGTATTGAGATCTTTTAATGGCATGTTGAATGTTGTGGCACATCAAAACATTGTTTTGGTGCATCCAAGTCAAAATGATGTATTTGTCAAAATTTTCCTTGATTTTGTTGATTTTCAATAGTGTCAGCCATTGATTTGATTTGATTGATGATCCTAATAGATTAGATTTTGATCAACCTCATGATAAGCGAGGTTTGATGATTGATTGATGATAATTAACCTCATGATAGGTGAGGAATAATCATAGTTTGATTGATAAACCTCATGATAGGCGAGGTTGATTTGATTAATTAACCTCATGATAGGTGAGGTGCAATAAAGGATTGATGATTGACCTCATGATAGGTGAGGTACAATTTTATATTGATGATTGAACTCATGATAGGTGAGGTTCAGTGATAGTTGCTCATAAGATTTGATCAAAATCTCATAAGAACTGATTAGATTTGATAGGTTGATTAATGTTTGATAAATTGATAATGATTACTAACTTTCGATATTTCAGGATGATAGGAGTCATTTGTGAACTTACAGATTCGAGAGCAGTTTCCTAGGACATTTGATTTTATACCGCAACTAGTGCAGCCTGACACAAGAATCATCACATGTTGTGGTTTGTCCTCTCTCTTAGATATACACTAGATTAGGATTAATTTGGGTCTCTTGATAGCCCTAGCAGAGAGGTGGCATAGCGAGCATAATACTTTCCACCTTCCTACCGATGAGATGATAGTCACTCCCAAGGATGTATGGTGTATTTTGAGGATACCCGGTGTTGGGGATGTTGTAGTTTATGATTCTTCAAAGTAGGGCGGGACCGATGCTCTAGGAAAAGTGTTTCAAGATGATACAATTTGTGGATACGAAATTCCCTAGCAAGAGATGGTGGATGCCTATGCTACCTTTCCATCAATACTTGTTGGTTTCATTGGAGGGTTCCTTTGTCCTGATCACAAGTCAAAGGGACTTTCTATTGGCCGGGGCTATGTTTTGGAGAGTATGATTGTTCACGGTACCAGATATGCATGGGGCATGTGTATGCTTGCTCATCTTTACCATGATTTGTATCAGGTTGTCTACTTCTGAGGTCACAGTTTTTCCTCTGGGGTTACATTACTTCAAGTGTGGTTGTGGGAGCATATAGCTTTTATGCATCTAGTGATGGTGAGACAACAACCCACCATGAGGTCATACATGCATATATACACAAGTTGACTTACTCACCCTATACTGGGTAAGTTGGAGCATTGGAGGAGATTCTAGTTTTTTGATTCACAACCATTTTTGATGTTGTATCTCTTTACATTTTAGACATCAGTGTATACTTGACATTATGATTTTTGAGATCTATATGATATGTGGCTGATTGATCAATCTATATGTGTTCTATATAATTCTATGATGGATGCATTTAATTTCCTGTTCTATATGCCATGTGATGATTTATATGATGATGTTATAGATGTAATTTATGATCATGATGACATGTTATGATTTACATATGATGTTATACATGATAATGCTTATATTGATGATGTATGGATGCATGATGATAGTTGTATGATAATGTATATATATAAATAATATGGTAATGTAACTATATGCATGATTTTGGATGTGTTGTTTTAATGATTTATGACATAATGAAATATGATGCATTTTTATTTTTGTTATTTCAAATGCAAATATATGATGTAATAAATGGATGAATGAATGATTAATATGATGATACTTCTAATGTGTGATGTATGATATGATAATGTTAATGAAAATGCAATTATGTAGATGATTTGTTTTTTGATATTTTTCTTATGCAATTTAGATGATGTGATGATTTGAAAAATATGATAGGATGCAAAATAAATGATGGAATGTATGAATGATGAAATGAAATGATAAATGCTCTGTAATGCATATAATGAAAATGATTATGCAATTAAATGATAATGATGATTTTTTTGTTAATGTCAAGTATACTCAATCCATTAATGAGAATAGATAACATTGTTTTTGAATCTTCACTAGTTTTTTGTAACAAAATACTCTATAGATACAAAACTAACATGAATGTAATATAATTTTACCAAGAAAATCTATATGCAAGCATTGCCACCATAATAGTCCATTTATCATGCTTTTATTAATCATTGAGCTTTTAAAATGTTGAAAGTGAGTACAAGCATCAATGGTGTAATTTATACCAATGATGACCTGAGTACTACTTTCATGATTTTTGATATTGCAAGTTAACAAAAGCATCTAGGTATAATTAAACCAAGATGACCTGAGCATTTCTTGCGTAAACAAACAAGAATCAATCATTTTACTATGTGAATTCAGAATGTCATCAGTGATACTTTGTAGAGCACGCCTCATGATAATTTACATAATAATAATGATTAACTCACAGATAGTAGACAAATAAAATACCATTCTCCTTCCTAGCTTCTCTAGTTCAATACATCATCGAGTTGCTCTAAAGAAATGATAACAAAAATCAAAGTACAAAATTTGAACATTCAAGCTGAAAGTGATAAAATCATATTCAAAAGAGTATCATCCATCTATAGTTGTTTGGATTGATTTGATTTCAGCTGTTTGATATGGATGATTGATTTCTAAAATATTCTTATGTTCAATGTATGTTCAATGTTGTGTTTCACTGTGATCATTGTGTTTGTTATGTTGTCATACTGTTGTTTGTCTATTTGTTTAAGCTCAATTTTATTTTCCCCAGTGAGTTCAGTATTTTCCCCCCAAGCTAGGGTGAGACACGACCATGTTGCCAAGATATGTACAAGAGGTCCTTCTACAAAAGATAAATGGAATGATGGTGAAAGTGTAAGATCAACACATGTCTCAAATAGATGGAAAAGCTAGTTTAAATCACAAGTAGTGCCTATTTCTAGGTTTTCACTACATGTTTTTATCACACTTTTTCAGACTTTATGACTTTTTTGGTATTTTTCTCTTTTTCATTTTTTTTTATATTTTTTTGTTTTTCAATTTTTTGTATTTTTCTGTCACCATGATGCCTATTTGCTAGGTTTTCATCAAGGCGACCATTTTCCCATGCACTAGATGATTCAAATATAGAATTTCCTAAGATGGATACTATTAATAGGTTCATCAAACAAATCACCTTCAAGTGTAGACAACTGATAGGATCCAGATCCATAGATGGATATGATTACAAAGGGACCTAGCCAGCTAGGTTCAAAATTCCCTTTCTTTTCTGTGTCTTGTTGATTCCAAGGGTTTTCTTTTAGGACCAAATCACCAACCTGAAGTTTTCTAGGTTTTACCCTATGATTGTAACTTCTAGACATTCTTTGTTGATATTCCTTCAAATGGTTCATAGCATGTTGACGACGTTCATCCAACAATTCCATTTCTTGAAGTCTAGACACTCTATAATCCTCATCTGAAATAATTCCCTTTAGTGACACACAAAGTGATGTTATTTCAACCTCAATAGGTACTATGGTCTTTGATCCATATACCAAGGAATATGGTGTAGCTCCTATAGGTGTTCTAATGCTGGTTTGGTATGCCCAGAGAGTAGGATTTAATTAAACATGCCAATCACGTCCAACATCATTGACAGTCTTCTTCAGGATTTTTAGAATAGTTTTGTTTGAGGCCTCTACTTGGCCATTTCCTTGAGGATAGTATGGTGTTGAAAAATGGTGTTGGATATGAAACCTCTCACACAATTCTTGCACATCTTGATTCCTAAAAGTTTACCATTGTCTATGAAAATGGATTGTGGAATACCATACCAACAGATGAGGTAATTTACTATGAAAGAAGTTTTTTTTTACAATGATTGTTGTTAAGGGAACTGCTTCTATCCACTTTGTAAATTACTTTGTTGTTGTGATTATAAATTTGTGTCCATTGGATGAAGAGGGATTAATCTTTCCTACTAGGTCCAATCCTCACTAACAAAAATCCCATGTTGAAGTGAATGGGTTCAATTCTTGTGCCGGTGCATGGATTAGGTTACCATTTATTTGAAATTTTTCACACTTCTTCACAAACTGAAAATACTCCTCCATGTTTGGCTAGTAATATCCCAAACAGAGGAGTTTCTTCACTAGGGTTAGTCTGCTTGAATGAGTTCCACAAATACCTTCATGGAACTCACGTAAAGCTATCTCAAACTTGTTATGTTCTAGACACCGAAGAAGAGTACCATCTAGACCTCGATGGTAAAGTATGTCAACAACTAAGGTATGTCGTGTGGTTTGGAAAATGAAGTTGTGTTTCTAGTTTCTAGAAAGATTGGGAGGGAGGATATTATCTCTTAGGTAAGTGTTTTCCATAAATTGAGGATTCAATGTCAACTAATTGGCATATGGTTTGAGATTTTGGATTATCATTTAAGTAGGGTTAGACACTTGTTCCACCATAAACTCATAATGACCTCACTTTTCTGGCAACTATAATAGAGAACCAATCGTGGCCATAACATCTACAACTTTGTTTTATGCCCTTGGAATCTATTCAAACTTGATATCCACAAAGTAATTTTTGAGATCATCTACCATTTTCTCATACAACATCAACTTCTCATCTTTTTTTTGATATTCATCATTTACTTGATAAATGACTAGTTGTGAATCTCCATATACTTGTAGCTCTATGACTTTCCATTCAATTTCCACTTTGATGCCAATAATTAATGCCTCATATTCAACTACATTATTTGTACATGGAAACATGAGTCTATAGAACTTTGGGATGGTATGTCCTTGAGGTGTAACAAACAAAATTCTCACACCTGACCCATGTTGTGTGTATGACCCATCAAAATAAAGCTTTCATGGTTCTGTTGTCACAGTAAGAATGTTTGCATCAGGAAACTCAATGTTCATCAGATGATCATCCGGTAATGGAGCTTCAACTAACTGATTGGCTATCACTTGACCCTTGATGGCTCTTCGATCCACATACTGGATATCAAATTCACTCAAAATTATGACCTACTTGGCTAGTCTTCCTATTAGAGCTGCCTTACTGAGTAAATACTTTAACGAATCAATCTTTGCTATGAGTTTGATTATGTGGGTTAACATATAATGCCACAACTATTGAGTAGCAAATACCACCGACAAACAAGCTTTTTTGATGAATGTGTAATTTATCTCATAACCATTCAAAGTCATATTGATATAATAGATAGTCTATTCCCTTCCCTCAGGATCTTCTTGTGCTAATAGAGCTCCAAAAAAAATCTCAGTTGTTGCAATGTATAGTAATAAGGGTCTCTCTTCTATAGGTGGCATCAATATGGGGGGTGACATTAGATATTTCTTTATTTTATTGAAAGTTGTTTCACATCATTGATCCCATTTGAAAGAAACATTCTTATGTAGCAAGTGATTGAAGGGATGAATTTTTTCTGCTAATTGGGAGATGAAACTCCTAATAGATTGTAGTTTGTCTTGTAGAGATCATAGTTGACAGATATTCTTTGGTGGTGGAATTTCCATTATTTCCTTGACCTTGGCGGGGTCTACTTCGATGCCCTTTTCTAAAACTATGTATCCTAAAAGCTTTGCTGATGTAACACCAAACACACATTTCTTAGGATTTAATTTGACATTGAACTTCTCTAATCTAGTAAATATTTTTCCCAGGATCTCTAGATGTCCTTCTATGGTATATGAATTTTCTAATATATCATCCACATAATATTCCATAAAAGTATGCATCATGTCATGGAAAATTGTGGTCATTGCTCGCTGATATGTAGCTCCTATGTTTTTCAAACCAAAAGGCATGACATTCTAGTAGAATGTTCCCCATGGACACATGAATGTTGTTTTCTCCTGATCCTCTGGTGCTATTTTGATTTGGTTATACTCTGAGAAGTCATCCATTAGTGATAACATGGCATGTCCTATTGTTAAGTCAACAACAATGTCAATGTTTGGTAAAGGAAAATCATCCTTTGGACATGCCTTGTTGAGATCTCTAAAGTTAGTACATATTCTGATACTATTATCCAGTTTAGAAATAGGTATAGTATTAGAAATCCACTTGGCATAATCAATAGATTTGATGAATCCTGGATCTAACAACTTTTTCAACTCAGCCTTTACCATCAAGGCAATATGCGGATGCATTTTCCTTAGTTTTTGTTTCATAGGTTTTATCCCAGATGGTAGAGATAAATGATGCATTAGAAGATCTATATCTAAACCTAGCATATCAGAGTAAGACCAAGAAAAGTTAATGTTTCTTTCTTCAAAGAACTTGGTGAATTATGGATTTTCTTGTTCAGTCATAGATGTTGCCAGATGTAGTCTTTTCTTTTACTATTGTGCCAATATTGATAGACCATGTAGGCTCCACCAATATTGATTATCTTTCATTATAGTGTTCTGGAAGGGTGTCAAATTTCCCATCTTTTGGTGCCTCAAAGAGGTTTTCACCATCAGATGTGTTCTTTATTTTTACTTTTTCAAGATTTAATGCTGCCATTAAATGGTTTTCACCATTAGATTCATTATTCTTTTTCTCAATTTTGCAACTGAAATATTTGACGCCCTCTTGACTTGAAGTGTTGTTATGAGAATTATGATTATAAATTGTGTCACATTCATCACAACAAAGGAAATCTATGATAGCATCGTCATTCACAAAGATAGGAATATAGATTGGTCCAGTTGGTTCCTAGTTGATTAGCTTGGGATGCATTAAGGGTAAAACGTCATTAGATTGGCTAAGGTCAATGGAAGTAAGGGTTTAAATAGAAATGTTGTCAAAGTTTTCAGTGGTGATGTCAAGATCTATGATATTACTCTCCTCCAAGTCATCTATCTCACTCGATATATGTCCATCCTCACTTGAGTCATCAATATTTTTTTATCCAAATACAGGGGGTCTAGGCCCTGAGATTTGTCCTTCCTCGGGTGTGGGTGCATATTACTTTATGAAATTAATTGGTATGTCCTTGTATGATGCTTCAGATAAATAATCCCACTCATATTCAGTGGAATCTATTTTAGAACTATCCCGCATTTGAAGGATTCTTTCTACAACTCTATGAGTGTTTTCTTCTTTTGTTTCCCCTGTATAACCTAGTCCTATCTTGTCCTTTGGCTGAAGTGTGAGAGGTTGGATGGGTTCTAAAATTATTTCTTTTCTTTTTTCAATAGGCCCTTTTCCTTCATACCCCATTTTATCTAATATTGTTTTTCCCTTTCTGTATTGATCTATCTTTATATTGATATTTGTCAATGTAGATGCTTCCTCATCTTTGTAGAGCCAATTGAGGATGGCCTTATCTTTAGATTCATCCTCTAAAGTATCTACCTTTACAAATTGATCAATTAAAACCATAGTAGGTTGTAATGATTGTTGTGTTGATGTTGATGGCTTCCCATATGATCTTGGAGATGGCAACAACTATGAAAAACACAAAGATTGTTCAATGGAATACTCTCCCATGCCTTTGTCTTTTAACTAGATCTTTTCTTTGAATTTTTGTGATAGAGAATCCAATTGAGCTTCATTGTTTTATGGAATTGAGTTGGCAACACTTGTCTCTTTTGACTTGTCCTTTTTCTCAACCCATTTAGATACAATTTTTAGTTTCCTTTCACCGTTGGATGAACTAGAAGTGGTTGCTTCCCTATTATCGGGCACAAAAGCATCTTGAGCTGTTTAAGAGTGCTACAATATTGGGGATTGTTGTAGTCAGTTGAAATAGTGATTTATTATCCATTGACAAGAAACTTTAAACACTGATGACAAGTTGAAGGTATTGCTTGCATTTCATGAATCTAGGGATGTCCCAACAGTATGTTATAAGTCAACTCTTTGTCTAATACTTGGAAAACAATATTCTTCACAATTGGTCCCACTTGAATAGGCAACACAATCAATCCCTTGGAGGATCTGTCTTCTTCGTCATAGGCTTTTATTGTTATTTTCCTTCTAGCATCAATAGCATTATCAGAATATCTGAGTGCACAAATCAATTTTAAAGTGCAAATGTTTAAACCAACTCCACCATCTATTGGGACATGTTTTACCCAGTGTTTTTGGATTAAGACTTCAATATGAAGGGTAGCATTGTGCGGATGAGTAAGTGATACATCATCTTGTTCAAAAAATGATAGGTAGTGAGGCATGGTTAAGTGTCCCACCATAGCTTGGAATTGACAAACATCCAGATTATTGGGTACTATTGTGGCCACAAGAGCTTGTTCTGAAACCTCCTTATGAGATGGTGAGATTTTAAGGAGTTCCAAAATTGATATTTGTGTTGGTATTTTTTGTAGTTGATCGACTATGTTGTACGAATTCGAAGGAGTAGAAATGGTTTTAGATGAAACTCCTTTCAATATTACCTTGGATTTCCCACTTGTTCTCACATTGACTGGTTAATGATCTTGGTTTTCCCTAATTTTTACAACATTGATCTAATTGTTGGATGTATCCATTTTCAGGATCAGATTTAATGGTATGATGTCATTGATTCCAATGTTATTAGTTTGATTATTAGTGGTATCATTCTTCTCAACTATAGAAATACAATGAATAGTGTTGTCATAAATGTGTTTACAGTTTTACCTTTACTGTTTGCAGAAGAAGATTCTCCCTTTTCATAATTTGGTAAAGGATTTTTAAATGCATTATGATCATTGTTCATTTGATGTCCTTCTACATATACCTTCCTATTGTCAATCAAATCTTGTACTAGATGTTTCAACTGCATACAATCATTCATTTTACATCTTTTTTTCTTATGAAAGTCACAATAGTCTACGTCATTCCACCATCATGGTTTTACTTTTGGTTCCCAATTTCTTGCTTCAGGTAATGTGATAAGTCCATATGTAAGAAGTTCTCTCATTGTTGATTGTAGTGTTTTCCCAAATGGTGTGAATCTTCTTTGATTTGATGGTTTTTTATATGATTGTGGTTTAGATTCTCCATTGTTCGGATTGTTGTTTTGATTGACATTTTGATTGATGTTTTGGTCATTGTTTTGATTAGTCTTTACAGTTGTTTCCATCAAGTTAAATAGCAGTTTCACATTTTTTGTTTCATTTGTAGTATCATTGTTATTAGTATTTCTATTCTTTTGCCAAAACTTGGATTTATCATTGTTGTTGCAGTGATTTGAGGAGTTTGTATTGTTTGATCTATCATTGTAATGTATTATTACTCCTCTTTTGACCAAGGCTTCTTCGATCTTGAGCCCGTTTTCAATTAATTTCTCGAATGTTGGGGGGAATTGTAATTCAAGCCTATAGCTCATGTCATTAGTTAGGTTGTCAATAAATAGTTCCATCTTTTCCTCTTCAAGTATGGAACGAGGATACCTAGCAAACAACCTTCGCCATCATTGTAGAAATGAGAGGAATGTTTCACCTTTCTTTTGTTTCATATTGTAAAGGTCTTTTATGGTTATCTCATGTTGAATATTATAGGAGAATTGTGAGATAAACTTGTTGACTAGTTCTTCAAAATATCAAATTCCTAGTTGTAGTTTGGAGAACCATTCCATAAATTGACCTCCTAAGCTTCTTGGAAATAACCTCATTAGATAATTTTCTTCTTGTGTAAATTCTAAACTCATGGTTCTAAATTCCCTCACATGATCAATTGGATCCATTTTACCATTGTACTTGTATTTTGGGAATTCACAATGTCTAGGAAATGGTATCATGTCCACACTTGGACCAAAAGGATAAGGAAAAATTTCTTGTAATGAGTACCTTTTCATGGTTCCTTTTTGCATATCTTGAAGTTTTTGTAATTTTTGAATTTGATGTGTTAGGGAAACCACTTGATCTGTGTTTTGTGTGGTGTGGTTCAGTTTCAGTCACTTTAGATGCTTCTTTTAGTCAATTAACATCAAGGTCCTTTGGAAGTTTTTCTCCTAGTTCAACTAGCATCAAAATGTATTTTTCCATATCTTGTTCTAAATTTTTTTCCATGAATTTGTGAAAATTAGGATCTTGTTGTGTAGTTTGAATATCCTCTTGAGTTGTCTCATTGGCATCATTTTTGTGGAATTTGTGAAAGGGATTTTCTTCAACCATGGTATTTGGTGTTTCAATTTCTTTTTCTCTAAGTTTTTGTCTTTGTAACCTTGTCAAAATTGGCATACAAGTGTTATTTTCACTAAAATTTGATATTTTTGTTTGGAATGAGTGCCAATGGTATTAACTTAAGTTGAATAGAATGATATATTCTATTGATGAAACTAAGTTAAAAATATGATTATTGTGTTTCATTTTATGGTTGTAGGATGATGATCCTGATAATGAAACTTAACGTAATAATCAAGAGTTGTGTTTGGTGATTAGGCACTTTAAAATTGTAAGATCTTGGTTTCACTTAAAATAATTTAACTTACAAGGTCCTATTTTTCTAAGTTTAAGACATTGGTTTGACTGAGAAAATGTTTTTGTTAGAACTGATAAAAATCTAGATTTTGATGTTAACTGTCTAAATGATGGGAAAAAATAACTCTATGGTTTTTCATTTTTTGGATGCGCTAAAATAGACTGTGGATGCATTGGAACATAGGGTGAATGTTTTGTCAAATAGGGTATATGCGCTAAAAAAGAGGTTGGTTGTGCCAGGATACTAGTAAATTATGGTGACAGACTACACAAATGTGTTGTAAGATAAGACAAATGCACTGAAATAGTGTTTGTATATGCTATTTGGTTGATAGATGCGCTAAAAGACTAGGTGTATGCACTAAACTGGAAGTTGTCAGTATGTTCACAATTTTCTCTCTTTGTTTTGGTCTTTCTTAGTAAAAGGATTGATTCTAGGATGTAATTTTCTAACCAAATGAATATTTTGGAAGGGTTTTTTGCTTGAAAATCCTCGAGTTTGATGATCTAAATGGATGATACCTTTGAAAAAAATAACTTCACACATAAAAGCTAGATTGTAAACAATTGTTTTAGATTCTATGTATTAAACATGTAGTGAGTGTTCTAAAATTAGGTCTGATTCTTTCAATTTCCATAGGTTTGACATAAATAAAGATAGTTCAAGAACTTTTCTAATTTTCAAGTAGGTCACTTAGAATATCATAGCCCACAACTTGCAACTATTTCAAATCACATAGCCCTGTCACCCCCTAGAGCGTGCTCGTTCTTTTTCCTTTCCTGAGTCTTAACCAAAGTTGAATCCTCCACTTTTGGCTAGGGTCTCTGATAGTTATATGGTGAGTGTCTTGGGGGAAAATTATTCCCTCCCCTTGCACCATGATATAAAAAGTGTTGAGAAACTAACATGGTTGGATTCTACAATAAAGTTCATAGATAGGGTATCCGTTCAGAGTGGCAAATGATAAAATCCCTCAGGATACCTCCCAATCTTTAGAAAAAATATTTTTGAGATGGTTATGTTGCACACTTTTGTTGAATTGTGGGTTTCCCAAAATTCACTTTTGATTATAGTGGGTTGGAAAACCTGGCTTTTATTTTTCCCACTTAGGTCATTCCTATAGGGTGAGTACTTTTTCCCACTACAGTAGGCCTTCTAAAGGATTTAATAAAGCAGGATAGAAAGTCTAGAATTTTGATCACCTAGTTAAGGGGAGAGCATAAGCCTATTGCTTTCGAAACACAAAGAACATTGGGTTCAAAGTAGTTGATTAATTAACCTAGATTCACTATCTTAACCAAAGGAAAAAAAATAATCAAATTAAAATTCCTACAAACATTATTAGTAATTTGCAAAATTTTGTCTTTTACCAATGTAAGTTTTTCCCACAATTGTCTTTGACCAGGGTGTTTGGTACCTGCACCCAATAAAACAATTATTAATCCTCAATTTTTTGAAAATATGCAAAGATATATTGATGCACTACAATAGTCATTAAATGTGCTAAAATAGAATTTAAAAGCTCTAAAACAAAAGGTATATGTGCTACAAAATTTGATGAAAGCACTAAAAGAAAGGGTCAATGTGCCAAAAGAAAACCCCTTGGCTGATGAAACAAAAACTTAGATGTGCTAGAACAGGGGTTCTATGTGCTGGAATATTCTGTGGATGCACTAGAATAGTGCTTAGATGCACTAAAATATCTATTGTATGTGCCACAAAAACTCTTGATCACACTAAAACAAAATAAATCCGAAGCCTACAAGCGTACTTTTCAAAAAAAGATGTTAAAAATGGGTTTTTCGGCCCCACGGTGGGTTCCAATTTATGTGTGAGTAAATGATAATCAACACAATCAATAAGACATTATATCAATAGATCTAAACACTAATTAATCTAATTTAAGCAAGAATCTATTGGCAGCATCATATTTCTCTCTATCTCCAAAGATTTATTAAGTCACAGGGCTCTAAGATTTTGTAAGCATTGTGATTGTTAAAATGACAATCTAGAGAATGATAATGATAAGCTATATGATTGCTATATGATATGCAAGCTATATGATGTAAAAAAAATATGATACTGATTACCAATAATAAAAGCTATATATTGTGATATGATAATGGAAACTATATTAAGATGTAATCTATGATGAAAGACATGATTATAAACTAATATGCTTATTTTCTATTGCTATTTGCTAAAATGATTTATTGATCAATTGATTATTTTGCAGAGTGTGTTTGCACAAAGTTGGGATCCCTTTCCTATAGATAGAGGTTGTATCTATAGATTCCTGACAACACATTTGTAAAGGGGCAGCAAAGCAAAGGTCTGGATTTGATTGGAAGGATTGAATGGTGAACAATGAAGAAGCCTGAGATGACTATGGAGATTGTTCCTCCCCACAAAAACACTCAGCCAGAAGATAAGAAGAATCAATGGAAGAAGATGAAGAAGTTTGCTTGCAAATTTGTCTCCAATTTGTCTTCAAATTTTCCCATGAAGGTTGAGATGAATTAAATTAGACATATAATATCTAATTTGGTAGGTAGATATGATTAGTTGTAGAAACATACTTCAATTGAATATTTAGATTTATCCAATTTAGGAAAAGAAGATATTTAATTTAATAAAGCAAACTATAGTAAGTTGTTTATTAAATAAATATGATGGAAGAAATAGATAACTAAATAAAACAAAGTATGAAACTTGTTTATTTAATTTAGATGAAATGATGTGATTAAGATGAAAGATATTTATAGAAGAATTCGATAAATAAACAAAACAAAGTATTAAATTCATTTATTTAATTAAGATGAAATAATATAATAAAGATGGAAGAATTAGAAGTGAACTATATAAATAAATATTTCTATCTATTTAATAGTAGAGGAATTAAAGGTTAATTAATCAAATAAATCATATTTAATTAATTAAATTATCTAGACCATTTTTAGGTGTATACAATAGCTTTCACCACAAAGTGGGGAACTTTTTCTTACAGAATGATGCCATTTGGATTGATAAATGCTAGAGCTACATTCCAGAGAGCCATGGACTATGCTTTTCGAGAATTGATAGGAAAATGTATCATTATTTACATGGATGACCTTAGAGTATTTTCTAAAGACATAAAATATCACATTCAAGATCTCAAAGTGATATTACAGAAGTGCGAAACTTATGGAGTTTCAGTAAATCCAAAAAAATGTATTTTCATTGTGACTAAAGGAAAGTTACTAGGACATAATAAACATGGTATTTCAATTGACCCAGACAGAGTGAATGCATTACTCAAATTATAGCCCCTAAGAAGTAGAAAAGAATTGAAGTCATATTTCGGTAAGATTAACTTTGTTCAAAAATTTATTATAGGATTTTCCGAAATAGTGAAGCCACTCAATGATATGTTAAAGAAAGATTCCAAAATAGAGTGGGAAAATGAAGCTAAGATCGCCTTCAAGAATATAAATACTACAATCACAGAAGCACCAGTATTGGTAAGCCCAGATTATATTAAACCTTTTTATATTTACTCATTTGATTCTTGTCACACTTGTGCAGTAGTATTAACACATAAAGGCGAAAATAAAGAAGAAAAACCAATTGCTTTTATGAGTGCTCCATTCAAGGAAGCAAAATTGAGATACACATATGTTGGGAAACAAGCCTTTTCTTTGGTCAAAGTTGTATGCAAGTTTAGACATTACATCCTTAGAAGTATAGTTAAAGCCATTGTCCCAATTCAACTGTCAAAATGTTGCTAACATAGAGTGAGCTGAGAGAAAAGAGAGCTAAATAGCTTACCATTTTACAAGAATATGATTTAGACTTCATACCCATGAGGTTAGTCTGAGGACAAGCTTTGGTTAAATCTATTGTAGAAATAGATCCACAAATCTCAAGTCAACAATACACATTGGATGAAAAGGATCAAGAAGATTGGTATTCAAAAATTTGGCATTATTTGGTCAGTCACACTTGCCCTGATCATATGAAAAGAAATCAAAGAAGAACCCTCAAGATAAAACCATAGAGTTACATGATTAAGGGAGGAGTTCTATTCAAAATAAATCATGAAGGAATCTATTTAAGATGCTTAAATAGAACAGAAGCTGATAAAGTGGTGGAGGAACTACATGATAGATTTGGAATAGCTCATGGAGCACCTTTAGCTACTGCACACCTCATTTTAAGAGTGGGTTACTACTAGAACACGATCTTTAAAGATACTTATGAACATATTAAACACTATTATACATGTCAAATAGCATTAGATAAAGGAAGATTCAATGCTCAACTGTTGCAGTTAGTGATGGAGATGTGTCCCTTTTCACAATGGGGACTAGACTTTATTGGAACCATCAATCTTCCATCTTCTACTAGTAATCAATTCATATTGACCGCTACAGACTATTGTACATGATGGACAGAGGCATGCCCTAACAAGAAATGCACTACAAACGTGGTCATAAAATTTTTGGAAGAAAACATTATCACTAGGTTTGGAATGTCATATGCATTGGTATGTGATAATGGACCTACTTTTGCTTCATTGAAATTTTCTAATTGGGCATTTGAATATGGCATAACATTAAAATTTTCATCTAATTATTATCCACAGGGAAATGGATTAGTTGAATCATCAAATAAGAATTTGTTGGACATAATAAGAAAATTTATTGAAAAGAACCCTAGGGAATGGCATTCTTTGTTAAAATTTTCCCTTTGGGTAGATCGTACTAGGATGAAAGTTTCATTAGGGAATTCTCCTTATCATTTAGTCTATGTGTAGATCCTATACTACCAATAAACTTAAAAATCCCTACCTAGTAGTTTGCACAAGAATATATTAGATTAGATGATCAAACAAAAGCCTAATTGTTGCAATTGATGCATTTAGATGAGAAACGTACTGAAGCCATAGATAAATCATCAATCTATAGTGAAAAGATGGTTTGATAAGCGATCCAAATTAAAGAATTTTAGAATATCTGATTTGGTCCTATATTGGAATAGAGCTCATGAACGTAAAAGTGAACATGTTAAGTTTGACAAATTATGGACAGGCCCATACCAAATTTCTGAAATCTTGGGTGATAGCACTTATAGATTAAAGTCTTTGATTGGCGAAGATATCCCATTTCCTGTGAATAGGCAGTTTCTAAAGCATTATTTCTAGTGATAGGTAAATAGTTTTGTACATAGTCTCTTTTGTTTGTTTTTTTTTTTTCTTTTTTTTTGGGGGGGGGGGTGTTGCGTCATTTGAATTTACATTAATTGGAAACCTTTTAAGGTCTACAAGTTAATAGAATGTCAAATCCAAAACTTTAATCTCTACTCTAATTAGAAATAGTTTTCCATTTATAAATTGTTCAAGAATTATTCAATTTTATATATTGTGATTAGCACAAATCATTCAGTTGATGTTGAGCTACAAATGAATACATTTAAATCATTCTACTAAAATTTGGGATAATATTTTTTTGCATTAATTGAAAACTCAAAATACTACCTTTCCTACCACTATAATTCCCAACGTAATAGTAGGCTTCAATGCTTGCAAGTTGATAAAAGAGCTATTATTGCAATATCAAAAGTAAAAAATGAGTTATCATTGTTGTATTTTATAAAAAAAGAAAAGTGATATATACTCTTTAGGCTATCCAAATAACTCTATCAGGGCTATGGATGCCTAACCAACAGTAGAGCTATGTTTGGGGGAATTACAGAGATTTCCTTGTTGGAGTTATGGATGCTTGACTGGTAGCAAGGCTCTATCCCTGGTTGGCTTAAAAGGAATTGTCATATTATGTAGATTAATGCAAACGGTTGCTATTTGTAAGTTTACTATAGTAAAAATAATCAATTGCACACATGTGAACTTAGTAATACTTAATTTTGCATGCTAACCAAATTAAAATTTGAATATGGAATAAGGGTCCCATGATTTATAACTAGAATACTAAAGAAAGTTGGAACATTGATGTTAGATTTGGAATTGAATTTCTATTATTTTTTTATTTTTTTTGGTTTCTAGTTGTTGTGTGGTCTCACAACACGCCCCATTTTGCCTCTTGGAAAAATGTGGACCCCCTTTTTTTTCTTTCCTTGCTCTTTTTTTTTTGCTTGCTTCAACGTTGTTTTGCTGCTTGGATGGTTGTTGGTTTTCCTCTCTCATTTTCACTTGGCCTCTTTGTTGTTATATAACCTTTTTGTTTTCTCAATTTTTGTGTTTTGGTATGCTCTTAATGCTTAGTTTGTTACTGGAAACTGGAATCCTAGAATCCTACATTGAACCAAAAGATTTTGTATCTTCATAAGATTCTAGCTCTGCTCGGTATTTCATTGATCAAAAAATTCTAATTCCAGTAATTTCCTCTTTTACTATAGTCTGGTGTTTTATTGTTTTTTTTTTTTTCAAAAGTCGGGAAACAAAGAGTCTGCTTTGAAATTTCGTCAAATTTATCTTTCAATTTCAGTTTCCGGTCTTTCTTTCATTTCTGTTTTTCTCTTTCCTCAAAAGGTATTTCTTGAATCCTAGTGTTGTTTGATCCTTTCGAAAGTAATACCAAAATCCTTAATCTTGGTGATCACCAATCAATCACATATCTTTAATGACATATACCTTTCAAAGAATTAGTGTGACATATAATTGCCACATATAATGAACACACCATATTTCTTCTCAAATAGCGAGCCAACACAGAAATCTAGGTGTTCATGATTTGAACTATAATCAGTAATGATTGCACCTTTATTCTAGGAATTAATGTTCAAAATAACAAGTAATTAATGAAGGTGGTGAACTACCTATGTACTTGGCACCACCTCAAGCATGCAGTTTCTTTTACAACACTCCACTTTGCATCATATTGCAAATTTTCTAAAAACATTCAATTAACAAAATGACATCGGCACACAAAGAGGTAAAATTTTGAGAAACTAAGACATAGGTACCAAGGGTTTTGAAGTTGCATTCCAAAGAATCACCATTTTAACCAAAACTAGGTATGTTCCAAATAAATGATACTTTGCTAAGAGTTTCTCAAGCTAAAAATCTCAACAATGGTATTTGTGTGTGGGAAATGTTAGTATCAAAATAAGATAATAAAAACACACCAATGCAACAGTAAACTAAAGAAAGCTTTAAATAAAATGAAATCAAAGATCAAACAGAGCTTCTTCAGAATTGTTCCATTGTCCTCTATCCCCAGTGATTTGCTTGAAGCTGTTGCTCTCAAGTTTTTTAAGCAAAGCTTCTCAGAATGGCAACCTGCAGAATGAGTATACAAAGGGAGAGTACTTCTCTATCCTATATGCTGGTAGAGTGAAAATGTTAATGCGGATATGCATAGGGGTTGTAGATTATGCACAGGGGCTATGGATTATGGATGCTATTAAAACTATGCTATGCTATGATATAGCATGATATGGACTGCTAAATATGCTAAACTATGCTATGCTATGATTCTAAAGGCTATGGATGCTGAAAGACTGATTGACTATAGTTTTTCTGTATGAAAGCTTCTCCTATTTTTGAAAACCCGGTAGTCCTTTTTATAGCTTTTTGCAGGAAAGAGCCTGGTTGGAAAAGATCAATGGCTGTGAGATTGTCTGGTAATTTTGAATGGTGAGAGATGGAGAGGTTGAGAGGAAGATGGAAGATGTTGGGAGGTTGGAGAGAAGAATGGAGATTTGTCTTCAACCCACGGGAACAATTTTGCACAGAAATAGAGAAATTAATTTTATGTTTTGGAAGTTGTTTCATGGTTGTTGCAGATAATCCAATATTAAATAAATAAATTTATTTAATATTATGTGAGTTTGATTTTTGATTTTAGGACTATAGAAGACTTAATTAAATATTTAGAATATTTAATTGTGAATAGACTTTAGAAGAATTAATTAAAATTGTGAATGGAATTTGGAAGATTTAATTAAATATTTGGAATATTTAATTGTGAATGGACTTTAGAAGAATTAATTAAAATTGTGAATGAACTTTATTTAATCTTTATTTGAATAAAATATTCAAGCCAAGATTATATGATAATTAATATAAATAAATCGTAATGTTTATTTAATTAATTAAGAAATGGATATGAAAGTGATTAAATAAACTTATTTATTTAATCAAAATGAGGAATGAACAATATAAATAAATTATTTAGATTTATTTATAAAGATTAATTCAGAATTTTAATTAAATATTAAAATATTTAATTAATTACCGATTTATTGTGATGTGACCATTTTTAGATGTATCGTGAAGTATGAATCCCTAATAACTGGTATGAGGATAATAGTTCAATGGAAAATACAAGAGATGAAAGTATATGGGGACTCATAGTTGGTTATCAAACAAGTCAATGATGACTACCAAACTAAGGATGATAAGCTTCCTCCTTACAAAAAATATGGTAGAAAATATCAAGGACATTTTCATTAATATAACTTTTGAGCAGATTCCTCGCATGAAAAATTGAGTAGCAGGCGCTATGGAAACAATTGGATCATTGTTAGATATGCCACATGTCCTTCAATGTGAATTCTTGGTAGAAATACTTCTCGCACCAGCTTTCAAAATCCTAGAATTTGAATTTGTGTGTATAATCATTGGTCTTGGTTCCCCATGGTATCAAGATATATTCACCTACCTTAGTATATGAACCCTCCCAACCAATATCACCTCCAACCTTAAGAAGACTTTTGTTAAAAAGGCATCCTGATTCATGATCCCAGGTGATACCTTATACCGCCGAAGCATCGAGGGGACATTACTATGATGTCTCAACCAAGAGGAAGCCTTGAATACCTTAACGGTGATGGGATATGTGGTTCCCATTCTGGTGGTATGGCTTTAGATAAGAAATTGTTGAGGACGGGGTACTACTAGCCAACCATGGAAAGAGAAGCCCATTAGTATGTGTAGAAGTGTGTCCAGTGTCAGCAACATGGAGATCATATTCAAGCTCCAACTCAGGAGTTACAACCAATGGTCACACCTTGGCCTTTCTTGCAGTGGGGTCTTGACCTCATAGGAAAGATTACTCCCACCTCATCTAATGGCCATAAGTTCATCATAACAACCACTGAATAATTTACCAAGTGGGTCAAAGCTAGTTTGATGGCCTACATAACGGGGAAGCTAGTTCCACAAGCCCTTATTTCTGATAATGAAACATCCTTCAAGAATCAGGATGTGAAAGAGCTATGTCAAAAATTTAACATCAAATATCGATTCTCTACCACGTATTACCCCCAAGGCAATGATCAAATTGAGGCTACAAATAAGACCATTCTAAAAATCCTAAAGAAAATAGTTAATGAAGCTAGCTGTGATTGGCATCTATAATTAAATCTCGCCCTTTGGGCCTATCAAACTAGTATATGCATGCCTACAGGTGAAACTCCATTCTCCTTGGTCTACGAATCAAAATCCATCTTACCTATCGAGGTCGAGCTTCCCTCATTGCGAGTCTCATTATAGAACCTGATCACTAATGAAGAGTACAAAGTATATTGGCTAAATGAACTAGAATTTTTGGATGAGCATCATCTTGACACCCTTAATCACCTACAAGTATATGAAAATTGACTAAAGTGAAGCTATAACAATAAGATCAAGAGTCAGTATTTCCAAGTAGGGGATCTTGTTCTAAATCAGAATCAGAAGAATCTTCCAGATTGGGACAATGAAGGAAATTTTGAGCCTAACTGGTTAGGTCCCTTTTGTCATCACAACAAGCTATGGATCAGGAGCATATCAATTATCAATGCCTAAAGGTGAAACCTTGCAGGAACCAACCAATAGTTTGCATCTTAAAAAAAATTATGCCTAAGCTTGAAGGGTGTAAATATGAAAATACAAAAAAAATAATAATGATAAAAAATAAAAATAAATAAATAAGGATTGAAAATAGTTAATAAAAAAATCATCCTCTAGTGAAAACAACTTCAGTGGTGCTTTGGGCAAGTACCTTGGTGAAAAACTGGAAAACAGGCGCCTCACATAAATAAAGCACCTCCATCAATCTTTGTCTCGTTATCATATTCTTTGCATCACATCCATCCATCACATCATTCATCCTATTTATTCCATCACCCATCCATGTCTATGTCATAGCTTGATATTGTGAAGTACTGTATCCCCTTTAGTACTACTCGGTGTATTCCTAAGCTCGGTTTGTCTTGCATAATTGAGGTAGTCTATTGCATAACACTAGGGGAAATTCAGTATGGATTGGATCAGGTTCTTGTACATCTTAATGTTATTTGAAATTTCTCTTGAAAATCCCAAAAAAATTCATAAAACCTCATCAAAATCCAAAAACACTTGCAAAATCATCAAAATCTTGTATAGCCGAAAATCCAAAAACAACAAAATCCTATACAAGTAAAATCCCAAAACATTTGAAAATTGTAATTTCAAAAATCTAAAACATCCAAAACACATCAAAATCCCTAAAAAAGTCAAAACATTAAAAATCCAAAAATAGTACCTTGTCGAACTATGGGTCTTTGAGCTTGAACATAGGCAAGGCCATGATTGATGTGCCCTCAAGACACCCTAGGTCAGTCCTTTAGGAGTCCATCATAATAAACTAACATTCTCAAGATTAATAAGTCAAGTCAGTCGAATTGTGTGGTCTTTGTGTGTATAACGTAGGCAAGGCTCATCTTTGATAAGCCCCCGAGGCCCCTAGAATAGTCTTTTGGGTTAGGTTCTTGGTTGGAAACTTGGAAAACCCCTAAACATTCAAATATCAGAAAATCCTTAAACATTTGAAATCTTGAAAAATCCCTAAACATTTGAAAACTCATAAAACACAAAAACATTTGAAAATTGAAAAAAATAAAAACATTGGAAAACTTAGAGAAAACCCTAAACAACCTCAAATAACCAAAAAAACCAAAACATTCAAATAAGCAATTGAAAAAGACCTAAATAGCCTCAAAACATTAAAAAACATCAAAAACATTGAAATATTCTAGAAAATCCAAAACCATCAATCCCATTTCACTTACACTTGCAATAAACCTTCACCCATAATAAATCAATCATCACCTTCAACCTTTGGTAAAACAAATAGAAGGCAAGTAACACAAGTCGTAAAGTTATAACCTATGTGTCAAAATCTAAAGTCTGGATCATAGGTAAATGAGTCAGTGAAGTTTGTATCAACGACTTATCACACAACTCATCCTAATCAAAACATATGATGAACATGTCCTAGGATGCATCCTTCCTGCGATGTACATCAATATCAGAAATCACCTAAGCTAAAATAAATTGGCAAGAGATATAGATAACATTGACTGTTTGTCTTTGATCTTTTCTCCTAATTTATCTTAATGACCCATTCTGAGGACCTCTCGATGATCTCTATCAAAACAATTTAGAGAGAAAGGATTGGGGCATCAATCATTATCTTTTGTTTGTTTTGCTTGTGGATACTCTTGTGAATAATCTTGGTGCATACTTGCTTATTTATGTGTAGGGAAGTTGTTTGGAGTACATTGTTGACTATTACGTATGCTTTGGTCTGATATATTTGGAACTACTAAACTGTACATTATGACGAGGTTTTCGTATGTCAAGGAATGAACAAGAACTATCCTATATGTTTGCAAAGTCAAAGTCCATTACACTAGATACAATGTCGTCTTGGTGGTCAATACCTTGATACATCATCTCTATGTGTTATATCAAACATAAGGAATGATGACAAATTTGAATCCCAAGATATGAGCAAATCATCTCTCATCACCACATCTAACAAAGTATCAGTGGATCATAGACTTGTTATATTCAAAATAAATGGTCAAAATTCATTCAATTTATTCTTCTATCTTGTTCCCACGCTAACTTGGTATCATGAAAGTCAACAAAAACATTATCATGCATCCATCCCGCATCCATAAATCATCAACATGCACATATCTCAAATTATCACAACATATCATAATTTAAGAAAACATAATCCATTGCATCATCATTATCATTTAAGTTGTTTTGAATAATATAGATTTGTTATTCTAAACATCTTAATACATTGCATTACCATTCATAGCATACACAATATAAGCATCATCCATATCCATATGCATACATCATCACAACATAAATCACATCGAAAAATCACATAGAGAAATGTATCTATCCATACATCCTACATAATGCATCCATATCATCTGCATATCATAAAATATCATAACATCCATCCCATAACATATCATGGAAAGATACTAAAAAGGAAGGTAACACAATCATTGCATTACGTTGTATCTCATATATATCGCATCATAGATCATAATCGCATATTGCATAAACATAAATAAAACAAGTACACCCATCACATTGCATCCATGACATAATCATAGTGCATAAATATAATATCATATGCATCCATACATTCATAAAGCATGAAATAAAAGCGCATCACATCATGGGTCTGTATAATCTCGTATATATACCAAAAAATGACTGTCATGGTATAATATCTAAATCGATGTATGAATATCATCAAAATGTACAATGTACACGAGGCTATAAAAAATGAGCCTATGAATGTATGTCTATATAAATAACCAGGCTATACAACAAAAAGGTGTCTGCAAGTCAAAATAGATCTATCCCTCGTTGGATTTGTCCCCATGTCCTAGTTGATCTAGCTGCCTAACTGAGGTAGAGGCACTCAACTGTACCTGGCTCTAGTGCTCAAAATCAGGCTGCCTACAATGGGGAGGGATGTCTCTATAGTACAATATCCACTAGTATGCCACCTCCTCCCTAGCTATACCATATAGCTGCACAGACACTGTCTGTCCAACCAACCCGTAAGCTTGCTGAGACTACTTTTGAGACACTACCTCTAGTTGCTATCATCGATCGATCTCCTAAGCCAACTGAACATCTGAGGTTTGTCTGAGCTAGTGCTCATGATCCCTCTCTATTGTAAGTTCCAGCGCCTATTGTCGAGCCCGATCTCACTCAACTGTCACAACATTTAACTGTTGTATTTGAGCATCTCATGGATTTGGCCCTAAAGGTGGCTGCTAAGCTGGTGGCTGTTATAGTAGCGGTTGTTGGTGTAGTGGAGGTGTACTGGGGACCTGTGCATCATGTTGCTGGCCATCCTAGCCATCTTGTCCTCTCCCCTATCCTCTGCTCTGCCCACCTAGTCCTCCACCTCTACCCTGACCATCCTATGGTTGGCCTCATCCTTTGCCTACTCCCCTCCTTCTTGGCCTCCATCATGGAGGTATTCCCACTAGATCTGTAAGTCGAGGAAGGGATAAAAACAAAGCATCATATGCAGGTGTCATCTGAGCATTGGCCTACCCCTGATCATAGGCCCATGGCCTGGAAACCAACTGTCTAAATCCCTCGATGACCTCATGGGCCAGTATCGTAGGCCCCCAAGTCACCTCTCATGTTGATCTAGCAAACATAGTAGTGTACTAATCATCAGACATGTCCTACCTCTCACTAAACTATCTGGCTACTCTATATAGAAGGTACCTCTTGATGATGGTATGCTCTCGACCCTACATATAACAGGTCTACCAAGCAAAGAATAATTGTTGCACATCATCATACTAGGCTAGAATCTATAGCCACAATTTCCATCAGAACGCTTGTTACCTAATTTTCACCCATGGGCTCAATCAGGTGAAAATTATGTTTTAAATTCGACACGTGGATTAAATGAGGCTCCCATAAGGGTTGAGCCCAGTGTGTAGGTATTCAGTTTTTGGGTGGGCCTTCATCTTGTTTTCGCCTTGTTTTTCCCCTTTTTGTTTTGTTTTCCTGAGCCCCTTTCTTTTGTTGAGGTGGAGTTGGACCTAAACCAAACATTGAACTTTTCCCAAAAGTTCCAGTTCCTTTTTCTATTCTAGTTCTGATCCCAGTTCCACACTTCTTTTCTTTGATTTTTTGCTGCCAATGGTCGGGGATGTCTCCTCCTCTTTGATCTTCCTTGTGTTTTTATTTTTGCCTTCTTGCTTTGAGTTGCCGGAGGCGGGATCGGAACAAAATTCGAACTTGAAACTTTGGAAAAGTTTCAAGTCTTGATTTGGTTCCGATTTCGGTTCTGCGAACTGTTTGGTTTTGCCCCATTCCGACTCTACCCCCGTTTGTGTTTTCATCCTGGCTCCGACTTTGCCGAATGGTTCAGGCTTAGGAAACAAGGGGCTCGCTGAGAGATCTCTCCAGGAGATATGCCTTCGGCATAAGGTCTAAGCGAAGAGGAATAGTCTCACTGAGGGTTCATGGCTCAGCATAACATCTTGGCGACTGCTGAGGTCTCAACGACAAGGGCTAGCAAAGGGGTAAAGTCTCACCAATAGGGTGATCTCTTACCGACATGAAAAGCGGCATCAGCAAAAGAAAAGTGCTCGCCATGATGTCTTGCCGACCCGATAGGGTCTTATCGAGAGGAAATCGGCTCGCCGAGAGATATTGCCTTCGACATGAAGTCTGGTCGAATGAGAAGGGTCTTGCCAACAGTGGGGTGCCTTCGGTATAATATTTTGTGTTCACTAAAGGGTCTCCCCGACCTGATGGTGTCTCGCCAAAGAATGAAGGGCTCATTGAAAGCTCTTGCCGGCCCGATGTGTCTCTGACGATAGTCTAGGCGATGACAAGGGAGAGATCGGTATGACTTTTGCATTCGATATAGGGTCTCGCCGACTGTCACGTGTCATGCCGATAGCTACTATGAGGTGTACTCGCATTAGGGAGACACGATTAGTGTCTCACCGACGTGTGATTCTGATGAAGCAACCTTTGATTGTCGGGAATCTGTGTGGCATAAGCTCGACCAATCATAAGGTGCTAGGGAAAATCACGAGCAGTTTGACTGATTGACTCCCCCTGTAAAGAATGATCGACAGATTGTGCGCGGCATGGATCAGCTCGGTGAAGCAATGGCGCTTGAATCTAACAGGTGAATCTGATGCTGCTTCTCGAAGGGAGTCAACTTACTGAAAGATCTGGAGCAAGAAGAAAGTCGAAGAAGAGGAGGTCATGAGTCACCATGACAGCTGGAATGTCTACTGGCACAGGGGGGATCGACATTAATGATAATGCTTTAAAGCATTCAAAGCAGCTCGACAAGGAGGTTCGAAGGTGAACACGGAGGCCAAAGGTTGGCACATTAAATGTTGTATTCCAAAAAAGATCTGGAGACATTCCTGGAGTGACTCTTCACCGACATGGACAGCAGGGACGCCTGTTTAATGCAACATTAACTTCATTCAAAAGATCTAAGGGGCAGATCTTTCTAAAGACTGATATTTTTGTAGGCCCTAGGGGCCGACATCTTTTGTATATAGGGAATTTTTGCCTCTTAGTTCAGAGAGTTCTCCTTATGCTTTTCTGAAGTTTTGTGACTTTTGCAGTCCTCTCTCAGATTAGCAGAATTATGTAACTCATTTTGGAGCATGTTATATAAAATTTACCTTGATTACCATTGATGGTTCAATTTTCCTTCTGGTTCTTGTGAAGTATTGTGCATTTTTTAAGTGATTCATCAAGCTACTTAGTGAAATCTTTCTTTTCCTTATATGGCTTTGTTTTCATGTTAGCATGCCTTTCTTTGCAAAAGTAGTCATGTAGGTTACAAACTGTGTTTATTCAAATTGCACATAAGCTTTTAATTTGTGAGAACCTACTTTTCCTTCTTGATAGTGTGTGCATGTCGAACTTGTTTGTATGTATAATCTACAGAATCTAGTTGTGCAGACCCATATCCATCCTCGGTATTCAAGTGTAACTTGAGTGTCTCATTGCTCCTGTCATTTTGGTGTATCACCGTAGACTTTAATTTTATTTTTTATGCATTCTCCTTCTCCCTTTTCTTTACAGAATCAGTAGTTTAGGTGATTACCCTACAAGGAAGCCGACCTTCTCCGGAGGTTGACCTCTGCTTACAAGAAACCCACATCTTTTGAGGTCTTCCCATGTTACACTGAGGTGTTGAGCATAAAAGTTAAACAAGGGTGAAACTTCAAGGGATAACAGTTTTGGCACGCCCAGTGGGACTCGGTCAGAAGTAAAACTCCTAAGTCTTGTTGTTTTGATATGCTGACAGTGAGCTAATAGCCTTTTAGAGGTCATTTTTAAGCATATCTGGCGACTTTGAGTTTGGGAAGTAGCAGAAAAGCTAGTGCATTAATAAGAAATTTAACATACTAAGAGATTTGGTGTTTACCTCAATATCATTTAGCCTTTGAAGGCAGTTCGAACAACACCTGGTGACTCCAAGCTCAAATCTTCTGGTTTCATAGGCACAAGTGTTGGTATGTCTCAAAAGAATCTGTTAGTTCTGAGTTTCCAGCTCTTTCAATGAAAAGATGTCCAATATTCATGAAAATGCTTTCTATTACCCTCCACATCATGAGTATGTTGCTCCTACACCTTATTAGTCACATTCAACCAACCCTAATGTTGGTTTTAGCCCATTTTCTCTTGCAGCAACAACTAATCAGCAAGCCTATCATGCTTTCCACCCTCCCACCCCTACTCAATTCCCCTTGCAGCATATTAATTCCACTTTGAGCCAGCCTTGTAGCCTCCCGAGTCAGTCCCAAAATTCTAACAATGCAGATACCGAGTTGGGTAGCATCAAGGAGATGTTGCTGCAGTTTCAAAGGCAAATGTTAGACATAGAAAGGGAAAATGAATATAATATGCAGCACGAGGAGCTTGCCTTTCAAGCTCACATTCGTCAGCAAGAGTTGGAAGCGCAGATATATGAGAAGGAATTGTTGGTTAGAAAAGTTGCAGCTAAGGATGAGCAGATGAAACACTTGCTTGCACAAGCTCATAGGATAGAACCCCAACTACCTGTGAAGGAGGGGGCCTCAAAGTATAAAATTCCAAGTTTCAGACAGGGTGAATCTAGCATGGACAGCTACGATGAAATTGCTAGGTTGGAGGAGCACGTGTTTTCAGTTCCAAGCTTCAAGCAGATTGCTTCACTTCAAAGCTCAAAACTGACTGAAGATCTTCCTCAAGTGGAAGGCACTTGCAAGGTTGCAGTTTCAGAACAGCTAGAAGACATCAAGCAATTTTGGCAGTTGTCGATTGATGACAGTCAACAAGACAATGGAGCATTAGACTTGAAAGAAAAGCCTAAAACTGAACCGGATACTTTTCTTCAAGAGAGCATGCAGGTTCCTAATTTACCGGTTGATTTGGGACAGCCAAAGAATATTGTTGACTTGTTCGATGAACTTCCTCAATTTGTTGATGAAGATGAAGATCTCACATGCATGATAGCATCTATGCCTGGTATGGAGCAATTAAATGATAAAACTCATCTAGACTTAATGCAAAATTATGAGTTAGATGATATCATAGAGGCTTTTTGTTCTAACATAGATGATGAGCTAGTATCATATGAAAGGGAAGCATGTGATCAACCCATTCAAGTCAGTGAGACTATTGAAAAGGTTGTAGAAGATAATGCCTTGCGGCCTATGAACTTATTTGATGAGCTGCCCCACTTTGTTGAGGAGGAGGTGTATTCGACCATGAACGAAGAGCATAAGGAACAACAGTTTGAAGATTTGTTTTCAGTTATCCAATAGGGATATTAGCTCCTTAGACAAGAAGATCCAACCATCAAAAACATTAATGGTTTTTTTCAGAGACTGTTATATATGATGCAAAGAAGCAGGACTCCTTTTTCATTGCAGAGCTGAAAGAAAGAACAGTTGATCCTCCTATAGACAATAATGGTCGAATCTTTCAAGAAGATCAAACTGTAGTAGCCAATGAACAACCTACATATTACCTCCAATCAACATCTTTTCAAGGAAAAGATGAAGTCTTTAGAGATCAACAAGAGGCCAGCAAGGAAAGTTCAAGCTTTTCCCTTACCATAGGTTGTCCAATCAGGTACTTAGCCCAGATGGAGTCCAATGAGACACCCATATACGAAGGTACAACGAAAGAAGATATCCAAGATGCACTGACAGCCAAACAAGAGTATATTCAATTTACTTATCCTCCTCTAATTGACAATACATATGAATTATTTAGTGAGGTAAGTGAATTTTTTCACCTCTTTCAAGAAGCAGTACATCATCTTGTTAAGTATCTTCATGTGTCCCATTTTTACTCAGCTGTCCTTAAACATGCTAGTTATTGCATATTGAGAAGAATGGGCAGCTATTTCAGTCATCCTGTAAATGGTTTTGTTTGACCAATTTCATACTTGTTAGTGTAGGGTAGGTTTAGATGCAGTTTTCATTCCCTAAGTGTTGTCCCAGCACAATAAATAGTTTCACTTCAGTTTTTCCTATTTTCAATAAGTTTCTAAGTGTCCTGACCTACTTTAATGAGTCTCAAGTGAGTTATAGCCGTGCACCAGGCTGCTCCATATCTGTTTCTAAGTTTTCCCATGACTCCATGCCCAATGGATATGCCTAGGCTACTGGTTTTCATGTTTAGCAGGAAAACATCCAGCTGAGGTCGCCAGAAATGTTACCTGATTTTCACCCACGGGCTTAATCAGGTGAAAATTATGTTTTAAATTTGGCACGTGGATTAAATGAGGCTCCCATAAGGGTTGAGCCCAGCATGCAGGTATTCAATTTTTGGGTGGGTCTTCATCTTGTTTTCACCTTGTTTTTTCCCTTTCTGTTTTGTTTTCCTTGAGCCCTTTTTCTTTTTGTTCTGTCGGAGGCGGAGTCGGACCGAAACCAAACATTGGAACTTTTCCAAAAGTTCCGCCTTCCGGCTTCACTCCGTTCCATCCTAGTTCCGTTTCTTATTTTCTTGATTTTTGTTTCTGCCAGTGGCCTGGGATGTCTCCTCCTCTTTCGATCTTCCTTTAGTGCTTCTTACCTTTCTGCTTTGAGTTGCCGCAGGCGTGATCTGAAACGTAACTCCAAACTTGAAACTTTAAAAAAATTTCGTGTCCTCGATTTGTTCCAGCTCGTTCCAGACCAAGCTTGGTTTTGGTTCCATTCCAACTTCCGGGCTCTCAAGTTGTGTTTTTTCATCCCGGCCGACTACTGAATGTTCAAAGCCATAAAACAAGGGCTCACTGAGAGATATCACTAGGAGTTTTGGCATAAGGTCTGGGCTGTAAGAGAATAGTCTCACAAGGCTCCAGGTCCATAACATCTTGGTGGATCGGCCAGGTTCACTCTTATTGCGACTAACAACAAAGCGGGTAAAGTCTCACCGAGAAGTGAATTCCTTATCGAGGAGAAAAGTGGCATCGAAAAGAAAAGTGTTCGCCATGATGTCTTGCCAACCCCAATAGGGTTCCCTTTGCCGAGAGGTACCGGCTCGAGATATTTCCGCAGATGAAGTCCGCCAAACGGTAAGGGCCTTTTCCGACGCGGGATGCCTTCGCATAATATTTTGTGTTCGCCAAAGGGTCTTCCGACCATGGGTGGCTCCCAAATTCAAAGAAATGAAGGGCTTGTTGAAAGCTCTTGAAGACTGCGCGACTTCTGCCGATCCACGTGTCTCCGATGATAGTTCCGGGTATTGACAAAGGGAGAGATGGTATGAATTTCGCATTCGACATAGGTCTCACCAACCGCCGATGTCAGCGCCAATAATAGCTACTATGAGGTGTACTCGCATCGGGGAGACACGATTAGTGTCTCACTGACATGCGATTCTGATGAAGCAACCTTTGACTATCGGGAATCTGCTTAGCATAAGATCAACCTATTAGAAGGCGCTAGGGAAAATCACGGGCAGTTTAACTGATTGAATCCCCTTGTAAAGAATGATTGACAGAATGTGTGCGACATGGATCGGCTTGGTGAAGCAATGGTGCTTGAATCTAATAGGTGAATCTGATGCTGCTTCTTGAAGGGGGTCAACTTGCTAAAAGATTCCATAAGAAGAAAGCCACAGAGTACGCGAGTCACCGCGGATAGTTGGAATGTCTACCGAAAGAGGGATCAACATTAATGATAATGCTTTTAAAGCATTCAAATTCCAAGAAGGAGGTTCGGCGAACATGGAGGCCGAGAGCTGTAGCAACATTAAAACAAGTTGTATTCCCAAAAGATCCGAGACATTCCTAGAGGACTCTTCACCCACATGGACAGTGTGGATGCCCAAGCACGTAGCATTAACTTAATTTAAAAGATCTAAGGGAAGAGCTTTCCTCAAGACTGATATTTTTAGAAAGGGCCTAGGGGTCAACATCTTTTATATAGGGCATTTTGCCTCTTAGTTCGGAGTTCTCCTTATGCTTTATGAAGTTTTAGACTTTTGCGCCCTCGATTAGTAGAATTCTTAGTAACTCATTTTGGAGCATGTTATATAAAATTTACCTTGATTACCATTGAAGGTTCAATTTTCCTTCTAGTTCTTGTGAAGTATTGTGCATTTTTAAGTGATTCATCAAGCTACTTAGTGAAATTTTTCTTTTCCTTATGGCTTTGTTTCATGTTAGCATGCCTTTCTTTGCAAAAGTAGTCATGTAGGTTACAAACTGTGTTTATTCAATTACACATAAGCTTTTAATTTGTGAAAATCTGCTTTTCCTTCTTGACTGTGTGTGCATGTCAAACCTATTTGTATGTATAATCTACAGAATCTAGTTGTGTAGACCCATATCGATCATAATTTTTCAAGTGTAGCCTAAGTGTCTCATTGCTCTTATCAGTTTGGTGTATCACCAGACTTTTAATTTTCATTTTTATGCATTCTCCTTCTCCCTTTTCCTTACAAGATCAGTAGTTAGGTGACACCATAGGAAGCCGTCCTTCTTCAGAGGTTGACCTCTATTTATAAGAAACCCACATATTTAGAGGTCTTCCCATGTTACAATCGGAGTGTTGAGCAACAAAGTTCAACAAGTGCAACTTCAAGGATAACAACACTATCATCTCATCAATCACTCTCCTCTAGTAAGGGATACCAAGTTGCCCTGTGTGTTATAAAGTGATGGACCCTTTGTACCTCTAGGCGATCGAATCATCAAGCTCCACATCAGCCATGTGGACAATCGATTGGAGCATGGTAGTGTGTTCCCCATTCCATATGTGCAAGAGTGTGACTCCTATACCAATAGCTCTATCATTGCAATACACAAAGTCATGCCTATCATGATAAAGGGAGGCCAACATCACTGCCCCCCATGCATACTGGGTTCTCCTAAAAAGCATCTGATGCCAAGCCAACCCCCATCTAGGGTTGAATCCTCTGCTCCATTGATTTGGGGCAACCAATCCTGCAATCACTACACCAATGATCAATCTAAAGGTCGATGAGCGACCTCTATACATCTCGAGGTCAATCTGTGAGTTGACCAAGACAACAGTCTCCTAGTCAAGAACCTTGTGACAAGAATCATATCCTACATCGGTGTCATAGAATACCCACTCTCCATGTATGGGAAATCACAATATCTTCCATACATCCTCTAGTGTGATTGTCACCTCACTGATAGGTAAGTGGAATGATGAGGTCTCATTATTCCATCTCTTGCATAACACTGTCATCATCGCTAGGTGGGTCCACACAATGGGCATATAGGAAATGTACCACAATTTGATCTCTCCAAGGTTCTCCTATCGAAGCCCAAATAAATCATCTAGTAATTAAAGGACAATGGGTTGATGCTTGTGGGACATCAAAGGCTGGATGACCTCCTACACCCACAAAGCGCACAATGTCAAATCTCGCTAAATTGGTTAAGTTTGGAGTTTGTTATCCCAAAATAATAAATGCATCTCCATTTACAAAGGTGTCATCATATTTCAAATTCCAAATAGCGATGCTACATGCATTCAAATTCTAAATTCCAATTAGTGTCGCTATTTACACGGGCATCACTATTTGACACCTGCAAACCCTAATCCTAAATTGCAAATCAAGCAAGTGCATCAATATTTACACTTGCATCACAATTTGAGAGGTGGAAACCCTAATTCTAAATAGAAAAATGCATCACCATTCACAATGGCATTGCTAAAAATGAAAAAAATCATGGTCGATTCTCAAAATAGCATTGCAATACACTTACGTCACCCTAATCCAAATTTCAAAACCTAATAAATGCACCAAAAAGTCAAAATGCAAGGAAAGTTTTGAATTGCGTACCATCGGTCTTGCGCCTAGAGGCCTCTGGTACTCTTGAACTTGGTCTGAAATGTGTTGTGGGAGCACTCATTATGCCATTTTTCTAGGAGGTCAGAGCTCAAAATGCAACAAATCTATCAAGTGTGAATACACAAATGAATTGAAAGTGACCATCACCTATTTAAGCCAAAAAAATAAGGGTTTTTTTGCCTAATTTGGACCAAAAGTTAGGATTTTGACCTATTTTACCTATTTCTGACCTGTGCAGCCTATTTTGAGTTATTTTTTGTGTTTTTGAGGCCATTTTTGGCATCCCAAGGCCTATTTTAGCACTTGACCCTATATTTTACCTTTGTTGAGAATCAACCCAAAATTCAAAATTTCTACCTGATTTCTTGAGGGGGCAAGGAACCAGCTTATTCCTTCTATTGGCACATCCAAAAAATTAGAATTTATTTTACTTTTTTGATCTGAGCAATAGTTTTAATATGAAAAGTGTTAGTCTTTAAACCAATGTAACATGTACCTCGCTTCAAAGAGGGGAAAAATGTAGACACTTAAAAATGTCTTGAATGATATCATGCACTTGAATCAGATATACTAATATCATTTCATCCTAAAACCCATTCTCTTTTCACTTAATTGATTAAATTAGCCTAACTATTTAATTAATTGCATCATTTTCATCTATTAACCCAATTGACCTAATTAGGTGAATTCATCCCCTTTCATGCTAACATTTCATCCTATTAAATTGAATAAATAAAATTATTTAATTTAATCCCTAAATTCCTCTCATTTAATTAAATAACCCTAAGTTATTTAATTAAATATCATATCACTTTCCCCTTTTTCATTAAATCATTTATTTAATGAATATCATATAATTCCCCTCATTTTCATAATTGAAACTTTATTTAATTATCAAATTATTAATTAAATCTAATTCTCCCACTTGCAAGGGAATATTCCTCCTTTGCACATTCCTCCAAAAGGGGAATATTCCCATGGAATATTTCTTTGCACAATTAAATTTGGTTTTAACTAACTAAATATCTAATTTCCCTCACCCTTGAGAATATTCTCTTTCTTCACTCATTTGAAAAGGGAATATTCCTTTTTTGAAACAAACTTTCAACAAGACTTCTTGTGCAATTTTTGAAAGTGTGTTTGTTTGGATGAATGTAAGCCCTTGATTAACTATCATCTTGCATTCTCAACCCTTGATGGGAATCCATGATCCATGCCTCCATCTTCCTTCCATTTTGACTGTTGATTGATCCTTTTGATCTTGGCCATCAGTTTCATTTTTCCTATTCTATAAATAGAGCTTGCCTCTATTGATTAAGGATCCACCTTTTCAGAGAAAACTTATGTTGTTGAAACTCATCCATCCATCTTTTAAGAGAAAACTTATGCTGTTAAAATCACTTTCATCTTGCATCCATATTTTGTGCTTTAAAAGGCATTTTTCGGTTAATTTCTTGTATCATATTAGCTTAACTTCCATTAATGGCTTCTATGGTAACATAGGTGCATCCATTTAGCATATTTTGTAATTAGGGTTTTAATATTTTGAGCTTAAACTTCATTTATAATAGCTTTGCATACACCCATATCAATCATCTTAGCATATATCATGTTAGAATAGATTTCATCATGTTAATTTAGATTTTAAATCATGTTTTCATACACATCTCTCATCGGTTTTGTGAACTCTCTTCAATATAATTGATCAAAACACGCTCATTTATCCACAAGATTGGGAAAGGGTTACCATTCCACATCAATGCGACACCACTCCCTTAATAGGATAAGTCTCAATGGATTAAAATAGGTGTTTTTGAAGCTTTCATATTTTAATATGTTAGTTTTAATGGATTATTAGTTTAGTTTGCATTGAATGATCTTATTGGGACTGAGGCATATTGGCTTAATTATACTTCAAATCCTCATGGATCAAGTGTAGTTAGCCCATACTATGTCAGTCACAATATGAATGCATATATCCATATTATCATTATCCATAATTATATCATATGTATATATCAATATACACATATACACACATTAATGTATATGTATACACATTTCCTTTAACATAATTATATTATACATTACATTAATGTATATATATATGCATATATCTTATATACACATCATAATTTTGATACCCAGTCCTCAACACATAAATTCATATCCTCGTCGACATGCATATACATTAATTTTATACATATGTACACATATATATAATTGATTCCCTGTGTATGTATACTCGTAAGTATTTCTACTTACATACATATGAACTTGCTTATTTTGTCATGCATGGATCAATATATATACCCATATACATGTTTAAAATTAATGTACATACAAATCGACATAAGGATAGCTATTCATAAAGCCCAAAGACTCAAAGATTCAATCTCGATAACTTGATCAATCAATCAAAGAAATCAAAGACATTTGCTCAAGCATTTCAATCCTTCCCCAAAGGTTACTTGGTTCCAAATGACCTGAATCAACTAGACCAACTAGGGTGTGAGTGTGTGTAAGCTCAGTAAGGCCGAATTAAAGGTTACTAGACCAAGTTCTTGTCTTGAGTGATGCTCCTCTCGTACTTGAGGGCTTGAACCTATCTCTGCATTCCACTTAGTGCATCATAACAATAGTTAGCCATTCACATGAAATCCATTAGCATCATAAATCATTTGCATTATCAAAGCATTCACATTGCAATCATATTGCTATTCATATTTATTTATGTCAATTTACATCAATATAAACATATTCATTCCTTTGAAATCAAAACATCTTATTGCATATTTTAGTATTTCATTCTTCTATTGAACACATTGAAGTTTTGATAACATTTAACATCATATTCACTTACAAGGTAAAAGTAACCTGGTAACGATGAAATGGGGTGTAACAGTTTTGGTACCCAATAAATTATATAGAAGTTGAATCCATCCATTGAGAGCACTCCTTATCTAAATATTTCTTTTTTTTCTTGATGGGAACTCTACCAAAAAGAAACCCCCAGGAAAGGATTCAATTTTTATCTTTGGCCCTGAATTATCTATCCACCACTTGTGCATTTTTCCCTAATTGGCCAGTTCCTCGAGACCATTTAACAAAGAAAGTGCACTCTTTAATTTGATCTACTAACAAATATAATTCTTTTGAATTCAAAATTAGGGCTTTGCAACTTAAGTGTTTCTTACTTTGCACATGAATTTAGTTTTCTCCAATGACCCACCCCTTTCCTTTGGAAATCCAATAGCCTTGTTGACCTTGATTTTGACATGCCTTGTTCACTTTGTTCTATCTTCCCCTCTTTATTGGTTCTCCTCCATTCTTTCGTTCTTGTTGTGTTGTTGAAACTCCTTTTTATAGGAATGACACTTGCCCTCATTGCTATTTCTCTCGTTTGCATTTCTTTGTTTTCTTCCAACTACTTGTCTATGGTTTTATATACTTTTTTAGTGGAAATCCATGTTTTTTACTTCCTAGTATTTGTTTCCTATTAATAACTTTAAGTTTTAGTGCATGCATTAAATTTTTTCAATAATATAGATCTTAAAAAATCTTTAAAGTCTTGTGTACAAAAAACATAACTATCTTGAGGGGCTTCCACTTTTTGCATTAACTATTTATTTGGGATAGAAAATGACTATATCCTCTCAACATGGAATCTCTTTTACAATGAATCATATTTTTTTAATTTTTTAAAAATAAACATGTTTTTTTTCATAGAAAGGCAACCAACCTTATATTTTGTGTTGATGACATACTTTTAGTTAAAATAAAAAGTAGACAATAAAAAATATAAAAAAAATGCATGTTTAAAAAAAGCTTTTAGATCTACACAAGGGTATCTTTTATTTTTAAAATGTCATTTGCATGAGTAGTAGTGGTGCTCAAACATTAATTTTTTAACTATATTTTTAAGTTGGCACCAAAGTGATGCTACATATGTATCTAGTGGACACTTCTAGTTAAAAAATTACCCCCAATAATTGATTTTACTGCTTTCCTATCTTGCTTCTGGCTCTCTCATGTGATGCTAGGGTGCTCAATCTCTAGTTTTTCTCTTGGTCTTTCTATTAACCTATCGGCCAATAATTAT
>VDFB02358134.1:203111929-203134588 GCA_007258455.2 Sequoia sempervirens
TTTTCCATCTTTGTATACCTATCTCCCAACTGCTCCAACTGTTTAGGATTGATTTTATTACATTATTATTGCTAAATCACATAAAACCTACTTACCCACCCAAAATGCAACTAGTAGTTGGATTTCAAAATTTGAATTTCCAACTTCTAATTTATTAACTTCTACTAACTAAAACCCTCAAAAACTTATTACATTTGATAATTCAACCTTATTTGACATAAATAAAACCCTATACACCTATCTAGACTCTTAGGACACTATTGGTCCACTTACAATGCATTTTGGTCCTAGGGTCCTTATTAGGACCCTCAGGACTTTTGATTCCTCTATTGTTTTTATCCATTCCAAAAGCCATTATAGGTTTCAAAATGTTATAATTGATGCTCTAAGATGTATTATAGGTCTTCAAGACCCCTGCATCCTCCTGACCCTTCAGGTGATCCTTAAGGAGCTTGGGTGCCCTTGCACCAATATAGATGGTCTAGGAATTCTCCTTTCAAAACCTTGTTCTTTTGTTTCCTGTTGAGGAGGAGAAGCATCACTCAAGTGCTTTTCAGCCAACCACAAACTCATATGCGGTCCCCCATGCATCTATCAATGATAGATGTCCCTTCCCTTTGACGAAGGGACTAGTCAGGTAACCTCAAATGATATACCATTCTGAGCTTAGTGTTGTGTCCTTCATGACTAGGATTTATAACCTATGCTAGGCAGCCCTCATTCATTTAAATGGACACGGTGAACTGATAGTGGAGTCTGAGCATCAAACTATCTACAATGGAGTCCCATACATTCACACTACTTTGGCGAAAGTGTTCTCACTCAGTATAATTGAGAGATGGTATACCATTCACCTACACTATGGAAAGCTAGTTTTGACTTAAGGCCATTATATCTATGCTTAGGAAATCTCTCTCCATGGGCATAGTACTCCCCATGATAACCTATCTCTTTAAAATAACTTAAGGTAACACAACTCAATAAGCAAAGTACAAGTTCCCTCCCTTCACAAGACAAGATTCCCAAGAGTAACCTACTAGCCATCTAGCATAATTAATTATCTAGCTAAGAGTATCCCTTAAGCTTATCTATGTTAGATCATATCTAGTATAATAACAATACCTATGATAAACATACTCTCTTATCCATATATACTCATGTCTAGTATAATAATAATACCCATGACAAACAATATCTCCTATTATGGAGTACTTACAAACAATGCACAAACAAAGTAAATAGTTTCCACTTTTCTTTCAAAGAAAGAAATACTTTTCTCTATATATAAGTAATAATAAGACTAGTTTAATCAATCAAGACAGAGCTCAAAAAATATAATAAACAAAAGTATAATATCCTGATGCCTATGTTTCCAATTCGGCTAGCTACAAACACAACACTTTTAGAACAAAAAACTATGTTGATATTGATCCTCCCACAAAGTCTCACAACTCTTAACTCTCAAGTTGGAAAATTATTCTTCTCAAAGGATAATAAAACTCTCAATACTCAAGGTTTTCACTCACTATTTTGATAGAGTATTATAGATAGAAAAGTATCCAAAATGCAGAAAATTTACACAAGAAATAATGCATAGAAGAAGAATAATGATGCATCCAAACAAATGAACTCGTGTTGCTATTTATACAACCAGTAGGAGATCAAACACCTTAATGATTAGGCATGTGGTTGACAAAAAAATTCATGCATAGCAACACATGATTCATAGAGAAAAGGTGGTGAACATGTAAGCATATAATCAACTCAAACAGTGAAAGATTGACCTTCATATTTGATAGCAATTGGAGACCAATTCAAATCTCCATGTGATAGAATTCGATTTGAATCTAAAAAAAAAATATACAAGTTAAAGGATTCAAAGGTGGAACCAAGCATTATTATGCTCTCTCAAAGATGGCATAGTTTCATCCTTCTAAGAAACAATCAACAACAAATGTGCTCTACCAAGTTAAATATTAACTAAGTCATGATATATGTGTCGATTCACTTAATGAATCAATTTAGTATAGTCGCCAATATGTTTCCATGTATTTACAGCTATTTGGTCCGTGCAAAATAATGTGAAAATTTAGTTGAGTAATTCCATGGCTTTAATAAAGCATTGACTTATTCTCTACTTGAATATCGACTTAATGGTTGTGCTTAGTTTGCATATCACAAACTCTCTTTTTGTTTGACAACAAAAGCATAAAATGTAGCCAAAGAATATAGTCATAACTATCACAAAGTTTAGCCACTAATTTTTTAATATAATTGACTTCAAAGCCAAATGTATAAAGCATTATAATCGATTGATAATCATTGCTTCAAATAATCAATCTCAAAGAAAGTATCATTTAAATATATATACATAACTTATACATATATATACTCACACACACAAATATATATATATATAGGTATACGTATATATGTATATTTTAATATATTTGTTGTGTGGTCTCACAACACCCCTCATTTAGCCCCTTGGTAGATGTGGACCCTCTTTTTTTTTCCTTCCTCTTTGTATTTTGTGCTCGCTTTGGCATTGTTTTGATGCTTGGCTGGTTGTTGGTTTTCCTCTCTCATTTTCACTTGGCCTCTTTGTTGTTATAACCTTTTTGTTTTCTTGGTTTTGGTGTTTAAGTATGCTCTTAATGTTTAGTCTATTTCTAGAAACTAGAATCCCAGAATCTTGTGTTGAACCAAAATATTTTTTTATCTTCATAAGATTCTAACTCCGCTCGGTATTTCATTGATCAAAAAATTCTAATCTCGACAATTTCCTCTTTTATTGGAGTTTGGTGCTTTTTTTTTTTTCAAGTGTCACAAACCAGAGAGTGATTTGAAATTTTTTCAAATTTATCTTTCAATTTTGGTTTCTGGTCTTTCTTTTGTTTCGGTTTTTCTCTTTCCTCAAAAGGTATTTCTCGGATCCTAGTGTTGTTTGATCCTTTCGCAATACCAAAAGCCTTAATCCTGGTGAGAACCAATCGATCACATATCTTTAATGACATATAACTTTCAAAGAATTAGCATGACATATAATTTCCATGTATAATCACCATGCCATCTTTCTTCTCAAATAGCGAGCCAATGCAGAAATCTAGGTGTTCGTGATTTGAACCATAATCCATAATGATTGCACCTTTATTCTAGGAATTAATGTGAAATAACATGTAATTAATGAAGGTGGGAAACTACCTATGTACTTGGAACCACTTCAAGCATGTAGTTGCTTTTACAACACTCCAATTCATGTCATATTTCAAATTTGTTAAAGACATTCAATTAATGAAATGACATTGGCACACAAAGAGAGGTCAAATTTCAAGAAACTAAGACGTAAATACCAAGGGTTTTGAAGTTGCATTCCAAAGAATCGCCATTTGTAACCAGAACCTAGGTATGTTCCAAATAACTAATACTTTGCTAAGAGTTTCTCAAGCTAAAAATCTCGATAATGTTATTTTCCCATTCTAAAATTGAAATGTTAATTTTTCTCTGAGTTGTTAAATTTAATTGAAAAATGAATTGAAAATTTTATGAAATGTAAGTTTTGGTTAAATTTAACCCTAACTCGTACACAAGACACATATTCTAAAAATTACAGAGCACATTATATACAAAATAAGCACTTCTGAACAAGGGAAGAAGATGAATTCAAGTATTGCAATTCACAGGAAATACCCATCAATGTAGTGGGTATAGATACCCACATGGAATGGTCTCCTGACATTGAAATCCATTCACGGATGTTGCAAGAGAATGCTACCCAATGTATTTAAAATGTCATGGAAAATGGGTTACTTCTTGCAAGAGAGTTTCTGCTAGCAATCGAAGCTCCTAAATTAGTCATGCAATGCATAAATCATTACAACTGAGCCAAGAGGATTGTTGAGAAAGAGGGAAGAATTTATGCAAACCTATCACAAAAGGGAATCATGTATACATTTGGTCTCCCCACCTACACACAAATGTTCAATGTCGACCTAAAGGCCAAGACCAAGACATATCAGAGCACCGAGTAGCGTAATAGAGAAATTATGAGCACCCAATGGTGCCAATAGCCAATTACACTACAGACCAAGGTAATTCAAAGGTCTATGTTTAAACAAGACATGCAAGACATTATAACTTTGTTGAGAAGAGTAGCTAGTTTGAGAGATGCAAGAAAATTCTAACCCTTGATTTTAGTCATAATATCCCACATGATAGAGGGTCCTATGGAGTTGCATTGGGGAAAATTAATAAGTGATAGACTACATGAATAGATTACTACCTTCCCCAGAACTAGATGCTTCTATATGTCATCATATGTTATTTAATCTTGTGCTATGAGAGCTAGTAAACAAGGGTTAAAACAGATTGGTACTCTAGACACACAAGCTGGGAATAATATATGCACATTTACCCTAGATCACCGTCCACGGGTATAAAGATGATTATAGAAAATTTAATGATTTTTTCTCCATGAAACTGGTGAGAAAAATGAAAGGTGATAAATCTATAATACTATCCATGGAAGCACAAAGTGGCATTCAACCTATGGGAGGCTGGTACATACAATTCTCAACTTACTCCTACACTAGAGTGGAGCAATTTGATGGACACCCATTCATGCTACCTAGGTATCCTACAAATAAATTATTTTATTGGAATTAGTGAGACAATTAAAACCATCTCAGGCTCTTTTTAGCCATGCTCGCAAAAAGGCCTCTTTTAAGTTTCCCATCACAATAGGAAATTATAAGTGCAGTGCAATTAGAGTAACTAATTTGTGTGAAGAAGAACTGAGGACCTACCATTTTAAAGAATTCCCACTCCAGAGAGTTTACTATGATATTGAAGGAAATATTGCTAAAAATGTAGCTAGTTTTTGTGCTCATGCGCCTCATTTAGAAGATTATTGGCTTAACTATGAAGACGAGCACATGCTAAAAAGAAGAAAATATGAAAGAATGACTTTAAGATTTTCTTGGATGTTCAGGATTTATGACATCCTAGACCAATTGGAAGAAGATGATGGTCAGGTTTTGTACTAGTTTTATAATGATGACAGGGTATATGATGAACCCATTCCAGATCTTGGTGTTGATGATGGACATGACATCGATTGATGAATTTACTAGACTAGTCTTAAGATATACTCAACACTGGATTAATTATTTTTGCAAAATTTTGAAATGAAGAGGAATTGAACCTATATTCTCAGAAGATAAAAGAAGAAAACAAAGAGATGAAACTACTTTAGAAAGTGGAGATCCTACCAAGAAGAAAATAAAGACTAGTAAGGTGACTCTAGGTGTTAGAATTGAAGAAAGAACCCCTAAAGCAAAAAGACAGGAAGTTCCCATAAACCATCTGATAAACAGAAAGATACACATACAGGTAAAGGTAAATAAAAAGTGAGACCTAAAGGTGCATCTTCCTCTACAGCTAGACCAAGAACAAGAGTAACTATTGATGAAGGAACAAGAGCAACAAGGTGCACAAACTAGGTCTACATCTCAAAGGGCTATAGCATTATTTATCTCTCATCTTCTATTAATATGGCTAGTATGAAACAAAAATTGGGACGGACTCCTATAGTTTTAGAGGAAATTTTTGAAGAAGGTGAAGCCAAAATTAATGAACAGGTGGAAAAATGGGGTGCTATGTAGGATAAAATGCAAGAAAAGAAGTCTAAAGACAAACCCATGGTACACCCAGTGATAGAAGAAATTTAGGATACAAGCTCTAACCCCATAAATGTTGAAGAAGAAGAGTTTATTCAAGGCATTCTCACCTTAAAGGCAGGAAACCCTAGCATACTTGAAATGGAAATAGGGGAAATTGTAGAGCAAAATCCTATTGATGAAAGAATTGTTGAAGATACTCTCAATTCTCAGCCTACTCTTGGGAATGTGAAAAATGTTAATGAATACCCATAGGTCTTTGAAGAATCAGAGAAAGGCCTACTAAAATTGAAATTGAAAATATAATTCTAGAAGAAGAAGCTTCATAGTTTGTAGGAGATGGAACTGAAAATGAAGAGAATCTTGGTGTAGTAGTAAATGAAGAAGATAATATTCAGAGATATGAAATAGAATATCTGGATAGAAAGGAAAATATAAGTCTCCAAAAAAAGGAGATAGTGTCAAACCCTATTAATCCCGAATCTATACTAGATGTTGCTAAAGAAATCCCCATTTCAGAAAATGGGGAAATTCGAAGAGAAGAAGTTCCTAAAACAAGTGGTAAACATGGACAAGGAAATGTTACAGAGGTACAAAAAGATGATGATACACCTGATTACTTAATCAGGGAATTATCTTCTCCAATGGAAGTGGAAATATCACCTCTGAATCTTAATAATTTTATAGAAGTACTCATAAACCTAGGCACAAAGCAAAGACAAAGCATGTCATACAAAGAAATGCAGTTGGCAATAGAACTATTCAGATAGCCACTCCAATAATTGATAAGGATAAACATGAAATAATGCCTAAGGAGTACATGATTACAAGTGTTAATCATGGACACTCATCTTGGTAGCAAGAATTAGAGGAAATAAAAGTAAATTTAAATGCTACTATTGCTAGAGTACAAAAATATAAACAAAAGAAAAGAGAATTGAAGGAATAGGTTGCTACCTTGTAACACTTTATTAATTCATTGACTTTATCTAGTTGAGAACAAGTTGAACTGCCCCAACATCCAGTGTTGATGTCATAAGAGCAAGTAGATGTCATTGTTGTAGTTTGTCATAAGATGAATATATTTGAAGAATGGATTGAATACTGGGTGAAGCAGGGAGATGAATTTATTATAGATGCAATAAGAAAGTATAAGGAAGCATATCACCATTCAAAGAAATTGAAAATATTTGAAGATGAATGTAAATTTTGCTAGGAGCAGGTCATCAATGAAAGGAAAAAACTTGAAATTCTCATGTAGTCAGACATCCAAGAGTTAATACAGAATAATGTAATAACAAGACATAAAATTTCATTGCAGGAAAATGGAAGAAACAATTGAAATGGGAAGGTGACATGATAATACAATGTATTGAAGGATTTGAAAGAGTCATTGTTGAGTATAGAAGATTAATTAGTGAAAATCAAGAATTTATTGAAATATTGACATGTCAAGGTTCTGATCCTCAAACATTAGGACAATAGGGAAAGGAAGCTAAATCTTTCAAGGAATGGATAGAAAGGATAAATAAAGATCATGTTCAATTGTTGATGTGAGAGGTTATTGATGAAATAATATAGTGCAAAAATGTTATAGTCAAATATGAAGTAGACAAAGCACAGATAAATGATATCATACTTCGAGTAACTAAAGAATATACTAGGCTCAACCTCACTTGGAGAGAAATATGAAGAACTTCAAAAGAGTTCCTACATCAAGTATTAAGGGATTTCTGAGAGTATCAATTAAAGAAAGAAGGAAGAATCCTAGAGCCAAAGTCATAAGCAAAAATGGAAAGAACTGGATACCTAATATCAAAAATATAATGAAGTTTATTTGTTGTTTCAATTTTAAATTTGTAGGTTGATCTCGATCTCTGTAGGTGTTTCTCATTCTGGTGTTTTGAAAGGAAGTTGGTAGCCTTGATGGATACAAAGTGTTCATGCTGAAGTATGAAGAGAAGTGCTGTTGTGGAAAAAGTCAAAGCTTTAACTTATTCTAGAATGTTCTTGATGATGGTTGGCAGATGCCACGTGACACATTTTAATTTGTTGTTTTCTAATTCTCTTGATAGACTTTTAAGTTGAACTTTTGGGTGCCTTGTTTCTATAAAAGGCCATCTCCTCCCACATTTTTATTTTAAGTTTGAAAATTGTGGATGTCGGAGGAGCATAAAATTCTTTTAAGTTTTTTTTCTTATTTCCTATTTCTGAACCATTCTGGCATAAAACTTTTTATGGATGTAGACATTAATTGATATTAGAGATTTATGTTTTTTGATATTTTTCTTATGCAATTTAGATGATGTGATGATTTGAAAAATATGATAGGATACAAAATAAATGATGGAATGTATGAATGATGAAATGAAATGATAAATGCTTTGTAATGCATATAATGAAAATGATTATGAAATTAAATGATAATGATGATTTTTTTGTTAATGTCAAGTATACTCAATCCATTAAAGAGAATAGATAACATTATTTTTGAATATTCACTAGTTTTTTGTAACAAAATACTCTATAGATACAAAACTAACATGAATGCAATCTAATTTTACCAAGAAAATATATATGCAATCATTGCCACCATAATAGTCCATTTATCATGCTTTTTATCATCATTGAGCTTTTAAAATGTTGAAAGTTAGTACAGGCATCAATGGTGTAATTTAGAACAATGATGACCTGAGTTCTACTTTCATGATTTTTGATATTGCAAGTTAACACAAGCATCTAGGTATAATTAAACAAGATCACCTGAGCATTTCTTGTGTAAACAAACAAGAATCAATCATTTTACTATGTGAATTCAGAATGTCATCAGTGATACTTTGTAGAGCACGCCTCATGATCATTTACATAATAATAATGATTAACTCATAGATAGTAGACAAATAAAATACCATTCTCCTTCCTAGCTTCTCTAGTTCAATACATCATCGAGTTTCTCTAAAGAAATTATAACAAAAATCAAAGTACAAAATTTGAACATTCAAGCTGAAAGTGATAAAATCATATTCAAAAGAGTATCATCCATCTATAGTTGTTTGGATTGATTTGATTTCAGCTGTTTGATATGGATGATTGATTTCTGAAATATTCTTATGTTCAATGTATGTTCAATGTTGTGTTTCACTGTGATCATTGTGTTTGTTTTGTCATACTGTTGTTTGTCTATTTGTTTAAGCTCAAGTTTATTGTCCCCAGTGAGTTCAGGATTTTCCCCCCAAGCTAGGGTGAGACACGATCATGTTGCCAAGATATGTACAAGAGGTCCTTCTACAAAAGATAAATGGAATAATGGTGAAAGTGTAAGATCAACACATGTCTCAAATAGATGGAAAAGCTAGTTTAAATCACAAGTAGTGCCTGTTTCTAGGTTTTCACTACATGTTTTTATCGCACTTTTTCAGACTTTATGATTTTTTTGGTATTTTTCTCTTTTTCCTTTTTTTTTGTATTTTTTTGTTTTTTATTTTTTTGTATTTTTCTGTCACCATGATGCATGTTTGCTAGGTTTTCATCAAGGTGACCATTTTCCCATGCACTAGATGATTCAAATATAGAATTTCCTAAGATGGATACTATTGATAGGTTCATCAAACAAATCGCCTTCAGGTGTAGACAACTGATAGGCTCCAGATCCATAGATGGATATGATTACAAAGGGACCTAGCTAGCTAGGTTCAAAATTCCCTTTCTTTTCTATGTCTTGTTGATTCCAAGGGTTTTGTTTTAGGACCAAATCACCAACCTAAATTATTCTAGGTTTTACCCTATGATTGTAGCTTCTAGACATTCTTTGTTGATATTCCTTCAAATGTTTCATAGCATGTTGACAGCATTCATCCAACAATTCCATTTCTTGAAGTCTAGACACTCTATAATCCTCATCTGAAATAATTCCCTTTAGTGACACACAAAGTGATGTTATTTCAACCTTAATAGGTACTATGGTCTTTGATCCATATACCAAGGAATATGGTGTAGCTCCTATAGGTGTTCTAATGCTGGTTTGGTATGCCCAGAGAGTAGAATTTAATTAAATGTGCCAATCACATCCAACATCATTGACAGTCTTCTTCAGGATTTTTAGAATAGTTTTGTTTGAGGCCTCTACTTGGCCATTTCCTTGAGGATAGTATGGTGTTGAAAAATGGTGTTGGATATGAAACCTCTCACACAGTTATTGCACATCTTGATTCCTAAAAAGTTTACCATTGTCTATGAAAATGGATTGTAGAATACCATACCAACAGATGAGGTAATTTACTATGAAAGAAGTTTTTTTTTTTCCAATGATTGTTGTTAAGGGAACTGCTTCTATCCACTTTGTAAATTACTTTGTTGTTGTGATTATAAATTTGTGTCCATTGGATGAAGAGGGATTAATCTTTCCTACTAGGTCCAATCCTCACTAACAAAAAACCCATGTTGAAGTGAATGGGTTCAATTCTTGTGCTGGTGCATGGATTAGGTTACCATTTATTTGAAATTTTTCACACTTCTTCACAAACTAAAAATACTCCTCCATGTTCGGCCAGTAATATCCCAAACGGAGGAGTTTCTTCACTAGGGTTAGTCCGCTTGAATGAGTTCCACAAATACCTTCATGGAACTCACATAAAGCTATCTCAAACTTGTTATGTTCTAGACACCAAAGAAGAGTACCATCTAGACCTCGATGGTAAAGTATGTCAACAATTAAGGTATGTCGTGTGGTTTGGAAAATGAAGTTGTGTTTCTAGTTTCTAGAAAGATTGGGAGGGAGGATATTATCTCTTAGGTAAGTGTTTTCCATAAATTGAGGATTCAATGTCAACTAATTGGCATATGGTTTGAGATTTTGGATTATCATTTAAGTAGGGTTAGACACTTGTTCCACCATAAAATCATAATGACCTCACTTTTCTGGCAACTATAATAGAGGACCAATCATGGCCATAACATCTACAACTTTGTTTTCTTCCCTTGGATTCTATTCAAACTTGATATCCACAAAGTAATTTTTGAGATCATCTGCCATTTTCTCATACAGCATCAACTTCTCATCTTTTTTTTGATATTCATCATTTACTTGGTAAATGACTAGTTGTGAATCTCCATATACTTGTAGCTCTGTGACTTTCCATTCAATTTCCACTTTGATGCCAATAAGTAATGCCTCATATTCAGCTACATTATTTGTACATGGAAACATGAGTCTGTAGAACTTTGGGATGGTATGTCCTTGAGGTGTAACAAACAAAATTCTCACACCTGACCCATGTTGTGTGTATGACCCATCAAAATAAAGCTTTCATGGTTCTATTGTCACAGTAAGAATGTCTGTATCAGGAAACTCAATGTTCATTAGATGATCATCTAGTAATGGAGCTTCAACTAACTGATTCACTATCACTTGACCCTTGATGGCTCTTTGATCCACATACTAGATATCAAATTCACTCAAAATTATGACCTACTTGGCTAGTCTTCCTATTAGAGCTGCCTTACTGAGTAAATACTTTAACGAATCAATCTTTGCTATGAGTTTGATTATGTGGGTTAACATATAATGCCACAACTATTGAGTAGCAAATACCACTAGCAAACAAGATTTTTTGATGAATGTGTAATTTATCTCATAACCATTCAAAGTCCTACTGATATGATAGATAGTCTATTCCCTTCCCTCAGGATCTTCTTGTGCTAATAGAGCTCCAAAAAAAATCTCAGTTGTTGCAATGTATAGTAATAAGGGTCTCTCTTCTATAGGTGGCATCAATATGGGGGGTGACATTAGATAATTCTTTATTTGATTGAAAGTTGTTTCACATCCTTGATCCCATTTGAAAGAAACATTCTTATGTAGCAAGTGATTGAAGGGATGACTTTTTTCTGCTAATTGGGAGATGAAACTCCTGATAGATTGTAGTTTGTCTTGTAGAGATCATAGTTGATAGATATTCTTTGCTGGTGGAATTTCCATTATTGCCTTGACCTTGGCAGGGTCTACTTCGATGCCCTTTTCTAAAACTATGTATCCTAAAAGCTTTGCTGATGTAACACCAAACACACATTTCTTAGGATTTAATTTGACGTTGAAGTTCTCTAGTCTAGTAAATATTTTTCCCAGGGTCTCTAGATGTCCTTCTATGGTATATGACTTTTCTAATATATCATCCACATAATATTCCATAAAATTATGCATCATGTCATGGAAAATTGTGGTCATTGCTCACTGATATGTAGCTCCTGTGTTTTTCAAACCAAAAGGCATGACATTCTAGTAGAATGTTCCCCATGGACACATGAATGTTGTTTTCTCCTGATCCCCTGGTGCTATTTTGATTTGGATATACCCTGAGAATTCATCCATTAGTGATAACATGGCATGTCCTGTTGTTAAGTCGACAACAACATCAATGTTTGGTAAAGGAAAATCATCCTTTGGACATGCCTTGTTGAGATCTCTAAAGTTAGTACATATTCTGATACTATTATCTGGTTTAGAAATAGGTACAGTATTAGAAATCCACTTGGCATAATCAATAGATTTTATGAATCCTGGATCTAACAACTTTTTCAACTCAACCTTTACCATCAAGGCAATATGTGGATGCATTTTCCTTAGTTTTTGTTTCATAGGTTTTATCCCAGATGGTAGAGATAAATGATGCATTAGAAGATCTAGATCTAAACCTGGCATATCGGAGTAAGACCAAGAAAATTTAATATGTCTTTCTTCAAAGAACTTGGTGAATTATGGCTTTTCTCGTTCAGTCATAGATGTTGCTAGATGTAGTCTTTTCTTTTACTATTGTGCCAATATTGATAGACTGTGTAGGCTCCACCAATATTTATGATCTGTCATTATAGTGTTTTGGAAGGGTGTCAAATTTCCCATCTTTTGCTGCCTCAAAGAGGTTTTCACCATCAGATGTGTTCTTTATTTTTACTTTTTCAAGATTTAATGCTGCCATTAAATGGTTTTCACCATTAGATTCATTATTCTTTTTCTCAATTTTGCAACTGATATATTTGACACCCTCTTGACTTGAAGCATCATTATGAGAATTATGATTAGAACTTGTGTCACATTCATCACAACAAAGGAAATTTATGATAGCATCGTCATTCACAAAGATAGGAATATAGATTGGTTCAGTTGGTTCCTAGTCGATTAGCTCGAGATGCATTAATGGTAAAAGGTCATCAGATTGGCTAAGGTCAATGGAAGTAAGGGTTCAAATAGAAATGTTGTCAAAGTTTTTAGTGGTGATGTCAAGATCTATGATATTACTCTCCTCCAAGTCATCTATCTCACTGGATATATGTCCATCCTCACTTGAGTCATCAATATTTTTTTATCCAAATACAGGGGGTCTAGGCCCTGAGATTTGTCCTTCCTCGGGTGTGGGTGCATACTCTTTTATGAAATTAATTGGTATGTCCTTGTATGATGCTTCAGATAAAGAATCCCACTCATATTCAGTGGAATCTATTTTAGAACTATCCTGCATTTGAAGGATTCTTTCTACAACTCTATGCTTTCCATTTCATATTTTCCTCTTTTGTTCATTTGTTATCTATTTTCCTCTTTTTTGTCAATTTGATTTCTTATTATATTAATTAGAATTCTAATTATAATTAGATATAATTAGATATAATTATAATTATAATTATAATTATAATTATATTTAGATATTATAATTATAATTATAATTATAATTAAATTGGTGTTCTAATTAGAATTATATTATAAGCAAAATTATAATATTGTTAATGTTTTAATGATTTATAAAATTATTGCTCAATATTATAATTTATCTTTGCTTTCCATTTAATACATTCCTCTTTTGTTCATTTCTTATCTTTTTTCCTCTTTTTCTATTCTAATTTGGGCTTAATAGATACCATTTTTAATTCCTCTTTTGTTCATTTTTTATTGTTCTCTTTTGTGTCTTTCATTTTTCGTTTTGCTCCTTTTTATCCAATGTTTCCGTTTGTTTTTCCTTCATTTTTTTTCTCTCGTATTCTTCCTCTCTAATTATAATCTAATTAATTTTAATTAGACTATAATTAGAATTCTAATAATTATAATTACAATTATAATTATATATTATAATTATAATTAAATTGGTGTTCTAATTACAATTATCTATTTGGCCTTGGCTTTGTTGTTTTTATTCATTGGTCTTTTTGTACCACTTATTTTTGATGTTAATCTCTTTTAATTATTAATTGAGGTTACAAAAATTGTTTCATAGCTTCACTATATGAATTATCTATAATTTTATAGTAAAAAATTTTAACCTTATTATTTAATATTACATATCATCTTAGTTTCTGTTTGTTTATCTACTTTTCAATTTCTCTCACTTGTCTCTTGTTGAATTTTCTCTAAGTTGTAGTCCTCTCTCAATTGTTTGGTGTCTTTCAATTTTTTTTTTGCTCCTTTTTGTCAATAATTTTTCTCTCTTATATTTTTCACTCTTATTTTTTTCTCTCCTATTCTCTTCCTCTCTATTTTTTCAATTTTCTTACCTTACCTCTCTTATCTCGATCTTTGTACCCATCTCTCTCCTCAACCTCTCACTTCTCTTCCTTTTAAGCAAAGTTAAGTCTACATCTAACAATTTCTCATTTCCTGTGCTCTCTAGCATCCTAATGATGGATCACTGAGTGTGATCCGAAACGTTGATGGAAAAAAGCTCTAACACAATCAAAAATCTAGAAATTAACAATCTTCAACCCTATGAGTGCTTTCTTCTTTTGTTTCCCTTGTATAACCTAGTCCTATCTTGTCCTTTGGCTGAAGTGTGAGAGGTTGGATGGGTTCTACAATTCCTTCTTTTCTATTTTCAATAGGCCCTTTTCCTTCATACCCCATTTTATCTAATATTGTTTTTCCCTTTCCGTATTGATCTATCGTTATATTGATATTTGTCAATGTAGATGCTTCCTCATCTTTGTAGAGCCAATTGAGGATGGCCTTATCTTTAGATTCATCCTCTAAATTATCTACCTTTACAAATCTATCATTTAAAACCATAGTAGGTTGTGATGATTGTTGTGTTGATGTTGATGGCTTCCCATATGATCTCGGAGATGGCCACAACTATGAAAAACACAAAGATTTTTCAATGGAATACTCTCCCATGCCTTTGTCTTTTAACTAGATATTTTCTTTGAATTGTTGTGATAGAGAATCCAATTGAGCTTCATTGTTTGATGGAATTGAGTCAGCAACACTTGTCTCTTTTGACTTGTCCTTTTTCTCAACCCATTTAGATACAATTTTTAGTTTCCTTTCACTGTTGGATGAACTAGAAGTGGTTGCTTCCCTATTATCGGGCACAAAAGCATCTTGAGTTGTTTAAGAGTGCTACAATATTGGGGATTGTTGTAGTCAGTTGAAATAGTGATTTATTATCCATTGATAGGAAACTTTAAACACTGATAACAAGTTGAAGGTATTGCTTGCATTTCATGAATCCAGGGATGTCCCAAGAGTATGTTATAAGTCAACTCTTTGTCTAATACTTGGAAAAAAATATTCTTCACAATTGGTCCCATTTGAATAGGCAACACAATCAATCCCTTGGAGGATCTCTCTTCTTCGTCAGAGGATTTTATTGTTATTTTCCTTCTAGCATCAATAGCATTATCAGAATATCTGAGTGCACAAATCAATTTTAAAGTGCAAATGTTTAAACCAACTCCACCATGTATTGGGACATGTTTTACCTAGTGTTTTTGGATTAAGACATCAATATGAAGGGTAGCATTGTGCGGATGAGTAAGTGATACATCATCTTGTTCAAAAAATGATAGGTAGTGAGGCATGGTTAAGTGTCCCACCATAGCTTGGAATTGACAAACATCCAAATTATTGGGTACTATTGTGGCCACAAGAGCTTGTTCCAAAACTTCCTTATGAGATGGTGAGATTTTAAGGAGTTCCAAAATTGATATTTGTGTTGGTATTTTTTGTAGTTGATCGGCTATGTAGTACTAATTCGAAGGAGTAGAAATGGTTTTAAATGAAACTCCTTTCAATATTGCCTTAGATTTCCCACTTGTTCTCACATTGACTAGTTAATGATCTTGGTTTTCCCTAATTTTTACAACATTGATCTGATTGTTGGATGTATCAATTTTCAGGATTAGATTTAATGGTATGATGTCATTGATTCCAATGTTATTAGTTTGATTATTAGAAGTTCTCTCATTGTTGATTCTAGTGTTTTCCCAAATGGTGTGAATCTTCTTTGATTTGATGGTTTTTGATATGATTGTGGTTTAGATTCTCCATTGTTCGGATTGTTGTTTTGATTGACATTTTGATTGATGTTTTGGTCATTGTTTTGATTAGTCTTTACAGTTGTTTCCATCAAGTTAAATAGTGGTTTCACTTTTTTTGTTTCATTTGTAGTATCATTGTTATCAGTATTTCTATTCTTTTGCTAAAACTTGGGTTTATCATTGTTGTTGCAGTGATTTGAGGAGTTTGTATTGTTTGATCTATCATTGTAATGTATTATTACTCCTCTTTTGACCAAGGCTTCTTTGATCTTGATCCCGTTTTCAATTAATTTCTCAAATGTTGGGGGGAATTGTAATTCAAGCCTATAGCTCATGTCATTAGTTAGGTTGTCAATAAATAGTTCCATCTTTTCCTCTTCAAGTATGGAACGAGGATACCTAGCAAACAACCTTCGCCATCATTGTAGAAATGAGAGGAATGTTTCACCTTTCTTTTATTTCATATTGTAAAGGTATTTTATGGTTATCTCATGTTGAATATTATAGGAGAATTGTGAGGGAAACTTGTTGACTAGTTCTTCAAAAGATCGAATTCCTAGTTGTAGTTTGGAGAACCATTCCATAAATTGACCTCCTAAGCTTCTTGGAAATAACCTCATTAGATAAGTTTATTCTTGTGTAAATTCTAAACTCATGGTTCTAAATTCCCTCACATGATCAATTGGATCCATTTTACCATTGTACTTATATTTTGGGAATTCACAATGTCTAGGAAATGGTATCATGTCCACACTTGGACCAAAAGGATAAGGAAAATTTTCTTGTAATGAGTACCTTTTCATGGTTCCTTTTTGCATATCTTGAATTTTTTGCAATTTTTGAATTTGATGTGTTAGGGAAACCACTTGATCTGTGTTTTGTGTGTTGTGTGGTTCAATTTCAGTCACTTTAGATGCTTCTTTTAGTCAATTAACATCAAGGTCCTTTGGAAGTTTTTCTCCTAGTTCAGCTAGCATCAAAATGTATTTTTCCATATCTTGTTCTAAAATTTTTTCCATGAATTTGTGAAAATTAGGATCTTGTTGTGTAGTTTGAATATCCTCTTGAGTTGTCTCATTGGCATCATTTTTGTGGAATCTGTGAAAGGGATTTTCTTCAACCATGGTATTTGGTGTTTCAATTTATTTTTCTCTAAGTTTTTGTCTTTGTAACCTTGTCAAAATTGGCATACAAGTGTTGTTATTTTCACTAAAATTTGATATTTTTGTTTGGAATGAGTGCCAATGGTATTAACTTAAGTTGAATAGAATGATATATTTTATTGATGAAACTAAGTTAAAAATGTGATTATTGTGTTTCATTTTATGGTTGTAGGATGATGATCCTGATAATGAAACTTAACGTAATAATCAAGAGTTGTGTTTGGTGATTAGGCACTTTAAAATTGTAAGATCTTGGTTTCACTTAAAAGAATTTAACTTACAAGGTCCTATTTTTCTAAGTTTAAGAGATTGGTTTGACTGAGAAAATGTTTTTGTTAGAACTGATAAAAATCTAGATTTTGATGTTAACTGTCTAACTGATGGGAAAAAATAACTCTATGGTTTTTCATTCTTTGGATGCGCTAAAATAGACTATGGATGCATTGGAACATAGGGTGAATGTTTTGTCAAATAGGGTATATGTGCTAAAAAAGAGGTTGGTTGTGCCAGGATACTAGTAAATTATGGTGACAGACTACACAAATGTGTTGTAAGATAAGACAAATGCACTGAAATAGTGTTTGTATGTGCTATTTGGTTGACAGATGCGCTAAAAGGCTAGGTGTATGCACTAAACTGGAAGTTGTCAATATGTTCACAATTTTGTCTATTTGTTTTGGTCTTTCTTAGTAAAAGGATTGATTCTAGGATGCAATTTTCTGACCAAATGAATATTTTGGAAGGGTGTTTTGCTTGAAAATCCTAGAGTTTGATGATCTAAATGGATGATACCTTTGAAAAAAATAAATTCACAAATAAAAGCTAGATTGTAAACAATTTTTTTAGATTCTATGTATTAAACATGTAGTGAGTGTTCTAAAATTAGGTTTGATTCTTTCAATTTCCACAGGTTTGACACAAATAAAGATAGTTCAAGAACTTTTATAATTTTCAAGTAGGTCACTTAGAATATCATAGCCCACAACTTGCAACTGTTTCAACTCACATAGCCATGTCACCCCCTAGAGCGTGCTCGTGTTTTTTCCTTTCCTGAGTCTTAACCAAAGTCGAATCCTCCACTTTTGGCTAGGGTCTTTGATAGTTATATGGTGAGTGTCTTGGGGGAAAATTCTTCCCTCCCCTTGCACCATGATATAAAAAGTGTTGAGAAACTGACATGGTTGGATTCTACACTAAAGTTCATAGATAGGGTATCCGTTCAGAGTGGAAAATGATAAAATTCCTCAAGATACCTCCCAATCTTTAGAAAAAATATTTTTGAGATGGTTATCTTGCACACTTTTGTTGAATTCTGGGTTTCCCAAAATTCACTTTTGATTATAGTGGGTTGGAAAACCTGGCTTTTGTTTTTCCCACTTAGGTCATTCCCGTAGGGTGAGTACTTTTTCCCACTACAGCAGGCCTTCTAAAGGATTTAATAAAGTAGGATAGAAAGTCTAGAGTTTTCATCACCTAGTTAAGGGGAGAGCATAAGCCTATTGCTTTTGAAACACAAAGAACATTAGGTTCAAACTAGTTGATTAAATAACCTAGATTCACTATCTTAACCAAAGGAAAAACAATAATCAAATTAAAATTCCTACAAACATTATTAGTAATTTGCAATTTTTTGTCTTTTACCAATGTAAGTTTTTCCCACAATTGTCTTTGACTAGGGTGTTTGGTACCTGCACCCAATAAAACAATTATTAATCCTCAATTTTTTGAAAATATGCAAAGATATATTGATGCACTACAACAGTCATTAAATGTGCTAAAATAGAATTTAAAAGCTCTGAAACAAAAGGTATATGTGCTACAAAATTTGATGAAAGCGCTAAAAGAAAGGGTCAATGTGCCAAAAGAAAACCCCTTAACTGATGAACCAAAAACTTAGATGTGCTAGAACAGGGGTTCTATGTGCTGGAATATTTTGTGGATGCACTAGAACAGTGCTTAGATGCACTAAAAGATCTATTGTATGTGCCAAAAAAACTCTCGATCACACTAAAACAAAACACATCAAAAGCCTGCAAGCGTACTTTTCAAAAAAAGATGTTAAAAATGGGTTTTTCGGCCCCACGGTGGGTTCCAATTTATGTGTGAGTAAATGATAATCAACACAATCAATAAGACATTATATCAATAGATCTAAACACCAATTAATCTAATTTAAGCAAGAATCTATTGGCAGCATCATATTGCTCTCTATCTCCAAAGATTTATTAAGTCACAGGGCTCTCAGATTTTGTAAGCATTGTGATTGTTAAAATGACAATCTAGAGAATGAGAATGCTAAGCTATGTGATTGCTATATGATATGCAAGCTATATGATGTAAAAAAAATATGATATTGATTACCAATAATAAAATCTATATATTGTGATATGATAATGGAAACTATATTAAGATGTAATCTATGATGAAAGACATGATTATAAACTAATATTCTTATTTTCTATTGCTATTTGCTAAAATGCTTTATTGATTAGTTGATATTTTTGTGGAGTGTGTTTGCACAAAGTTGGGATCCCTTTCCTATAGATAGAGGTTGTATTTATAGATTCCTGACAACACATTTGTAAAGGGGCAGAAAAGCAAAGGTCTGGATTTGATTGGAAGGATTGAATGGTGAACAATGAAGAAGCCTGAGATGACTATGGAGATTGTTCCTCCCCACAAAAACACTTAGCCAGAAGATAAGAAGAATCAATGGAAGAAGATGAAGAAGTTTACTTGCAAATTTGTCTCCAATTTGTCTTCAAATTTTCCCATGAAGGTTGAGATGAATTAAATTATACATATAATATCTAATTTGGTAGGTAGATATGATTAGTTGTAGAAACATACTTCAATTGAATATTTAGATTTATCCAATTTAGGAAAAGAAGACATTTAATTTAATAAAGCAAACTATAGTAAGTTGCTTATTAAATAAATATGATGGAAGAAATAGATAACTAAATAAAACAAAGTATGAAACTTGTTTATTTAATTTAGATGAAATTATGTGATTAAGATGAAAGATATTTATAGAAGAATTCGATAAATAAATAAAACAAAGTATTAAATTCATTTATTTAATTAAGATGAAATAATATGATAAAGATGGAAGAATTAGAAGTGAACTATATAAATAAATATTTCTATCTATTTAATAGTAGAGGAATTAAAGGTTAATTAATCAAATAAATCGTATTTAATTAATTAAATTATCTAGACCATGTTTAGGTGTATACAACAGCTTTCACCACAAAGTGGGGAACTTTTGCTTACAGAATGATGCCATTTGGATTGATAAATGCTAGAGCTACATTCCAGAGAGCCATGAACTATGCTTTTCAAGAATTGATAGGAAAATGTATCATTATTTACATGGATGGCCTTAGAGTATTTTCTAAAGACATAAAATATCACATTCAAGATCTCAAAGTGATGTTACAGAAGTGCAAAACTTATGGAGTTTCAGTAAATCCAAAAAAATGTATTTTCATTGTGACTAAAGGAAAGTTACTAGGACATATCATTTCTAAACATGGTATTTCAATTGACCCAGATAGAGTGAATGCATTACTCAAATTATAGCCCCTAAGAAGTAGAAAAGAATTGAAGTCATATTTCGGTAAGATTAACTTTGTTCAAAAATTTAATATAGGATTTTCCGAAATAGTGAAGCCACTCAATGATATGTTAAAGAAAGATGCCAAAATAGAGTGAGAAAATGAAGCTAAGATCGCCTTCAAGAATATAAATACTACAATCACAGAAGCACCAGTATTGGTAAGCCCAGATTATATTAAACCTTTTTATATTTACTCGTTTGATTCTTGTCACACTTGTGCAGTAGTATTAACACAGAAAGGCGAAAATAAAGAAGAAAAACCAATTGCTTTTATGAGTGCTCCATTCAAGGAAGCAAAATTGAGATACACATATGTTGGGAAACAAGCCTTTGCTTTGGTCAAAGTTGTATGCAAGTTCAGACATTACATCCTTAGAAGTATAGTTAAAGCCATTGTCCCAATTCAACTATCAAAATGTTGCTAACATAGAGTGAGCTCAAAGAAAAAAGAGCTAAATAAGTTGCCATTTTACAAGAATATGATTTAGACTTCATACCCATGAGGTTAGTCCGAGGAAAATCTTTGGTTAGATCTATTGTAGAAATAGATCCACAAATCTCAAGTCAACAATACACATTGGATGAAAAGGATCAAGAAGATTGGTATTCAAAAATTTGGCATTATTTGGTCAGTCACACTTGCCCTGATCATATGAAAAGAAATCAAAGAACAACCCTCAAGATAAAACCATAGAGTTACATGATTAAGGGAGGAGTTCTATTCAAAATAAATCATGAAGGAATCTATTTAAGATGCTTAAATAGAACAGAAGATGATAAAGTGGTGGAGGAACTACATGATAGATTTGGAATAGCTCATGGAGCACTTTTAGCTACTACACACCTCATTTTAAGAGTGGGTTACTACTGGACCACGATCTTTAAAGATACTTATGAACATATTAAACACTATTATACATGTCAAATAGTGTTAGATAAAGGAAGATTCAATGCTCAACTGTTGCAGTTGGTGATGGAGATGTGTCCCTTTTCACAATGGGGACTAGACTTTATTGGAACCATCAATTTTCCATCTTCTACTAGTCATCAATTCATATTGACCACTACAGACTATTGTACATGATGGACAGAGGCATGCCCTAACAAGCAATGCATTACAAACGTGGTCATAAATTTTTTGGAAGAAAACATTATCACTAGGTTTGGAATTTCATATGCATTGGTATGTGATAATGGACCTACTTTTGCTTCATTGAAATTTTATAATTGGGCATTTGAATATGGCATAACATTAAAATTTTCATCTAATTATTATCCACAGGGAAATGGATTAGTTGAATCATCAAATAAGAATTTGTTGGACATAATAAGAAAATTGATTGAAAAGAACCCTAGGGAATGGCATTCTTTGTTAAAATTTTTCCTTTGGGTAGATTGTACTAGGATGAAAGTTGCATTAGGGAATTCTCCTTATCATTTAGTCTATGGGGTAGATCTTATACTACCAATAAACTTAAAAATCCCTACCTAGTAGTTTGCACAAGAATATATTAGATTAGATGATCAAACAGAAGCCTGATTGTTGCAATTGATGCATTTAGATGAGAAACATACTCAAGCCATAGATCAATCATCAATCTATAGTGAAAAGATGGTTTGATAAGCGAGCCAAATTAAAGACTTTTAGAATATCTAATTTGGTCCTATATTGGAATAGAGCTCATGAACGTAAAAGTGAACATGTTAAGTTTGACAAATTATGGATAGGCCCATACCAAATTTCTGAAATCTTGGGTGATAGCACTTATAGATTAAAGTCTTTGAATGGCGAAGATATCCCATTTCCTGTGAATAGGCAGTTTCTAAAGCATTATTTCTAGTGATAGGTAAATAGTTTTGTATAGTCTCTTTTGTTTGTTTGTTTTTTTTTCTTTTTTTT